>CM062288.1:42208181-42560681 GCA_031216915.1 Pictodentalium vernedei
GAGTATATAGGGAAATCCTCTCAAAAAATTCTCTCCTCAAAACAAGATAGAGTATATGGAGAAAGGTGTTATCTGGTATCAGAATATGAAATTTTAATGCAAGGATGTATATTAACATATATTACAATATAATATGTGATAAAATTTTTTAAAAAAACATAAATAGATAAATAAAAAATGGTTCAAAAATACAATAATTCAAAATTTTCCGGCAGCGTTCGAGTTTCGGACGATTTGTGCAAAATTGTTGCGGACGAATTGGGTAAAATTGCAGCGAGCGATTCGGCTAGCGGACGATATGTAATTCCTCCTAAATACCGGAATGACGAGGAATGACACCGGAATGACATTAAAAAATACAATTTTACTGTAAAAAATGTGATTTAATACATACCAAGGTCGAGATCTTAATTTTTTTATTTTTTGTTCCGAACAGACTAAAAACACTCAGTGAGAGTATTTGAACAACGCAGTCTGATCTTGTTTGGTCGTAACTGCATTGAGGTGGCTGATTGCTGATCCCATTGTTTGTTGATCCCGAAAAGGGAAAGCAAATGTTTTAAAGTGCACGAATCCATATTAACTGATTATGATTCAAGAAGTTGGATTTCAGCATTGAATGTTTTTTATACATTCTTTGATTTATTTGAGATCTTTATCATCAGTGGAGATCTTTATGTATTAAAATACTTGAATGGCGACAAAATATCAGTCCAGACTGAGGAAACGTTGCCGATCTGCGAAAACCTCTAACACTGCATCAGAAAAAAAAAATTAAGTTTCATTGTTATAAAAACTAATATTGTTATTGTTATTTTTGTGAACACATCACGGTCATTTGGTTATTTTCACACGACAACTTTCACACTTTTCACCTATTTCCACTCTTGATCTGTCATTGTTATTTCGGACCCTTATAAAAAAGGGTATTGTGGCACATAAGGGTGTACTAATTATATACTATAATGTATCATATTACTTTCTTACAAAGATGAAGAAGACCGACCTAAATTGCAAGCGTAGATTTCCAAACCCCATACATTATCATGACCATGCGCATGTCCTGTAATTTGTATCAGATTCGAGGTCGTGTTTACAATTAGATCGCAACGAGCCCGTCAGAGCGAGTTGTGTTCAGATTGTAAACAAGGCCGAGAATCCGGTCCTACTATTTAACGAACACAAACGAACATTAAACGAACATAAACGAACAGAAGAGAAAATAATAGGAAATACAAGTTTAAAAATGGTTGAGGGTGCATATGCAGGTATATGTGGGTATATATTATTCGTTTGTAAAATTTTATTCACTTCTGATGAGTATTTTGATGATTAATAAGGTTTATAAAATGTACGACGGCGCGAAATTCTTGTGTTCGTTAAGTAGTAGCCTGCTTGAAGCTGTCGACAAGATGCGACAAAGGTGTGAAATCAATCAGCTGTCTATCTGAGGAAGAATGTCGCTGAGGGAAAACAGCGAAATTTAGGTTTAAGAGGATGGCAAGCGCCTATTTTAATCATGTGTAAAATTGTATCCACGCCTGATGAGTATTTTAGTGATAAATAAAGATTATAGCCATTATTTGGATTGACAAACATGCATCAAACCCTCGCTTTGGATTCCGAGGACGCATCACGGCGAGTCGGGGACAAACCGTGATCTACCCTTAGAAAGCGGAGCAAGACTCGGATACATGTAGCATATTGTACACCCACATAATGATAATAATCTAAAGATCTTACAATATCTTAGGGATAAGTCATTAAAGCCCAGTTTAAGCTTTCCTGAAAACTTTCCCCGAACAAGCTCACCCTCTACCAACGCGGGCTCCCACTAACGAGAGAAGACAACCAGGCGCGTAGCCAGGAAAAAGTTTTACGGGGGGTGGGGGGGGGGCGATAACAGGGGGGGGGGGGGTTATAGCCATCAGATGCCCGAAAGGCGGGGGTGCTGGGGGTCCTTCTCCAGGAATTTTTTTTCGGGGGGGTCGGGGGGGGGGGGGGGGCTTCTCCCCAGGAAAATTTTAAAATCTAAGTCTACTGGCAGAAAACATTTGGAAGGGGACACAGCTTTTTTACTGGGGGGGGGGGGGCGATAACTGGTGGGGGTGGGGGGTTGGTGGGAGGGGGGTGGTTATAGCCCATCAGATGCGCGAAAGGCGGGGTGGGGAGAGGGTGGGGTGTCTGGAGCTCCTTCCCCAGGGATTTTTTTTTTTTGGGGGGGGGGGGTATGGGGAAAATTTCCCAGGAAAATTTTAAAATCTAAGTCTAACTACTGGCGGGAAACATTTGGAAGGGGGGTACAGCTACATTTTGGGGGAGGGGGCACCTGCCCCCTGTGGCAACGACAAATCCCGGGACACCTCCACCCACAGACTCTCACCAACGAGCCCCATCCACCCCCGGTTCTTTCCAGGAAACGCGGTTCGTGATACAGTAGGCCTAACCGCTTTGCAATAAATGTTAGCCTAATAATATTAGCCTTCGCCTGTGCTCCGAATTTATTATTATTATTTTTTTTAATATGTCGCATTAAAAAATAAAAAAAAAATAAATTAGGAGCACAGGCGAAGGCTAATAGTGTTGGACTAGAGAAATGGTAAACTCCCCTCATCCTTTGCCCGGGCTTGGGACCGGCAGACTTAACAGAGTCAAGTCAGGCGGATTTAGAGGTTTTTTTTCAATTTTATTTTTTTTAGTAATAAATTTTAATCCCCTCCCCCCCCCCCCCCCCACCCCACCGACAGACTTAACAGAGTCAAGTTAGTCGGATTCAGAGTTGTTGTTTTTTCCAAAATGTTTTTTTAGCAATAAATTTTAAACTCCCCCTCATCCTTTGTCCGGCAGACTTAAGAGAATCAAGTTGGCAACTGCAGGCAGTGCACTTTGGCTACTGTCCTCTTTATTAGGTTTTCCTTGCGATGTCGTGGTGCACAGTGTGTGAGTGGAACTTGGTTACTGTATCATGGAACCCGCTTTCTGGAAAGAGCTCGGGGTGTCCCCCTCGTTTGAGAGAGTCAGTGTGGGGCGGGGGGGGGGGGGGGGGTGGTGCCAGAGATTTTTTCTCGGGTCGCGTTTCTAGGAGAGTATGGGTAGGGTTGTCCCCAACGTCGTAGCCACATGGGGCCGGGGGGGAGGGCACTTACCCCCTCCCCAAAATCTAGCTGTGTCCCCTTCCAAATGTTTTCCACCAGTAGACTTAGATTTTAAAAATTTTCCTGGGAGAGAACCCCCCCCCCCCCCCCCCCCCCCCCCCCCCCCCCCCCCCCCGAAAAAAATTCCTGGAGAAGGACCCCCAGCACCCCCCGCCTTTCGCGCATATGATGGCTATACCCCCCCCCCCCCGCCGTTAACGCCCCCCCCCCCCCCCCCCGGAAAACTTTTTCCTGGCTACGCGCTTGGTTGTCCTCTCTCGTTAGTGGGAGCCCGCGTTGGTGGAGGGTGAGCTTGTTCGGGGAAAGTGTTCAGGAAAGCTTAAACTGGACTTTAATGACTTATCCCCAAGATATTTTAAGATCTTTCGATTATTATCATTATGTGGGTGTACAATATGCTACATGTATCCGAGTCTTGCTCCGCTTTCTAAGGATAGATCATGGTTTGTCCCCGACTCGCCGTGATGCGTCCTCGGAATCCAAAGCGAGAGGTTGATGCATGTTTGTCAATCCAAATAATGGCTATAATCTTTATTTATCACTAAAATACTCATCAGACATGGATACAATTTTACACACGATTAAAATAGGCGTTTGCCTTCCTCTTAAACCTAAATTTCGCTGTTTTCCTCAGCGACATTCTTCCTCAGATAGACAACTAATTGATTTCACACCTTTGTCGCATCTTGTCGACAGCTTCAAGCAGGCTACTACTTAACGAACACAATAATTTCGCGCCGTCGTACATTTTATAAACCTTATTAATCATCAAAATACTCATCAGAAGTGAATAAAATTTTACAAACGAATAATATATACCCACATATAGCTGCATATGCACCCTCAATCATTTTTAACTTGTATTTCCTATTATTTTCTCTTCTGTTCGTTTATGTTCGTTTATGTTCGTTTGTGTTCGTTAAATAGTAGGACCCCGAGAATCGGATGTAAATTGCAGGGCATGCATTTGGTTATGATAATACATTTATCTAATAATCCCGTTACATAAAGCCCGTTTCCATCGTTTTTCAGTTTAAATTGGTCTGGGAATTGGTCAAAATTTTGAATTTCATATTTTAATGCGTAATAACAATGCATATATGTGATAGAGCGGTGTTTACCGAAAGATGAATCTGTCTGATACGGAATCGGAACGGGGGGGGGTGGGGGGGGGGGGGGGGGGGGGGGGGGGGGCTGATGAAACGTTTTTTTGTGAGTTTTGGGGTGCAAATTAAGTGTTTGTTAGATAAAAATCAATATCAACTGTTTTTTTACACCTTTCCCATGTAAATGACCAGAACAAACGTATAGCACTTTACACAACGCAGACGATATAAAATTTATTATTTTAAATATAATTTTTTTAAATTTTCAAAACATTTCAACAAAACCATGTCATGAGACCCCTCAATGGAACGAGCTCAATGAGCTTGTTCCAATGAGGGGTCACATGATATGGTTATGTTAAAATATTTTGAAAAATTTAATTTTTTCAACTGCTCAATTTGCATATTACGCGGGCGGATGCTGGCGATTCGTTAGGTAAAGGGTTAATTGAAAGAAAAGAAAAAGAATGCCAGACAACTCAAGACCTGGACCATTCGGCATCTGGATCATTAGAAACTTGCCTTGGAGGATTCAGCACATGCCTTAGACCATTTCGTGCCGTGGCATATGCGTTTCGACGATTCGGCACTTTGATTAAAGAATTCGGCTTCCAGGCAAATCACGTTTTAAATATTTTTTAACATTTATTTTACACTAAAATGTATAATAAATGTGAAAAATATAAATAATCTTTAACAAAATGTTTCTTCTGCCTGCTTAGGTTTACCAGGGAATCATACGAGATATGACTAATTTCCATTACCCGTTCACACTACGGGGAGGTATTAAATAGATCTCAAAGTAGTGAACCGTATGAAATAAAAAGAAACGTATTTTTTAATTCACGTAAAACCCTTTTGTTCAACTGAAAATAAAAAAGCTTCGATTCTTCAGTTTGGTTGTTTGTTTCCAAACCAGTTCCGAATGAGTGGTTTATAACAAATGCCGAATTATTCGCATTATTAAAGGTCGTTGTAGCTGTGTTCTCCATCTACTGGGGGCGCGGTGGCGTCGCGGTAACCGGTTCTCGTCAGATCCCGAAGTTAAGCAACGTCGAGCGCGGTTAGTAGTTGGATGGGTGACCATTTCAGCGACTGAATCGTGCTCCCCCGCGTTGTGTCCTTGGGCAAGGCACTTAACCCCGATTGCCTACATGGGGTACGATTACGCTGTGTACTTAGGCGTACTGCAGGTCGATGGTGCGCATGTCTTCAACCAATCTAACCCTGCCTGTGCCGCGGTGCAGAGTTCGGAGTTACGATGTTGGAGAGCTGACAGCTACTCGTCGTTTCTCGGTGGTTCTTTTCGGGTACTCCGGCTTTCTCATCCGTAAAACTGTCACCGACATGATGTGACCCTGACTGTTAATGTGTTGTTAAACCCTAATAAATAAATAAATAAATAACCCCATCTACTGCCTGGAAGAAATAAGGTAAAAATAATTACAATGAATTTAATTTCTTGCCAACATTCCAACCGATTTTATCATAAGTTTTAACAAAGTGGCAACGCGGGATATTAGTTTATATAACAGAGGGAGAGACTGGATCTAGCACTGAAGTTTGTGGCGCCCTGATGTTATTCTCCCTCCAAAAGACTTCTCACCATGAACTATCAACTATCATTATCTGCTTTCAGGAAGCTTTGTATCAAATTGTTTGTTGTTCCATTTAATCAACTTGGACAGCAGACGACTGTGAAAAACTGTGCTGAACTCCAAAAATTTTTACTCTGTTTGTTTCCCTCTATCCAGGTTGTTGGCGACAGTAGGTTCGTCTCTTCTTTTTCTTCTGCTATAGGTGATATTCTACATATTCTGTTGGTGATGCATTTGTCTGTAATTGGCCGGGTCATTCTTTTTCCAATTTTGAAGATTAGCGTGGTGTTAGTTTTCTCCAGGCCGATGGAAATTCGCCAGTTTCGAGAAATGTGTCAATTGTCATATTTAGTATTCCTATGTTGGTAATTGGTATGTCATCCATCATGAGTTTTTCTAGGGTGTCTGTCTGCTGACTTGAGTTCATGTCATTTTTATCGCTTGAAAAAACAGATTCATATTATGTGTTTAGTGCTTCAGCTTTTCCTTGCTGTCGAACCTGTCCTTCACCAATCAAACTTCAAGTACTTTGAATACCTACCTGGTTTGTCAGATGTCACGTGCTGGTCTAGGGGGTGTAAAACCTTTAGCGATACAATCCTCTCGTTTCATGTGAATTCGCACCTTGGACTCCGAGGTGATAGCTACTAAACAATGGAGCTCCCACTTGTTATCCAGGAAACACTTGTCAGAGTGAAGGCTACCCTTGCTACCACCGGGAGTATCCAGGTGCTCAAGGGTAAAATTCACCTGACAGTGGATTTTGATAGAGAAGCCGAACCGACGTCCTTGGAGAGGTGTAGTACCTTTCATGAGGGGATTTCCCCCCGCACTGGTCACCCTCCAAGTGACTCGGATCTGCAAAAGGATGATGACAAGCGCCGAACACAGACAAAGGACAGCCAGAAGAAGAAAAGGAAAAGAAAGAAGGGACCTTCCGCCAGACGACGCGATGCCCGCCAACTGACGGTGTTCATGGAAAAGAAAAGGACGGAGAAGGAAGAGAGGGAGGCTAATCATGGCACTGAACGCTCAATGCCTGCCACCCCTGTCCGTTCCACGTCCAGCTCGGTACCCTCCACTCCGGTGGAAGGTCCGGAGGACGCTGGTTCGCCAGGTAATAGTCTAACCTCCAGCCCATCACACTCTTCCCCCGAAGAGGAGATGGAGGAGGATAGTCTGTTTGTGGAGCAGGAAGTTGAGGCTGACATCGCACATGTCGCTAAACCCACTCTTGCTCTTCCTGCTTTTTCTGACCGGGACACCATCCAGGAAGCAAACACCGCGGAGTCCGTGGAAAGTATCCTAGGAGAAAAGGCCAGAGACGACGACCACCTTATATTTCTACAAGCCCATATTAAGGCCTTGAGAGATCGCGGGTGCGAAGGCAACATGCTCAGGATAGGATTAGAGAGTCTCAGCAACCACTACTTGAGAACAACACCATAAAGCTCTTCACCACCGGAAGCTGCGAGGGCCAGACCTTACCAACCGAGTCAGCTCTCCACCACTCCTTCAACACCACCAAAGGGGGTATCACCAACTCAGCCACCTCCTCCTAAGAAAAGCAGACGAAATCATAGACGCCGCTAAGCATCTTAACACTTTCCTCCTTTACCACGGCCAGACCAGACAGGCCGAATCACATACTGTTAAAGAGGGTTGAAAGGGGCTTGACCCCCATACCGTCCCTGCGCGCCTTCGGCGCGCGAAATCATTTCATTTCCTCTCGTTTGTTGGATGTGTACTTTAGAGACGGATGGCCTGATTGAGCCAGAGACAGACTACACTTGTCAATGAAGAATCGACCGGGACCATTAACAACTACTAGTGGCAGACTATAGGTGCCAGCAGATCGACAAGACACCACTCCTTGAATCACCACCACTTATTACAGCCTGAGTCAAATTATACCTGTCAACGAAGGCAGTGAATCTTCCCAACGAGCATTACTACAGAACTGGCAGATTTTACATGCCCGAAGAACAGCCCAAAGGATCACCTACTATAGGCAACAGGCAGGGCTGCGGCCTGGTTCCTGGTGGCTTTCCTGGCTCTTCGCCCCCCCTCCTTTACCGCTGTTGGACGCGGAGGACTACTAGTGTACTGCTAATGGGGTCGTAGGTGGTTAGTGTACACCCACACCGTCCCCGCGCGTCCTCTGTGCGCAACCCCCCCCCCCCCCCCCGGTCTATTTACTTTATGTGCTTCAGTTCAATAAGAGATTCACTGGCAGTATATCTAGGAAGTTGGATGGAGAATGAAGGATATGTGGGTATTGGGTGACACAAAGGAGAGGGTTAGTATGCTTATCGGAGAGATTGGGAAGAATGAGAAAAAGGGTGTCATCAAACAGTTCGTTTCTGGGTGTTGGGAGGAGAGACTGGGTGTGGAGATAGGGAGGCGTTTTGAGCTTAGGGTTAAGTAAGACCTTCTCACGTGAGAACCCTGACAAATCCGCGGTGGGTCAATTATTATTATTATTATTATTATTATTATTATTATTATTATTATTATTATTATTATTATCCCAGAACTTCTTCATGTGTTCAAATATTCCATTAGTGTCATTTTTCATTGGAGTGATCAGGGAATGAATATAATCATAACAGGACCTCTTTCATTTTCTTTTCGATTTCTGTTTTCAATTCCTTCATCTTTTCATCACTCTTTCCTTACATATATTTCATTTTGAACTGTCTCGCTTTCCAATGAGTTAACATACACAGGGTGACCCATGCATGTGAGTTTGTCTCCTTTCCTCTCGGGGATGTTGCTAATGCCTCGGATGGAGGGTTATCCACCTCTTGGTTTCCAACTGCAACCCTTACTCCCTGGTAGGCAAAACTCCGATTACCACCACATAACCTTTTGAACTCTGTCTCGCTTTCCAATGAGTTAGTTAACAGATACTGGGTTACCCATGCATGAGAGTTTGTCTCTTTTCCTCTCAGGGATGTTGCTAAGGCCTCGGATGGAGGGGGTATCCACCTCTTGGTTTCCAATTGCACCCCTAACTCCCTGGTAGGGTAGTAAAAACTTCGACAACCACTGCATAACCGACGTTCTCAGTAGTCACAAATTCCAGCTACAAATCAATATTGGGGACGTGAATTTTTACTATTTTTCAATCACAAATTTGACGACTGGTGGGGGAGGGGGGGTCACACCCCTCCTACTTCCCATGCCAACGCCCCTGTTTCCTCGTCATCTTGAGAAGAATGAACTTCTTCGTGCATTCACGTATAGCAGCTTGTAAGATGCTGTACAGTTCATCAACAGTATGGGTAATTTTCTTCTGGAATATTTCTTCCCCAGTTTCATTCTTCAGATTATTAAAATCCTATCTTAGCCTTAACATAGGTGGAAATCTATCTTTTTGTCTGTGCCTTTCTTCTTGATCAAATGTTTGCTACTAGTTTTGGAAATGTCGTGGTCTCTATATCACCAATCAGTATGAGGACACTGCGGCCGTTTCTACTTCAGTGTTCATTCATCGATCACACGTACAGATCGCATTCTGAAAAGTTTTCCGTGTCAAAAAATTAGTTGAGCATAGTTGCCCCCACCTCCCCAACCACCACCATCGGCCAGGTCACCATGAATGGGCACTCAGCAGCTGGAACCTCTCGTTCACCCATTCCTGCTGTCCTCTGTCTTCTGACAGGTCTTTGGTACTGCTATCATGCTTCCCTGCTCCTTGCGGTGGGTGCGCTGCTGGGGAAGTGCTACCCACCCCCAATACGCTGTTTTCATTGTACTTGACAGGATTCTGAGGTAGAGCTACCTCTCTGTCCTTCCTCCTGGTTACTCAATGGGTCTGCTGGGGTATTGCCACCTCCCCATTGGGCCGTTCGTTTCACTTAGGCCCTCATTCAGTATCCGTTTTTCCAGGTTATTTAATAGGGCTATTAGACATTGAACATTTTAGTGGTCGACCTGCGGACTCATAAACCACTCAAATTTTCCTTGTCATGGCCTAAACAGTAGTAAATGGATGCAGTGTGTCTCTGAGTAATTTGGGTCAAGCGCTTCAGCCAGACTGCTATCAACCAAACTTACATGACACAACAAATGATCCACATTTCGCGGAGACACATTCATCCAAATAATGGTACTAGTTGCTGAGCCCCATTTAAGCCATATCAGGCAGTTTTAGTTTTTGCTTTGAACATACATCGCCTCGTGAGTTCCAATGTGTTCTATGTGCCTACTGGAACATAAAACACATTTGAACTTAGGGGACGACATGTAGAATTAAGAGATCAACAATGACAATTGCGGTATAAGTACTCACTCAAACAAAAGTATATGCATGTAAGCAAGGTTTGAGAAATAAATCGGTAGTACCTGTAGTATGCCTTTATTGTGAGTATAGAAACTTGACATAGAGCTGGCGGGTAATTCTTGGCAATTCGACCCGCCGTCTTATTTGCACTGTACCGAGTTGTTCAAGACTTTAGACACCGGTTCTGTCACCAAATGTTGTGTGGAGTCTGGACATAAGTTACACGGAGAATATTCAATGGCATTGTTCTTCCAGTTACAACTAGGAAGATTAAAATTTCCAGCCAGGATCACGTTCTGAACCTTCGACTTTATACTTTAACCTGTGTTGGGAACTTTCAGGCTATCTCCGTCGCCATTCCTTGTAAAGTCAAGGGCAAGACCCGATATAAACTACACAAAAATATTTTGAACCACAGCATTTTCCCAACATTTTCGTTAATATATTTGGCAGAATGTTCATCAGATGTAAGACATGAATCCAAAACAGTTTCACGAGAAAATGTTAATTTTGAAGTTGGTCTTTAACCTTTTACCCAACGTAACGACAAAAACCGGCCAGCTCTGTTCTCAAAAATCGCCAATAAATTTTCATTATCTTTTCATTTTTTGTATCAAAAACATAGGTCGTACAAAACAATGCAGATATCTTCTGTCAACTGTATAGTTGACACCCAGCATCCTGCACAGGTCAGACAGATTCAAGTCGGCACCAGGCAACATCCGGTTTTGAAGGCTGAAGATTGGTAAAAAGTTTGAAACTAAAAAAGAACTATTTTCCATTAATTTTCTCCAGTTTTGAAAAAAAACTAACCACTTTTGATAAAAAAAATTTCCAGTTTTGAAAAAATAACCAGTTTTGAAAAAAGTTCCAGTTTTGAAAAAACGACAATTTATTTCAAAAGTGGTAATTTTTTTTTTTAAATGTGGTTAGAATTTGTTTTTCAAAATGGTAAATTTATTTTCAAAAGCTGTTTTTTCAAAAAC
The DNA here is from genome assembly GCA_031216915.1 of Pictodentalium vernedei. Taxonomy (NCBI): domain Eukaryota; kingdom Metazoa; phylum Mollusca; class Scaphopoda; order Dentaliida; family Dentaliidae; genus Pictodentalium; species Pictodentalium vernedei. The sequence continues at coordinate 42,219,315 of CM062288.1, forward strand.
GGTGATTTTTTTTCTTTACAAACTGTTGATTTTTTGAAAAAAAAATTTATTTTTTCAAAAGCTGTCAAAACTGGTTTCTACAATCATGCTCCTGGACCGAAAAGCGGCTTGTCGGGTTCAAGGGCTTACGTGGTTTATATACACATTTAACACGTCTGTATGATGCGACGTGGGAGAACATTATCTGCGCAGGAGAGACAAGAGAGCATCGGATATCAAATTGGTTTGTGCGCGAGAGGAGTGGTTGGTAATTTTGGTATGACATTCTGTCCTGGAATGGAATCAGATTGATCAGGATCAAATTTGTTCTCTCATTCGCAATGAGATGCTGAGGAGTTGTGCCTGTTTACATATCGGAGATGGATAGACCCGATAATGACTACAGTAAAAATGTGGTTTCGGATACCGAGCCCTCGTGCACAAGACAGGTGATATCCATTGACATTCTTCCATAAATTCGTCCGAAACGCTCATTCGTTTGTCCATAAATGAGTTTGCTTTCAAGTGGTGTATTGCTTTTCATTATTGTTTCATTTTCTTTTGTCATTTTCGCCAATATTTTCGGGGTGGTCCAGAATATTTTATATGTAGTATATCATGATCTGCTCTTCTTTGTTTCCACCTTCGCACAGATGATTTCATATTCAGCCTGCTACAGTGATCTGGGCCTTAACCCTTTGAGACTTTAATTATCCTGACGTTCAAACGTCACTGGGAATTCAGTTTCTTCAACGTCTTTCAAAAATGCGAAATGAAACGTCGGAAAGTACAAATAACAAGATATTTTTCACATTAGTGGTTATCTGATTGAGGGCTACATTATTTTTGGTGGTCTGAATTTGTCATTCAAAAATTGTTTTATTTCAAATTATTGGAGAGTGTCCACAGGCACTCTCCAATAATTAGTAATAAGACAAATTGTATAAACAAAATATTATTTGTGTTTGACCGAATATGAAATATAAACAAGGAAAGTGTTGGCTTTTGCTCTGGTATCCTCATTTTTTGAAAGCCGTGATAGTGGCTTCTAGCACCCAACCAGTTAAGAAGTCTTGACAGCAGGATTATATTAGTATTTTAAGCTGCGATAACATATGGCTCAACGGTGGTCACTGAGCACTATTCGGGAGAAAATATGAATTGAGGTTAAAACTTTAAAAAATCGAAAAATAATAACAAAACAAATGACCACAAAGGTTTCAACGCGCTGTTTGATTTCGTACGTCATAAGACGTACACAAGTATTAAAGGGTTAATATACTGCTCAACGTTTGCTAAGCACCAAATATTTGACACATCATTGTGAAATTTGCTTGTGGCATATTTGGGATATTTTTGGTGGATATGATTGAGGAATATATTGAGATGGTCCCCAGTGTTAACATTAGCTCTCTTGACAGGCATACTTTTCGCGACAGTCATGGAAAGTATGTACCCCTTGATTTTCAGGATGTTTTCGTGTACTGTCTACATGTACATGGCATGTGTAAGGTATTCAATCTTCATTTCAACATAAACCCTTGTGATTTAATGATTGAATATGGCAAATGCAAATGTAAGAAGACATTTGTCTGAAGCAGAAATGTGGCGGACTGTAGGGATGGTGGAGCAAGGGGCTACCCATCGTCAGGTTGGTGAAGCCCTTGGTGTGCACCATACGGTGATCACCAGAGCCCGGGCAAGATTTCAGCAGTATGACACATCAGTAAGAGGGCATGGTGGTGGCAGAGACAGGGCAACATCTGCAGCTGAAGATCGGTTTTTGATCATTCAGGCGCGTAGGAACCGCTTTGCCACAGCAACCCAGCTTCGCAGTGACCTTCAGAATGCATCCGGGGTAAATGTTTCGAAGCAGACTATCCGGGCAAGGTTGCACGAAGGTGGTCTCCGATCGAGAAGACCATGTATTCGCATTCCGCTGTCCCAGAACCACCACCAGCCAGGATGTGAATGGGCCATGGACCACGTTGGATGAACCAGAGAAGATTGGCGACCTGTCCCCTTTTTACAGATGAGTCAAGGTACTGCCTAGACCACACAGATAGGCGTTCTAGGGTATGGAGAAGACTAGGAGAGCGATTCCATGCAGCCAACATTGCTGAGCAATGGTCTGGGGCGGCATCAGCTGGGATGGATGTACAGAGCGGTGTGTCCGTGAACGTGGTACATTGACTGCACACCGGTATATTGATGAGATCCTGGATGTCCACGTCAGATTGTATGCAGGTGCAGTGGGTGATAGATTCATTCTGATGGACGATAATACCCGCCCTCATGTTGCCCATGCTGTCAGGGAGTACCGACAGAGGGAGGGGATTGAGCGTATGGACTGGCCAGCAAGATCCCTTGACCTCAATCCAATCGAACATGTCTGGAATGAGTTGCAGCTAGCAATTTCAGCCCGTCCAGTCCAGCCAAGAAGTGTCCAGGAGCTTGGTGCCATGCTGGTCCAACAATGGAACAACATCCCACAAAGGACCACCAGTAACCTGATTGGGAGCATGAGGAGGCGTTGTCAAGCTGTAATTAACAGTAATTGGTCTCATACTCGACATGGAAGCCATACCAGTTCGCTCCGTCAACTTTTTTGCATATTGAAAAATTTCCTCTTTTACCAAAAATATCCATTTTCCATGGTTATCGTATTCAAAAGCTAAAAGATTATGTCAGACACAAATGAAATCTTTATTTCTGTACTTAAATAATTAAAGATATAATTAAATAAAAAGTATATACACTTTTCCTAACAATATTTCAACTAAAGCGTAAAACAGGTAGTTGGATGTACTTGGTGCTTAGCAAACTTTGAGTAGTATATTATAAGTCGGACAGAACAGTTGTCAAGAAACGTCACATCTCAACAGTACATGGAGCACAGTGAGCCCCTAAACAAAGATATTGAGGAAATTTAACAATCAATAAATATCACAGTATTATAGGCCGGTCTACTTTAAAACCAAGTTGGCACCAGGCATATCAACCGGTACCTGTACCAGTACCGCCGGTTTCCTCATGCACCAACCGGCACCGGTACTGAAGCTTTTGTCCTGCCAGTGACCGGGACAAAATTATTTTATGGGGAAATTCCTAACTGAACGAGGGTAAACGGGCTAATAATTCGTCCCCTGATTTCCAATGTGTTCTATGTGCCTGCTGGCACATAGAACACATTGGAAATCAGGGGACGAATTGTGTATGGCACACTTACACGACATACTTTCTGCTTATTTGTGAATGAACATATCGAAACACTCTAAAGAGGCATGTTCTGTCTGCACCACCACCTCGATAAGGCCGATCATTTCAACTTTCCTAACCTGGCATCAAAGACAATGAAAGCACCGTCATCGGCTACTTCAAACTTTCAAAGCAATTATTCTGTGGCGACATCAAAGTAATCATAAAGCACGATTTTAGTGCTTTGTGATTACTTTGATGTCACAGCAGAGTAATTGGTACGATGCCATGTTTGTCTTTGTGATCTTGGGGACTGGGTCGGTTTTAATACGAACTTCTCCCATCTAATTGTGATGTTACCCATTTGTTGACTTGTCCCGGTACCGGTACCGGTTTCGACAGGACAGGCTCTGTCTCGTACCGGTACCGGTTATGTTGGTATCGGCGGAACTTTGACATGCCTGGTTGGCACACATCCCTAAATTGCCACAGGCTCCATTCAAAATAAACTTAATGTGGTGCAAAACTATATAATGTCGTATTCACTCCAATTAGGAAATCGTGTTTAATAACCAAAAAAATCGTCAGTAAGATTTTTTACACCATTGAAGTATGCTTACTAACAAATAAATGTCTTATATTTCATGGGATCTGCATATTCGGTAATACCCTTCCCGCGTTTCCCATCAAAAACACCATTTCAAGTGAGTGGAGTGCTCAAACGAGGGTGCGTAGGACCGTAGGTACAGTAATGATCCGTTTAAGTATTAATCCCGTGAAAACTCACACGGAGTCAATATAGGTACTGATCGGTGGCAGGAGCGCGGTCAGGCTAAATAAAGTGTGTTTGTGTGATGGGGGGGGGGGGGGGTCAAAATGTTTCTGGTGTCAATGGCAGCAGAAAATATTTTTCCCCACATCATTTCTCTCCGACGTGCAGACTGTATCATTCAACTTGTGGGTGATAATGTAGGGACCCTCCCAGTGGCATTGCAGCATTAGTGAGTGGCCCTGTTTCTTGGACAGATTGTACAACCAAACAGCGTCACCGACTTTGAAAGAACTCCCATGTGCCCGCTTGTCCTGGACTCGTTTCTGCAGCTGCAAACTTCCTTGTAGGTATGATCTTGCCGTCTCATAATTGCTTCTTAGTTTTTCTCTGAGCGTTTGGGCGTACTCATCTGTAAGAATTCTTGGAGCCGGCACCGTAAACACGTCTATTGGGAGTTGTACTTCCCTGCCCAGTGCCTTGGAGTTCGGCGTTTCGATGATTGCTTTGAGCTTTTGTATGCCATCATCACGAACGACAGTTGTTCGTCCCAATCTTTCTGACTCCCGTCTACTACGAGAGACAACATGTTCTCCAGAGTTCGGTAAAAACGCTCAATCATTCCGTCTGACTGCGGGTGAAATGGCGTAGTCTTTGTTTTGGCTATCCCTAGCGGGCTACATACTTCTTGAAAAAACGGCAGACCCAAAGTTCCTGCCTTGGTCGGAATGCAGTTCACGTGGCGCTCCATATCTACGGATGTATTCTGTCACTAGAATATCGGCGACTGTGGTTGCTTCTTGATTCGACCCACTTTGTGATGTAATCGCTGACCACCAGTATAAACTTATTACCACTTTCTGTTGTCGGTAACGGACTCATCACGTCCACTGCAATCCATTCACCTGGGAAACCAATAGTATGTTGTTGAAGAGTGGTTCGCCGCCGCTTGCAGCCTGTTTGACGTCTCTGGCAACCATTGCATTTCCCGCAGAAGTGACGGACGTCCTTATTCAAACCATACCAATAGTATCTCTGCCCCACTTTCCTCAGCATCTTCCAAAATCCCAGATGACCGGATGTCTTGCCCGGTGTAATTCCTTTAGCATTGGTTTCCAATATTCCATGGGAAACAGTGACCCCCAAGTACTGCTTTTTCCATCTGATGGTTCAAACTTTCTATATAATACTGCGCCACTTACTTCTATGCTATCAAACTGCAACCAGTAATACTTCACTGCGCGACACAGGTGACTACTATTGTTCCAGTTAGGTCGTCCGCCAGCCTGCAGCTTCTACTTTATGATATGTTGAAGTTCTGTATCTTTATCCTGAACGTCGGCTAAGGTATTGTTGTCCCATATAGGTAGCACGGAGACTACATTCAAACTTTTAGCGCCGTTACACGTACCTGGTGTAGAAGACTGTGTGGCGGTTTCATTTGTCTTATCTATTCTTCGCATTTTGTGCATGGACGTCTCGATAAAACATTCACATTGTTATGCTTTCTCCAGGGTCTGTGTTGTACCTTGAAATCGATGGAACTCAAAGCCTCTAGCCATCGCGCTACTTGCCCTTCCGGCTCCTTAAATTTCATAATACCTTGTAATGAGCCGTGGTGAGTTCTGATTTTAAACTCTCTTCCTAGCAAGTAGTGTGTGAAATATTTGGTGAAAAAGACTATTGCAAGTAGCTCTTTCTGGTCGTACAACAGTTCCTTCCCCCTCCCTCTGTCCATTAATTCGTTCAGATTGCTAGATTTGCTTTATTTTTGGCTGTGGCATAAATACATATTTACACATGACATTGCTGGTATCCGTAGCTTTTGGGACATGCGGTTCTTCAATTGCCCAGATACGTTTATTTATCTAACAATCAACTGAATTTGCACAACCAAACTCGGAAAAAATGTTTGTATCAGCTCCATCCCCGTCCCCGTTTCAGACAGATTTAATTTCCAGTCAACACCGCACCATCACATATATGCAATGTCATTACGCATTAAAATATAGTTCGTGAAACTCAAACTTTTGACAAATTTCAACCCATTTTAAACTGAAAAATGTGGGGGGGGGGGGGGGGGGGATCTGGCTTTATGTAACGGGATTGTTGGATAAATGTATTATCATGACCATGTGCATGTCTTATAATTTGTATCAGGTTATCGGTCGAGTTTACAATCGGATCGCAACTCGCCCTTACGGGCTCGTTACGATCCGATTGTAAACACGACCTTGACAGGGATGTGGCGACAAGAGTGTGGGGGATGTCCCCCCCACCCCCCCCCCCACCCCCCGCCCCCCCCCCAGCTATGAGTATTTTTACAATAGTTGGAAATTCCGAGGTCAAAAATCAAATAGTTGGAAAATCAGTAAATTAACATTGTTCATGAAAAACATTAAAATTCCAACTAATGATGAGAAATTTTGATCTTTTATTTCCAACTGGAAACTTGAGTTTCAAATTTCCTACTCTAAAATAAACATGGCCTCAAAATTTCGACTCTGACATCAATCCGATAAACATTCTGACCCAGACACATTATAAATGATGCTTTTCCAGTTTCAGGACTAGTAAAAAATTTCAGAAGGGTTCATAACCCTTTACCCAACGAAGACGATTTCAAAATTCATTATTTTAAATATCATTTTTTTTTAAATTTTAAACAAATTTCAACAAAACCATATCATGTGACCCCTCTTTGGAACGAGCTCGTTCCAAAGAGGGGTCACATGATATGGTTTTGTTGACATTTTTCGAAAAATGTTATTTTTTCAGCAGCTGTATTTGCATATTACGTGGGCGGATGTGGGCGATTCGTTGGGTAAAGGGTTAAAAGATATCACCCAGCGCTGCAGTGCAGCCACCTATCGAAACCTCTCACAGTTGGAATTTACACCGGTGGCACCCCCCCCCCCCCCCTCCAGCTGAAACCCTCTAGCCACATCCCTGAACCGCGAATCCGATACAAACTACATGTCATGCACATGGTCATGATAATGTATATTTGTTATATGATCGCGACGATTATCCCCTAAGCACAACAGTAGATTGCTCATCAGTTGTGACCCACCAGAAAACGAGAATCACAACTTTTCCAAATCACGCCTGTCTCAAACGATCCTATTGTGACGTCGCTCACGTTTGGAGATTTCGAAGCGACAATTACAAACGTGAAATAAAAACATAGCTTATGCCCCTCATTGGAACGAGCTCAGCGACCTCGTTCAAATGAGGTGTCATAAGCCATGTTTTTGAGAAAAAAATGAAAATAATTATTTATTCAAGAATTCTGTTTGCATGTGTCGTCATCCCTTCGTGTTAGATAAAGGGTTAATCTGTGGTGTTGTATTCCGTCTAGTCGACGAGAACAAATCAGGCTTATCAAATATGACACTTACAAAGTCAAGTTTGATCTGTTTTCGTCATCTTGGAGGAATCCGACCACCCAGATTAACTGACTTGTAATAATCTGTATGTATTAAGTACCGATCAGTACTCCTATACTACCGATCAAATTGACATTTGTCGAAAGCCCAGGCACAGTATAATAGCATATAAACGGGATATATGTATGGGAGTACAGGGGCAACCAAGGCCTTCTCATCCGAGAACCACGACAAATCAGCGGCCGGCCAAAGTGTTATTAGTATTAAACATGCAGATTTTTTCGAGTGGAAAATGTTGGCAGTGCGCGAAAAGACAACACAAAAAACATTTATCCGGACAGGATGATAAGTGATAATTTAATCCTGCAGGTGTAAGAGACTGTAGGATTAAACTATTACTACATTTACCCACAAATATAGATGTACCCATTTCCCTGTATACAGTAGTCTATACGTCGATATTATTCAGTGTGTCAGTGTTGAAAACGCTAAGGTGTTTGTTTTGCCCTGGCCACACATTCAATAATCACATATCGACATAACTTTCATATTCAGCATTTTATTCCGCTTTAATCATTTACCTAACATGAAAAGGAGACGTCACTTGGAAACAAAATTCTTGAATAACTAAATATTTTTTTCATGTTTGGCATCAAAAACATAGCTTTTCACCCCTTATTGGAACGAGTTCAACGAGGGGGTCATAAGCTATGTTTTTGAGACAAAAAATGAAAAAATAATGAAAATCCAATGATAATTTATGTGAATAGTGCTAGCCGGTTATTTCCATTATGTTGGGTAAAGGGTTAACAACACTTTCAACGGCCAGAGCCGCATCGAGTATAACAGTTTTACGGGTGCTGGAAGTCGCAGTACCCGGAAAAAACCACTGAGCAGCGGCGAGCAGCTATCAGACTCATCGACGTACTAAATCTGCACAAGCAGAGGTAGCAGCGGTTAACCCTTTACCTAACGAATCGCCCGCATCCGCCCGCGTAATATGCAAATTGAGCAGTTGAACAAAATATTTTTTTCAAAATATTTCAACGAAACCATATCATGTGACCCCTCATTGGAACGAGCTCATTGAGCTCGTTCCAATGAGGGGTCACATGATATGGTTTTATTGAAAAAATTTAAAAAAATGATATTTAAAATAATAAATTTGCATATCGTCTGCGTTGGGTAAAGGGTTCAATGCAAGTATAGAATCGACGTGCAGTTTGCCTTAGCATACAGCGCTACCTTGTTCAGCCATTGTTACTGATGATCAGATTACCTTTATATCAGAATACCAAATGAAAGTTCTATTTTCAGAGATGAAGTTAAATCTTTACAACTAGCGCTTGAACACATCGAAAATGTACAGGAAAGGAAGTCGATTATCTTTTCCGTCTCTCTTCCCTCTTTACCAGCTTTAATCAACCCAAAGTTGAAGAACCCTCTCATTTTGGAACATCGTGACAAGTTGAATACTCTCATGTCTGACCGATGTGATATCGGGTATTTCTGGTTACCCGCACATGTTGGTATCTCCGGTAACACCAGGGCCGAGAGTGCTGTGAAACGGGCTTTAAACAAGTTTATCACTGATTATAAAATTCCTTTCAGCGATTTTAAACCACGTATCGGACATTACGTCAAGTCTATACAGGGACGTGGCGGTAAGGGGGGTGTGGGGGATGTCATCACCCGCCCCCAATCCTGGCCCAAATTTCCTACAGTTGGAAATCCAGAGGGCAAGTCATGAGAGTAGTTGGAAATTCCATCTATCTGAATTTTAGAGCTTGTTAAGTGATGCTGATATTTGATATTTATTCAAGCAATTAACACCTACAGAGAGGCAGATTGCGAACAACAAAATGATAACATTATATTATAAAACATTCAAACAAGATGTGTTAAAAGTGTGTAATAAACTCAAAAAAATACTTATACAAGGAACAGTCATGTAGCAAGTTCGTTTGTCCTTTGTTGGAAGAAGCTCCGGATCATGTTACAGATGGGATTACATAGCTGGGGGATATTGTTTCTCATTATAAGGTTAAATTTCCCTTTTGTATTCATATACTGGAAGGTTTCGTTCTCCTTATGTATTGCTCTGAAGAGCTCTTTTCGCCTATGGTCATACTTGATACATTCCATAATAAAGTGAAACTCATCTTCCATCGCCCCGAGCCACCAATCTTGCAAAGTCTGCCCTCAACCGAGATAGGGTGCTGAGAGTGTCTCCCTTTCTCGATTGATAGACTGTGGTTGCTGATTCGGAGTCGAGTGAAGTCGTTTCTAGCTTCCCGGGAATTCGTATGTATCAAATACGGCTCCATGTTATAGTCGTCATTAAATAGTCTATACGTCCTTAGTTTATTTTTCTTTCCATTTCTGTTGTCATCGTGAATGCTAGAAAGGAAATTAGTTTCATGACGACTCTTTAGCTCTTCTAGCATATACTTATTTTGGTGATTCCGGCCAGCATTAAGATTTTGAGCGTCCGGTTTTATAATATTTGTCATTTTCATTCTGATAGGTTTTAGGAGATCATAGTTGTTTGCATCTGTATATGCCTCGCCAAGTAATGTTTTAAGAGCCAACGACTCTAATTTATGCAGATATTTGACTTGGCGCACCGTGGCGTCAATGGTAACTGGATATCGGCCTAATTCTGCGCGTGGGAAAAGGCTCAACCCCAGTATAAACTACTGAAAACAGTTCTCGAGAACCATCAAATTCGTGTACGTCATCAACCATACGAGCAGTGTACGCATGGTTTTACCAGACACTGTAGCATTTGTTTAGTCCTTTACCCAACGCAGACGATTTCAAAATTTATTATTTTAAATATTTTTAAATTTTTTTCAAAAAATTTCGACAAAACCATATCATGTGACCCCTCTTTGGAACGAGCTCGACGAGCTCGTTCCAAACAGGGGTCACATGATATGGTTTTGTTGAAATTTTTCTGAAAATAATATTTTTTCAGCTGCTGAATTTGCATATTACGCGGGCGGATGCGGGCGATTCGTTGGGTAAAGGGTTAGAGGACATCCTCGTGGAAGCGCACGCTTTTAGGTGTCCTCGGTGTACAACCAAAGTCCACCTCGCATGCGGCCAAACGTGGGTCGCAATGGCCTTTGCCGTCAAAAACATGTCCGGCATGTTCAAACCAAGATAACTGTAGTTATTGGCTGGCTCGAGTTTGGACGAGTCAAAATGGAAATCTGGAGATAGCTTCGATATTTTGGCCTGAAAATCATACATTTAGTTTTTTCACCATCAATACTCAGGTTGTTTAACAGATCGTATGTCTCCAACTTTCGTAAGCAGTTTTGGAGATCTGTTGGTGAGTCTGACAGTAAGACCAGGTAATCTGCGAACACCAGATGGTTTAATTCACAACTGTTTAATAGTTTCGGGCTGCAGCTTTCGTCCCGGTCCCTACCCCTAGTTGGAAATTCACTATCCTACACCCTTCCAATCGGAAACCTCTAGCCACGTCCCTGAATCTATATGGCAGGTAGAGTGGAATAGGGCAACAAATAACAAGCCCGACCGCTTCCGACCAAATGTCAATGACAAATATACGTCATGTAACCTTTGTAGAAAAGACCACGTAATAGCGGCACGAAATCATACGGGTCTCACACGAATTACACATTCCTTTTTGTTAGAGAGTAATATGCAACCAGAGTGTGTTCCCTATCAATGTCCTTTGGAAGTTGAGCACATCCTCGTAGATTGTATTCATTTTAATGACGTCAGATGGCGATATTATTATGTATCGTGTTTGAGAGAACTCTTTTGCAGCATCCATTCTCACCAGATTCTCTTGTTTCTCAGACTAATCAGCCCTTTTCATCCATTAAACTCTAGAGGCCACTTTTCAGGCCAAGAACATGATACGTCATAACGTCATTAAATAGGATGGCGTCTCAGTAAATGTGTGGGGTAGACCAGCCAATATTTTCAACGTGCAGCCCAAGGCTGCACGTTAGTAGTAGTGAAGGCTGTCACTATAGGTACAACCACTTAACACTGAATTCCCCATACCACAATGCTGTCACTATAGGTACAAAATTAACATAGGAATCTCCATAGGGGGGTTGTGCCTATAGTGACATTTTTGTACCTATAGTGACATTTCTGGAGGCGAGAAAAAAGATTTAAAATCTTTTTCTCGCCTCCAGAAATGTCACTATAGGTACAAAAATGTCACTATAGGTACAACCCCCCTATGGAGATTCCTATGTTAATTTTGTACCTATAGTGACAGCATTGTGGTATGGGGAATTCAGTGTTAAGTGCTTGTACCTATAGTGACAGCACTGGGGTAGAGGCCTCCCAATGACTTTATACTGACAGGCTTAGGTGGGTTTGTCTTCCATACACATTATATATTGACAAAATGTTCTGCTTGTTTAAAACGTACTACCTAATATACATCGCTCGACTGGTGGAGTTTTTTTTCTATTTATTACTGGAAGACACGACATATAAAAATACTGTCAGATTTCGTCTGGGTGTTTTTTTTACACGCGAATGTCTTATAAATCCGATGTGAATGTGTGTCTTGCAGTCAATTTAGTTAGCACATGTGTTTGAAAAAAACATATCTCTCGTTGCGGTTGAAACTATTCTACAAATAGCTCATGTAAGAGATACATTTTTTTCAAACACATGTGCTAACTAAATGCAACTGTGGAGAAACTCCTTCACGGACTGATTGTTTTTTATCGACTGGCAGTGATGTGTGTTTTCAATACTTTTTTCAAAACTGCTTGAAGCTGATTTCAACATTTCACCGTTAGATATTACAGTGACATTAACCCCGAGAAACAATTTCATTTTTCACACCACAAAACAGTGAATGTTTTTGCAGTGTAAACTGTTTTACCGGCAAAAAAAAGAGAATAGCTTTTCCTTTTAACCAAAAGGAAAAGCTATTCTCTTTTATGCTTGTATTAAATTCTTAACAGATGTTGATACGAATTCAGCAAAAGAAGGCGCAATTCTGAGATATCGTTCTGAAACAAATCTTAACCACATTGAAAATCATGCTTTGCACTCCTCAGATGTTTTTGCTACACAATGTCAGTCTTTCCCTCCAAATTATTTTTTGTGTGGGAAATTGTGACATTCTGGCGGTGAAAACTAATACACTGAGTATTTCATCATCCATCATCTGACCAGCGGGGGGCAAGGCGCGTGAATTACTCATTGCATTATTTCCTGCCGCCTTTTGCTTTCCCCTTAAATGACTGAAAACACACCTTGGCGTGGGTCATAAACACAATTTTCTTATGGTTATGAAACTTGAAACATTTGTCGAAATAGAATTTCCAACACAAGACTCGTGTAAGGGGATTAAGCATTCATGTGGTTAGAATTATCTGAGAAATAATTCATGATATCTTCATTATAAATTATAGAACCCCCACAGGACTCTGAATGCAGTTAGCTGATGGAATATCGCAGTGTGAAAAATAGACCAGCTTATAATTTCCCCAAGTTGTCTCTTCTGTGTGGAAGGATGTGAATTTTATATATTATACATGTGGACAAAATGTGGAGGGAAAATATCGCAGTGTGAAAAAAACGACATTATTATCGCTTCAGGCGGGGGAGTGGAGCGACAATAATGCAATTTAAATATACACACTGACTGGCGAAAATTTCAAACTATCAGCGGGATATTAATTGATGCGTGTGCTGGAAAAAAAAACAGATGTAATTGATCTAAAGAGAAAAAATCGATTTTTTACAATCTGACTTGCTGCTGAATAAGATAGAGTTCTTCCCCTTCCACCGAAAAAATGTTTGATTCACTTGCCATTTTACAAGTAAAAACAGAATTTATTTACCACAGTAAAACAAATACTGCCTTACTTCCTGCCTCGCCACAGAGGCTTACTCCGAGAGTGTAAAAAGGGGGTTTATGTTATTTACAGTAGTAGGGGGAAATATTTCGGCCACAACACTCAATGTGGCCTTCTGTGGTTTGGGTTATTGGTGAATGGTTGACTTGTGAAAATTGTAATCAGTGGTATTTTCCCTTGCCTTCCACCATCCATTCAATGGTTGGTGGAAGGCGGAGGAAAACACCATTTTCACATTTTAGAATTTTTATTCCATGAAATTTTACATAAGTGTAGTGTCACTTTGAAAATGTTCACATCTTCTTGGTAAATTTTGCCATTTTAGGTTGAATGTCCTTTTTGGGTTTTCGTTTTCTCGACACTTTCATCGGGGGTGGTTCTGTCTCCGGGAATAAATTTTCTTCATCAACTTCCATCTTTGATTCAGTAGGTATGTCCACTTTGTACAATAAAGTATCATCATCATCGTTGAATTCCTGTAACACCGTCTGCTCAGCTTTTGGATGTAAGGCAAATCCCACAGTTGGTAAAACAGGTATATTATTTAGAGGATGCATGGAATTAAACCCGTACCCTCTAGTTGTTGAAGGAGGTGGACGCTCTATCTGTTGCGGAGACATGTTATTTGCTGTTGATAAATACATTTTCCGCTTCTTACATTCATTCATGTAATGTCCTCGCTCATTGCAAAAAAAACACTCTCCTTTATTGGGGCAAGCCCAACTCCGATGATGTTTTTCTTGACAAATCGAACAACTATCTTTTGGTTGTGTCAACTTATATAACTCATTGACAAGTCTTTTCACTTCACCCCATCTGGATGGGTTGTAGTATATGCTTTTAACATCATTTGTCTTGTCCATTCTTGGATCTCTATTCATTTTTTAAAAAAAAGTTCAGAGGAGACTAAAAGCGCGTCTTTCAGCCTGGTCAACTCAATCACAAGTGTGTTTCACCCCACTCCCTTCCCCTCACTTTTTATACTTTTTTATTTCAACGACCAGATATTTGTGTTTTTCACTGAAACACAAATATCTGGTCGTTGAAAAAAAGTATAAAAAGTGAGGGGAGGGAGTGGGGTGAAACACACTTGTGATTGAGTTGACCAGGCTGAAAGACGTGCTTTTCAAAGATGAAGAGGGGATTAGTAGACTACAGCGAATCAGAGGATAGTGACACAGAACCTGTAACGCCCGATGCCAAGAAGTCGAGATTGACTGAAGATGAATGGAATACAAATTCTGTACAGAATTTGTATTCCATTCATCCACAGTTATTACGTACATCCAGAAAATTTCACTCTGAATCACATGTATGCAGAGTGACTTTAAAGCAATTCGATGGCACTAATCCACTCGAGTTTCTAACTGAAATATTTGATTCGTTAGTGAGAGATGTGAAGCGAGAGTGTGGTATAGAAGACAGAGATCCTGTGAGGATATCTATCCACCATCCAGGTCTTGAGGTGGGTATTTTTATTCCTTTTACAAAGGCTATGGGTGTCACTGGGAAAACAGTGTTAGATGAAATTGAAAAAGTTATTCAATCAAATGAGAATTTTACTATACACGATGGTCAATTATCTTTAGAAATAACACACACTTCACTACCACATGGGTCTGGGCGAAATACACCCATTTCATTTGCATCTGTTGGCAAACTGATTGGAAATAAGAAAAGTATTATCGAAATTAAAAACTCCTGTGATTCCATGTGTCTCGCACGTGCCATTGTAGCGGGAAAATGCCATGTTGATAAAGATAATTCAGAACTTTGGGAGAAAAAATGGAACAAAATAAAAAGATCCAACAGACCGACACAGGAGTGGGAAGCTAAAATATTGATGGATAAAGCAGGCCTCGAATATAATAAAACTTGTGGGTATGAGGAATATCATAAAATTCAAGAGATACTCTCACCAGACTATGTGATCAAAATCCACCCACAATTTGTCAAAGAAAAGTTCTTATACGAACCACCCCAAACTACAAAAGAGAGTAAAGTTATTCACATTTATCACCACGACCAGCATTTTGACACCATCACTAAAATTACAGGGTTTTTAGGGTGTGTTTACTATTGTGAATATTGCAATGTACCTGAACATCCTGTTCACTGTTACACTTGTAATAGAGATTTTGTAAGTTCATCTTGTTATAAAAATCACACAACTCTATTACAGAACCAAGAAAAATCAATCTGTCGATTAGTGAAGAAATGTTTATCATGTAAAATGCACATATATCCAGGGAGCGGAACACACATCTGCAATGGCTTCAAGAAATGCAAATATTGCCATCAATTAGTCAAAAGCGAACATTATTGTTTCATTCCAAAATACAAACCACCCAAGAAAGACAAAATGCCGAAAGTACCCTTTGTGTTTTATGATTTTGAAACAACTCAAGACTCAGGTCTCCATACCCCAAATTACTGTGTTGCACACCGTGCATGTGGGGAATGTATTTGCAAGCCTATAGATCAAGAATGTATTTTCTGTGACAAAGTTGGAAGAAGGGAATATATTTTTAAAGGAGAATCTACTTTGAGTGATTTTTGCAATTGGCTTTTCAGTAAGGAACATTTAGATACAACAGCTATTGCTCACAATTCAAGAGGGTTCGATGCACAATTTATCTTAAGACATCTCATTGAAACTGCTGCATCAAAACCCGATGTCATCATGAATGGAAACAAAATTATTTCTTTGAAAGCTTGTGGTGTTAGACTCATCGATTCGTTGAGTTTCCTTTCTATGAGATTGGCACAATTCCCTAAAACATTTGGTTTAAGTGAACTTGCAAAAGGTTATTTTCCTCATCTGGCAAACACAAATCATATCAAAACTACATCGGACCTTATTTAGATGCAAAATTATACATGCCTGATTCTATGTCTCCCCCAGTCAGGGATGATTTTATTAAATGGTACAATCAAAAATTTACTAGTAATGCTACTTTCAATTTTGCCAAAGAAATGGACATGTACTGTAAATCTGATGTAGACATCCTCCGTAGAGGGTGCGGGGAGTTCAGAAAAAAATTTATTGAATGTGATGGGATAGATCCTTTCAGGGAAGCTGTGACTTTAGCTGATGCCTGCAATAAAGCTTGGCGGAAAAATTCAATGCCAGAAAACACAGTTGCCATCATTTCAGACATAGGATATCCCACTGCTGTTCGATATTCCATGAAAGCCATTAGATTCTTACAGCTACTAGCACAAGAAGAAGGCATACACATTCAACATGCACTAAATGGTGGGGAAACTAGAATTGGAAATTATCATGTAGATGGTTTTCACAAAGAGACAAACACAATCTATGAATTTTATGGATGTATGTGGCATGGATGTGAGACTTGCTATCCTGACAGATTCGAGAAAAATCCAATCAATTCACAATTCTATCAATCTCTGTACAACAAAACCCAAGATCGCATAAAACATTTCAAATCATTGGGGTATAATGTACACATAGTGTGGGAACACGAATTTGATCATCTATGCAAAACGGAGCCAGATGTTCGAGCTTCTATAGATACATTTTTCCCACACATGGATCCCATTCAGCCACGTGATGCATTGTTTGGCGGGAGAACAAATGCCATTAAATTACATTACAAAATTGATGAAAATACAGACACAGAAATTAAATACATAGACATTTGTTCACTCTACCCATATGTCAATAAACACAGAGAATATCCAGTCTCTCATCCAGTTATTCTTACAAAGGAAAACATAGACACTGACAAAATAAGGGAATATAGAGGACTTATCAAATGTAAGATCCTACCCCCTCAAAATCTTTTTTTACCAGTTCTCCCCATTCATTGTAATAAGAAAATGACATTTACACTCTGCAAAACATGTGCAGAACACGAATTAGATCAGTGTAAACACACACCAGACCAACGTGCAATAGTAGGTACATGGACATCTGTCGAACTTAACAAGTCATTTGATTTGGGTTACACTTTAATTGAGACTTATCAGATTTGGCACTGGGATGAATGGTCTTCAGAGATTTACAAACATTATGTGAACAAATATTTAAAAATGAAACAAGAAGCTAGCGGGTTTCCAGATTGGGTGAAAACAGAAACAGACAAAAACACATTTAAAAAAGATTATGCACAAATTGAAAACATCTATTTGGAAAATGTTGAAAAAAATCCAGGAAAAAGATTGTTTGCCAAAACCATGTTAAATTGTCTCTGGGGAAAGAATGCACAAAACAATATCAAAAGTAAAACTAAATATATAAATGAACCGTCCGAATATTTTGATATAATACAGAGCAAAGACAAAATTGTGAACAATGTGGAATTTTTTGAGCATGATCAATTTGTTTTAGTAAACTATATAGACACTGCAGATGTTTACACACCACACAGTTCAGCAAATGTTGTTGTAGCATCGTTTGTAACCGCGTATGCGCGTTTAGAATTATATAAAGTTTTGGAACAATTAGGAACACGAGTTTTATACTTTGACACAGACAGTTGTATTTACATCCATAATCCCACACTTTGGAACCCGAAAATTGTAAATAGCAGGTTAGGTCAATGGACAGATGAACATCCAGAGGCAAAAATCACAGAGTTTGTTGGATTAGGGCCAAAGAATTATGGATACAAATACATTAAAGGTGGAGAAATACACACCACATGTAAAGTTAAGGGGATCACATTAGATTTCAAAACATCACAAAAAGTTAATTTTGAGAGAATGGTTGAGTGTGCACGAGACAGAGAGAATTACAAAATAAACATTGAGTACACACATAAAATTAAACGTAATAAAAACAGACAAGTCACAAGTGAAGCACAAACCAAAACATTCAGATCTGTATACACAAAACGTTTTGTAGTAGGTAAATATGATACCCTCCCCTATGGGTTTAAGGTATAAATATCCTTCACAAAAACTCATTTCAATTGTGAACAGAGAACAGACAAGATGTCTTTACCACTCGAGCCTGCTTTCCCTAATTATTTATCAGAGTTAAAAAGACTTGAAAGTTTTCATTGGACTTCCTACCCAGTCTTACAACCGAAAAAAGAAGAATTAGCCAAAGCTGGATTTTTCTGTGTTGGGGGTGGTAAAGTGAAGTGTTTTGTATGTGGACAAGGTTTACATAATTGGGAAGAAAAGGATATTCCTTTACAAGAACATGTCAAGTATTCTCCAAATTGTCCTTACATGAAACTTATTAGAGGCTGTCAGTTATATAAACCACCCACATGTATGCAAACACCCCCCGATAAAATATTAGCAGTCATGGATAATGGGTTCACTTTAAAACAAATATTTTCAACAATGAAAAAATATGATAAAACTCTAGATGATTTTCCAGATTCAAATTCATTATTTGCACTCATGGTCATAGATGATCAAAGTACATCATCATTTAGTAAAATAATTGGCAATCATGCCGCAGTACATTTCAGGAATAAGTTAAGTGATTTATTTACTGACGGTCCAGCAAATGATTTTCCTGACTCTTCTGATACACAAAGCACATGGTGTAATGTAATATCTGATGCACAAAGTACATCAGAACAGACAAAAGAATCATCAGTTTGATTTCAACCATGGAACCAGTAAGACACATCTTAGAAAACAAGATCACACGTAAGGCATTATTATATGCATTTCAAATGATCACTCCTGGTTATCTAACAATAACAAAAGATTTCATTCAAAATCAATTAGAAAAAGATGGAATGTATGGGGAATTTTGTAATGCATTACAAATCATGAATGCTTTTTACAAAGATAATGTACAAAATATTTGGACAAGAGTTGTGTGGGATTTTATTATTTATGATGAAGAAATCATTAATTACTTGTATAGACAATGTATGCCACAAATAGATCAGAGTTCTTCAGAAAGTTTATTTGAGTTAAAATCACCCTTAAAACGAAAACCCACACAGAGATGTGAAGAAGCTATGGAGGTAGAAAGTATATAAGTCAATGTTTTGATATTCCTTTTGGTAAAAAAAAGAAGTCATGGCAATGAGTGAATGTTTATTGTTTCAACATCCCTGTAATATCTTTATATCGGGGCCTAGTGGTTCAGGAAAGACAGTATTTGTCAAAAAGCTTATTGATATGAAACGTGACTTATTTCAAATCCCACCACAAAAAATTGTTTGGTGTTATAAAGAATGGCAAAATACATACTAAAGCGCTTTACTTAAAGAAAGTGAAGATGTTAAATTCATAGAAGGCATTCCTGATGATGAATATGAAATTGTCAGTGATGTCACTATTCCACATCTTGTGGTTTTTGATGATATGTTAGGTGATAAAGATGAAGAAAAAATTAAATTATGGTTCACACGAAAAGGCCATCATCGAAATGCAAGTGTCATATACATCACACAAAATATGTTTCAACAATCTAAAGCTAGTCGTACCATAAGTTTAAATGCACATTATATGATTCTGTTTCAAAACACCAGAGATAAAGGGCAGATAAAAGTGTTATCAAATCAAGTCCAATTACCCCATTTAAATGCATCCTATCAAGATGCAACGAGTACTGATCATGGTTATTTATTAATTGATTTTCATCCTAAAACCCCCGACTCTTTGAGATTAAGAACTGATATTTTTCATCCTTGGGTGACACAAAATGAACGGGGTCCCATCATTTACACAAAACTATAAAAAGCTGCATCCATAACTTTTTGTATCACTTGGTAAAAACTTTTGTTGATGAGTACACATCACAATGGTATCTTTTATCCGATCATTAGAACAAATCCGTTTGCAAGAGAAAAATTACTTAAGAAAGGTTTCAAGAAAATTTTAAAATGGTTTACGTTAGCAAGTAAAATCATACTCAATAAAAAAATTAAATTGCCAAAACAAACTCTAACATATATGGATAAGCATAGACAGGATTTACAACAACTTGCAAATCCAAGAGTTGATCTTGCAACCAAGCGAAACATTATTTTAAAACCAGGTGGTGGTGGATTTTTTGGCGGTGTTATTATTCGTAATTTAATTCGATGGGATGGACATAAAACAAGTCATAATTTTTATTCACCATTTACAAAAACAAAAAGTAAGAAACGAAAATTGTCTAAAAACAAAAAAATCAAAAGAATGTTGATAAAAATTACGTGCGTGCAAATTTCTTAGTCACTCCTCAAAAACTGACAAAAACAAAGTCTGTTTTAGTGAGCAAACTTCAAAAACAGAAAAAAGTACCACCATTAAAGTTAACACGTGGAACATCTGGTGGCTTTAGAGTATCGCATGATCCTATGATGTCTAGACAGAGTGTGGGGAATGTAGCACTGAAAGAAAATATTCCAATGACAGCACGATTCACAGCGTTGAATGCACAAAAACCTGTTAAGAGGATAAGATCTTATTTTAGTTGAATAAAATGACTTGCATTTGTCTGCCATATCATTTTATGAATGGTCTTTGTGACGGAAAGATGGTAAAACAATCTCGTAAAATTCCACTAGTTAAAAAATATGGTGGGGTGTTATTGGCACTAAGTCAAACACCACCAGCATTTCAAAAACAAATTATGAAAAATGCACCAAAAGAATTAATTAATTGCGTGGCAGAATGTTGTCATAATCTTTTAAAAGGGAACATACATCTTTCCCCTGTTCAGAAACAAAAATTACACCCGAAACGTGAACAACTAAGATCCCTTGCTAGTAAATCATTATCACTTAAAAAGAAAAAACAAATTTTAAATCAAAAAGGTGGGTTTTTACCATTACTTGGTTTACTTGCACCAGCTGTAGGACTTGCAACAAATCTTGCAAATAAATTAGTGAATAAAATATGAAGAAAATGGCTATTGTACCTTATCAAATGATGGAAGAAATGCAGCATTATAGAAGTGAAAAATCTCAACGCCCAAGATTACCACCTGACCCTCAAATTACTAATACAGCGCTGGTGCAAAATGAATTATCATCCGTGTTAGAAAATTCAGAATTATCAGAAAGTGAGAGAAAACAAAAATACGGTGAAAATTTACAAAAATTTCAAATGTCATATAAGAAGTCATTACAACCAACACTGGTTATACCTGAGACAGACCGAAAGTCATTGTTTTTACGAGATCATATTTTAGAAAGTGTTCCTGTCACAATGAGGCGTAAAGCAACTTCATTATTATCTGCTTTATCATCTCACCCACACATGAGTTGGGATAATCAGGGTGTTTTAAGTTATGATGGAGAGCCCATAAAAGGTTCAAATATCATTGATTTAGTCAATGATGTTCTCAGACATCGAAAAGGCTTTAAACCAAGAGGGTGGGAAATATTCAATCGTGGTTTAAAAGATATAAATATTCCTCAAGATTTTGTTGGAAATCGTGAACGTTGGATGTGGATGAATAGAGAACAGGATGGCATACCCAATGAATATCAAAGTTCCCCTTAAGATAGTTGGTTAGAAACTTCTCTTTCAACAACTCCAAAACGTAAACTACTTCGAGGAAAGAAAACACCTAGACGTAGATTGGCAAAAAGTAAAATTCCTGATAAATGGGAGGCCTATTGAATAATTTATTAACCGAAATATATTACAATACAAATCACCCTGCCAGCTATGGTGGTATACACAAATTATACAAAGCAGCCCACGGTAAAGATAAATCTGTTACACTTGATCAAGTTAAAAAATGGTTGAAAGGAGAGAGGACTTACACTTTACATAAACCCATTCGTAAAAAATTTGCAAGACGTAAGACTATAGTGGGTGGTATTGATCAACAATGGCAAATAGATTTAGCAGATTTACAAAGTTTACAATCTTACAATGACCGATTCCGATATTTAGTTTGTGTCATTGATGTTTTCTCGAAATATGCATGGGTTTTACCCATACACAATAAATCAGGACAAACACTAATAAAATCCTTCCAAAGAATTTTAAGAACTTCTGGTCATAAACCATTATCTTTACAATCAGATAAAGGTTCTGAGTTTAAAAATAAAGATGTGCAGAAATTTTTAAAGAAACAAAAAATTCATTTTTTCACAACAGAGAACCCTGAAACAAAAGCTAGTATTGTAGAACGTTTCCAGCGCACACTGAAAACACGAATGTGGAAATATTTTACACACAAACGTACGTTAAGATATATTGATGTGTTACAAAATTTAGTTGATGGATACAATCACAGTTTCCATCGTAGTATTCAGAGAACCCCTGCATCTGTATCAATAGAAAATGAAGTACAAGTAACACAAAATTTATATGGTAAAAAATCTAAAGAGAAAAAAATAAAATTTAAAATTGGTGATATAGTACGCATTAACAAAACCAAACATACATTTGAAAAAGGGTATTTACCAAATTGGACAAAAGAATTATTTAAAATCACCCATGTAAAACATACAACACCACCCACTTATAAACTCGAAGATATGGGGGGTGAAAATATACAGGGAACATTTTACCCACAAGAAATTCAAATTATAAAAGATGATAAAAAATATATCATTGATTCAGTTCTTGCCAAACGTTCAAGGCGTGTTGGTAAGAAACTCATCAAGGAACTTAAAGTACATTGGGAAGGTTAACCTACGAAATTTGATAGTTGGGTAGCAGAAACAGATATAGTATAAAAAGAATATGTCACTAAATGAAAATACATTGAGTAGCGAAAGTGCAAGTGGTGAAGTACAAAATCAACAAGCACAATTTAATTGTTGTGGAAGTCTTGTTGCAAAAAATCAAGTAACTTATTTCACACAAATAATTGTCATTTATGCAATTATAATTACAGCCATCATTCATCTTAGTTTACAATCCCCAAACAAAGAATTGTGGTTAGTGTTATTGAGTAGTTCTTTAGGATATATTCTTCCAAGTCCAGGTTTAAAATATTTGAAACCTCACGAGAAGAAAAATGAATTCATTTTACGTAACACTACTGAGTGATAGTTCTATGGATATGTTTCCAAATAACACACAATGTTGTTTTCAAACAAAATTATCTAAACCCATTCATATTAATAAAGAACATTGGGAAGTGGGTTTAGTTGAAGTAATTTTACCATCTGAGGCAAGAAATATAACAGATGATGAAACAAATTTTAAAATCATTGTAACAGATTCAAAAATATCAGCACGCATTAATAATATTAATAAATCGTTTTTCAAACATACAGTACGTAAGGGTGTTGCTGCTGTTGAATTAAGTATTTTATCAGGTGCATATGCAAATGGTGGTCATGTTGTAGAAGCAATAGAATCAGAAATTCAAGAAAAACTGGGTGATATTTTTAAAGAATTTGGTGTGTCATTTCATCTTGGTTATTCATCTCGACAATCACGTGTAAAAATTGTATCAAATAGTATTGGAACAGTCGGTATTCAATTATCACAAAGTTTATCAGAAAAATTGGGATGTAAAGATGGTATGTTTCCAGTAATATTTCCTAACACAGCAAAAGATGCATTTAAATATAATGTGGATTTAAATGTGGATTTTAATCAGCTCTTTATTTATTCCGACATAGCAGATTATACATTTCTTGGTGATATAGAAGCACCCATTTTACGTGTGATACCCTTTGAAACACGTGACGAATCTTTGCACACTCATAAAGAATTTGATAATGTACATTATGTACCAGTATCAAAATCTTCTTTTGATTATATCACTATAAATATAAATGGGAATACTGGTAAAAACATTCAGTTTTCAAGTGGAAAGAGTGTTGTCAAGTTGCATTTTAGACAGAGACATCAACTCAATTTATAAAATATGCCTCTAGTGTATCGAGGAGTAGCACGACAATATGGTTATGGATTAGGATCCATTTTTCGCTCAGCAATAAGATCAGCTGTACCATTAATAAAACCAATTGCAAAAAATGCATTTCGAACTTTAAAGAAAGAAGGATTAAAACACGGTTTAGAAATAGCAAATGAATTGATGAGAAATCGTAAACCAACCAAAGAAGTTATGCTCACTCATGCAAAAGATCTAATGACATCAGTGGGTAAAGCTGCTTTGGGAATAAAAAGACAGAAACGAGAACCAAGACATCACTCAGTCATTCGTTCTCAAAGAGGGAAGACACATAAACGGCAATCTTATTCAAAACGAAATTCAAGACCACTTGATATATTCGATTAAATCATGATGTTGCATGGATCTTGCGAGCATTTTTGTAGTGGATTTGATCCAGATAATGTATCACCAACAGCGAGTGGTATAGAAAATATTGGTGAGATTGAGCAATTTCCTATTGCATCTTTAAATAATTCTTCACCAATAGAATTTTTAATCCCCAGACAAACAACCAAGTGGCTAGATCTTGCAGCATCTACACTTGAGGTTCAGTTCAAAATTACAAAGCAAGATGGGGGTGATTTGGAAGATGATACGAATATTACCCCTATCAATAATTTCTTTCACAGCATGTTCAGTAAAGTTGATGTGACACTGAACGGTAATTTGATAACCACCAATACAGACATGTATCCTTATAGAGCATTTTTTGAAAATCTGTTGAGCTATTCAAAAGATGTGAAAAAAACACATCTAGCTGCTAGTGAGATGTGGTATATAGATACCCCTGGCCAACATACTGCATTTGCTAAAGATTCAGCAAACAAAGGTTTGGTTGAACGTCACAAATTAATTGCAAACAGTAAATCTGTACAACTAAGAGGGAAGATGCATTTAGATCTGTTTGTGCAAGAGAAATATTTACCAAATGATGTGGAAATGAGAGTTAAAATTCATCGCTCCCCAACTAAATTTTGTCTGATTGGTGGTGTAGATGGAAAAATCGAAATTCAAAAAGCCATATTCAGAATACCAGCTTTGGATTTAATTCCTAAATTTGCAAATGATCTGAATGCACAAATAGATCGAACAAATTATAAAATGCCCATTAGACGTACTGAAGTTAAAACTTTTACCATTGGAAACGGTCTTCGATCAAAAATAGAAGACCATCTGTTTCATAAATAGATGCCAAAACGAATAATTCTTGGTTTAGTTTCAAATAAAGATTTAAATGGAGATATTGGTACATCTCCTTTTAATTTTCAAAATTTCAATTTGAACAAGTTGGAAATTACAGTGGATGGATATTCCATTAAATCACGTCCCTTTGAACCAAATTTCGAAGGTGGACTTTATCTAAATTCATATTTATCCTTGTTTGAAGCAATGGGCTATTTTGGACAAAATCAAACATTTAATATATCAATGCAGGATTATGCAAAAGGATATACCCTCTGGGGAATTGATTTGACACCTGATCAATCAAGCAGTGGACCATTAGCTCATCCTATAAAGTCTGGCAACCTTCGAATAGATCTTCAGTTTGCTCAAGCTCTGACACAGGTGATCAACGTTGTTGTCTATGCAGAATTTGATAGTGAAATACAAATCAACAAGTTCAGAGAAGTGATATTTGACTATTAACAATGAGTAAATGTGAACATTGCAAGATGCACAGAGAAATGAGACAAAGAATACAAATAATGAGGCGAGTGAAGACAGAAAATGAAAAACTGTTCCTTAGATTATTTAAAGAAATTGTTGCGAGTGAAGTGACACCTTTGATAAAAGAAAAAGTGAATAAACTGTGTTATGGATGTCAAGGAATACCTGGAGCAAAACATGACTTTTGTATAAGAAAGGATGTAAGAATATGGATTGAAATGTATTTGAAAGACTGTATGGAAAAAGTGTGCCCATCAAGTGTACTATATAAACTGTACATACAAGCAAAGAAATTGAATATTGAAGGCTGTTTTACATATATGAATTTGAACTTTAAAATTAACACACAAGAAGACATTCAAAATTGGGCAGATTTAGTAGAGAAAGAGTGGGGATATTACACACCACTTGTTAAAGAAGAAGAAGAAGAAGTTGATTAAAAAAAAGTACAACAGCCCTTTTCAGGGCTAAGAAGAGATGGACACCACTCAGCTACAATATATTCTTGATAATTCTCAAAGGTTATCATCATTGAATGGAAAAGTGTGTTCAAGAGACTTATTACCAAAACAAAAGCATAAACACAGAAAAGCTTATATTGTGAACACAGATTCATCAAAAGAACCAGGAGAACACTGGGTGGTGATATATTTCAAAGACAATCATTCAGCCATCTACTTTGATTCTTATGGCTTACCACCATTACACAAAGACATATACAATTTCATAGTGAAAAACACAGATTCATGGACTATAAACACAATGAGAGTACAGAGTCTTCATACTGTGGTGTGTGGTATGTACTGTATATTTGTTTTAGATCATCTTGCTAAAGGATATGATTTAGAGACAGTTCTTACTATCAAATTCAACCCAAGAAATTTTCAAGAGAATGACAGAGAAGTCCGTCGATGGTTTGAGCAAAACTATAGACATTATTTAAAATGACTGTAATCAGGTGTCAAAACAACCCACAGAGTTTTTTTTTTTTTATAAAAAATTCTATTGTATATTTTTTGTCACTCACTGTTGTGTATCATATGTAATATGTGATAATGCTTTATTGCAAGAAAAACTGGCTGTCGATAATTTCACAAGAAAACAAACATAAAAAAACCTTCCAATAAAGCGGTATCACACAACAATTCTTGATGTAAATAGGGTTTCTATAGATAGTCATTCTCATATCTCGATATATATATGTTCCTCTCGCTCTATGTATTATATCTCAATGTAAAAAGACTTTTTTTATAGTCAATCTCAGATCTCGGTGTACATATGTTCCTCTCGCTTGATGTATTAAATAGTGGTAGCAAAAAAAAACTAACTCTTATTTTCTGTTTCAATGTAGTGGTGACCCATTACCCCACCCTCACCAGTAAAAAAGAGAAGAGATACTTCTCTTTTTTTCACCATTCCATCCCATAAGTGAAAAAGAGTTAAGAGATACTTCTCTTTTCCACTGTGGGTAAGAGATTGTATGTTTAGTAACCAATCCTTCCATACAGTAAAGTGTTGTATGGTTTAAAGTATGGAAAGATTGATTAATAAGCAAAATACACATATTTGGCAGTATAAAGTTATTGGGAGGCCTCTACCCCAGTGCTGTCACTATAGGTACAAGCACTTAACACTGATTTCCCCATACCACAATGCTGTCACTATAGGGACAAAATTAACATAGGATTCTCCATAAGGTTTTGTCCCTATAGTGACATATTTTGGCCTATAGTGACAGTCCTGGAGGCGAGAAAAAGAAAGTGCGCCAATTAAACTAAACACATTTTATCCCTTTGCTGTCTTAGCGGTTCTTTGAGTCTCCCGTTTGTTATGTTAACGGGGGTAACAATGCCATGAAATAGGTTTCTGTGTACATATATTCCGTATTTTAAAAAAGTTTAGTTTCCACTGTGGGTAAGATATTGTATGTTTAGTAACCAATCCTTCCATACAGTAAAGTGTTGTATGGTTTAAAGTATGGAAAGATTGATTAATAAGCAAAATACACATATTTGGAAGTATAAAGTTATTGGGAGGCCTCTACCCCATCGCTGTCACTATAGGTACAAGCACTTAACACTGATTTCCCCATACCACAATGCTGTCACTATAGGTACAAAATTAACATAGGAATCTCCATAGGGGTGTTGTACCTATAGTGACATTTTTGTACCTATAGTGACATTTCTGGAGGCGAGAAAAAAGATTTAAAATCTTTTTCTCGCCTCCAGAAATGTCACTATAGGTACAAAAATGTCACTATAGGTACAACACCCCTATGGAGATTCCTATGTTAATTTTGTACCTATAGTGACAGCATTGTGGTATGGGGAAATCAGTGTTAAGTGCTTGTACCTATAGTGACAACCTTCACTACTCACGTTGAAAATATTGATTGGTCTACACCAAATAATGAATATGGACTCTTCCATGTGCTTCCATTTACTTGGCATGGAAGATGTCACTAGACTCAAAGGGTTAATACGTTTTATTTGTTTTTATTTTTTAACTGGTTCTAATATACAATTTTTTTTTTTGTTATTTGGTTGATTTACACAGTATTCATTGAAATTCGGGTATCATTATTCACTATTGTCTACGCAATTTATCTCACTGTCAAGCTAATGTTCATTTCTCATGTTTTTAAACATATTTCCCTTTCTGGTGGAACTTTTTATCCTATATAACCGTTTGTCACCACGATATAGCTTCGGCTGCTGATGTGGCGTTGGGGAGCGCGGTGGCTCAGTAGGTAGAGGTACAGGCTGCACGCCGCGAGGTCCTCGGTTCGAATCCCACCTGCGGCAACCGCGTTGTGTCCTTGGGCAAGACACTTCATCCCCATTGCCCGCGTGGTGGCACGGTGACGTTGTGTACTAAGGCGTACTGCACGACGATGGTGCACTTGTCTTCAACCAATGCTAACCCTGCTTGTGTGGAGTTAGTATGTTGGGGAGCTGACTGTTGCTCGCCGTTGCTCGGTGGTTCTCTCCGGGTACTCTGGCTTCCTCCACCTGTAAAACTGTCACGGTCATGATTAGCCATTGTGCACAGATATGTGACCTTAAACATCAATAAATAAATAAATATGATGTGGCGTTAAATAAATAAAAGACGTGAAGATTGCTCTCTATTCTAATATTTTCCAAAAATAGTGCAAGCTACTTTCAGCATTATAAAAAAGAGTTACAAGTAAAGGGTTTAATTTATCTCCTTATCTGACAGGAACTCCTCAATGAGACATATTCGATTGGCTCGTTCTAATGGCGTGTGTGTGGACGCGGGAGGATGGGTGCATAAGCTACGTTTTGGTTGCAAAAACTGAAACAGAAATTAAACTAAAATCACAGGTTAATCGGATATGGTCGTTACATCAGATAAAGAGTATAACATGAAGGTTGTAATTCTATAATTACTTTACACAGTAATTTTGTCACTTCATGAAGACATAAGGTGCACTGGCGTTTTGTTTTTTGTTTGTAATTTAGGATATAAGATCATTACATTTTGCAGGCTATAATAGAAGTGTTAAGATTCTTTAGTTTGTCTAATATTGGTTTGATAAGAGCATAGCCAGGGAAGGTGCGACGGATGCGAACGCGCCTCTCCACAAAATGGGAGTTTTACTTAAGGGACAATCTCCTATTTGTGATTGGAAAATTTGAATAAAATGGGGCGACCTCACTTACCCTGATACACTGTACTCAGGGACGTTCCGAAGAGGTTTCGATTGGGGGTGGGGGGTGTGAGGTCCTGTATTTTCCAATTTTTGTTTGTTTGTTTGTTTTTGGGTTTGGGGTTGTTTAAAAGCAAAGCACAAGGGGCCTAAAACGCGGCAGTTAGTGGGTACATGAGAGTTTAAGAAAGGATATTTTACGTGTAGTGGCTGGGATTCGGTAGCACAAGCAGACAAGCTAGGATCAACAGTTCGATTGTAAACCATACTTTTCGAACTGTGGCCTTTTGAAGAATAGTGTCAGTTGGTAACTAGGTAACATATCGTCGCCTGAGTGCCATGATGTTGAATGTTTCCTTTGGGTCCCACCGAATTATAGTATGCAGATGACGATATTTTTGCTTATACATTTTTACTCAACGAATATTATCCAAAGTAATTCCAGGCAAGCCAGACTATAATCTACAAACCCAAGCAGGGTTAGCGTTGATTGAAGGCATATCGGTCTGCCTGCAAATCCACCATACAGTACACCCAGATCTCCAACTATTGACAAAAAGTGGCGTCGTTTATTGATGGTCCAAAGAGTCGCGTTGCTCATGCTTTCCACCAGTGCTAATCTTCTCAGCCACATTATCGTGCCATTGCGAATGCAAGAAAAGTACCTACTGCAACCCAAGCCCAAGGGCGCAACTGAGTCGGTTGAGATAACTTGAGATACGATCCGAAAAGTAACCAAATTCAGGCCGAGTGTTGTTACTTTTCGGTCTTCGGATCCCGGGTACTGAGCCACAGCATTCCAGATTAGAGATACAGACTCTAGCTCCAATAACGAGCAACTCGGCATTGTGGCTGTAGTCTGTATTTCTAATCTGGAATGCTGTGACTCAGTACCTGAAAGTGAAAAATCAGAATCACTTCTAGCGAGTACTGAGAAATAGTACTGATTAGACCCGTGGGAAAATGCTGAGCAGCGGAAGATTGAAGACATTATCTACTTTATCCATGTATGCCGACAGCTCGTTTTCACACCAAAATATTAGACTGGAGGCCTGGTACGATCCTGTTAAAACAGACTGTAGGTTCAAGTAACAACGTAACACCAAAAATATGGAAAAATAGGAAACTGTTGAAGAGATTTTAAATCTAAAATTTGGAAAACAAAAACAGCCAGCACAAGAAATGATAGTTTTGGCAAATAGCAAAAATCGACTTGAAAATTTTAAAATTTTATTAATTTTTTTCCAACTTTTGATTTGACCCGCAAAATTTCCAACTTTTGAAAATCAGGCTCTTTATTGGGGGGTGAGACACCCCCCCCCCCCCCCCCCCCCCCCCGTCGGAACGTCCCTGACTGTACTCTCTATGGCTTAGCCACATGGAGTACAAGGTATCGGCCTATCGGGTAAGTTGTTGCAAAACATAACTGGCTCGTTTCCCTGAAACGCCTGGGAATATTTTGATACTCTTTATAACCTCAGCTGTAAAAAATATCAAACCGCCTAGGCGTTTCACAGAAACTAGTTGCATGTTCCCAGTGTAACAGGCCCTATATGTTACACTCCACTTATCGTTGTTTAATTTCTGTAAGAATCAGATTATATATCTGGAAAATAAGACATGCCTATCAACTTGATTGATCTATTTTGTATATAATTTTCTTTTGTATGAATGTTTTTACTTTGTCCCCACCCATTTGTCAAATAAACATTATGGGCATGTACATCGATGTAATTAAACTGTATTTACTGCTAGGTGGAATGGTAGATAAATTAATATTCGAGGAGGGTTGTTCACATCAGATTTTATCTTCATTATTCGAAACTGCTTGTATTAGTCTATGTTGAAAATATATAGAATAAATAGGTACTAGGGTCGGTAGCGCGATTTAAACCAAGAGTAGGATAAAGGCTTTAACCACGACGCTCTGCCAAGTGGTTCAAACCCTTAATCTACGAGCGGATTAAATCTGATTACCGACCCTAGTACCTTTTTGTTTTATTTATTCCATGCTCTTAATAAATAAATGACTTTGTCATTGAAAATGGAGAGAAAAACGATACTTTCTATCGCAAACACATGGGTTAGTTTTGTTTACATCTGCGCCGATGGGGAGTACTTCCGGCTGCACGTGAATGCTGATTGACAGCTAGACACATCGTCAAAGTTGATTGGATTTACTTTGCTTTTTCTGTCAAATTATTATTAACAATTCTTAAATTTTATTTAAAATATTCAATTATAGGTATTTTACAGCTAATATGTCATTGCGCGTAGCAGATAGTACCGCAAAACGTCGTATATTTGACAGAAACATCGTAAAGTGTGAATGTATCGAAGTCGGCAAATTGGGTCATGTCAAAGGTCAAGTTGGATGTAGTTCCTACTATGACGGAGTTGATTTATGTGAACCTATGTTTTCGGTATTCAGTTAAACAATTCACTCGAAAGGCTATATTAAAATCCTTCTTGGATATATAAACTTGTCTTCATTAATTTTAGGAGTGAATGGATTATTTAATTGCCGTAGATTTTATTATTGCAAAGAAAGTTGGCTTCGCCGATTCAGTTGTAATCAAATTCTCCACCATTTTGACAGTTCAACCGAGCACTTTTCTGCAATCCGGATTTCGATTGGCCTGTTGTTTTAACAAGGCCAATGGGAGCCTCGTTTGTATGAAGTGTTGTGTTGTGCTGTCCTGTAATCTTTGTTAGCTATCTCATTGGTTGGAGTTTATATTAAAAGAGCTGCCGCGTCCGTTTTAAATCACTTAGGTTGTGGTCTAAGAACTACAGATTCTCCCCTCTCTCTCTCTCTCTCTCTCTCTCTCTCTCTCTCTCTCTCTCTCTCTCTCTCTCTCTCTCTCTTTCCTCTCTCTCTCTCTCTCTCTCTCTCTCTCTCTCTCTCTCTCCCCTCCCCTCTCTCTCTCTCTCTCTCTCTCTCTCTCTCTCCTCTCTCTCTCTTGGAGAACTTCCAAAGTCGCTCCCTTTCGGGAACTAAATTTGACTACGACCCAGAAGATGGGGACGACGATGACCTCGTCATCCCTATCACTAATAACGAAATCATCAACATCATAAGAAAGTGCAAAAACTCTTCCTCGCCTGCCGAGACGAGATCAGCTACAGAATCCTTAAACAACGCACAAATTCCTTAATAACTAGGCTTAAAACCCTCTTCACAACGCATGCCTCACCCATGGTTACTTTCCGAAATGTTGAAATCAGCCATTGGGTCATGATACCTAAACCAGACAAAGACCCCCATCCAATCCGACCAATTACCTCCCAATCAGTCTTCTCATTTGCATTGGCAAGGTATTCGAAAGAGTCCTTACCAATCGACTAAGGATTACCTTGAAGAAACTGACTTCTTCAACTGATGGCAAAGAGCCTATAGGAACCGTAAAGAAGGAATTGTTCACGTCCACCCGCCTCGTGGAACAAATGAAAACAGCAATCAATAACCAACAAATACGCGCGGCAGACTTGTAAGATGAAGAAAAGGCGTTTGAATGAATGAATGAATCTTTATTTTGCAGTATTCATTTATATGATAAGTTCATAATGAAAATAAAATATTATATAAGGTAATAGTCTACTGCATGGAAACGGCATAGCCATAAAGGCTGTCTTCCTGGCCGCTCCCATTTACAAAAAACAAAAAAAACCACATTTGTTCTGACATCAGAGTTGGAGGTGGGGGTGGTCGAGCCTAATTTTCTTTTTTTTTCTCGGTCGTGAGAGTAGCATGGGTTAATGACCAGAAGTGTACGGCTAGGGTTGAAGATCGATGTGGGGGAGCATCCAGAGGGATAGTGATGCAGTCAGGACATTGTGGATTGGTGAAAAGGAATGTTAATCAAATATGAACTTAGTGCGTTCTCTCTTAATCTGTTCTTGAATTGGGACCTGTTGTACTGTTGAGTTAATGGAGGGATTTCGTTTCCAAAGACGTGGGAATGAATGGAGAGGTAAGTCGGGGGAATGAATGGAGAGGTAAGTCGGATGAAAAACTAGTTCTGGGCTTACTTATAAGTATTTTGCCAGACTGCCTTGCGTTCATGCCCGAGGGATTATGGTATATTTCAAACGTTTCGTCAAAGGAAACAGGTAATTTGTTATTGCACCAGTCCTGCATGAACAAAAGCGCCTGCAGTTTGTAGAGATCGTGGAATTTTAGTATTCGACAGCTTTTAAAAAGTGGATCAGTATGGGATGTGTAAGATTTATTCGCTATAATTTGGATAGCCTTCTTTTGCAAGCCACAAAGCCTACTAACAAAGGGAGAATGTCCCCATATAAGAATATCATACCTTAAGTGACTATGGATTAAGGAAAAGTATAGTGTTCTTAATGCATGTAGTGGGAGAAATCGTTTTGCTCGGTTTATGGCATATACTGCTCTAGCTATTTTTAGACAAACGGCAAAAACGTGCTGCTTAAATTTTAGATTTTCATCCAAGTGAATTCCTAAAAACTTGAGTGTTGTTTCCTCTTGCTCATTTTCGATTAGTTGTATGTTTGTGTTATTAATGGCTTTGAATTGTCTCTGGCAGTGTATAAATCACCGTGGGGGTGTAATAATATAAATTTGGTTTTAGAAGCATTAAGAGCCAGCTTGTTAGCAGCACACCATTCCTGTATTTTCACAAGTTCAGAATTTGCATTTCCAATGAGATCATTCACGTTATTTGATGACACATATCCTGTGGTGTCATCTGCAATGACAAAAATTTCAATAATGTTGAATTGCTGATATCATTAACGTAAAGCAGAAAAAGGATAGAGCCTAGGATGGACCCTTGTGGTTCACCTGTAGTAGTGGCTTCCCTATCCGATTCTTTATCATTGAATGGTACAAATTGACTTCTTCCAGTTAAATGGTTTTCGAACCAAGAATTGGCCACACCTCTAATACCATAGTGATGCAATTTTTTAAGCAAAGTGTTGTGATTAATACTATTGAAGGCTTTGGAAAAGTCTAGGAAGATGGAAAGGGTACAGTCCTTCGTCCTTTTGTCGTTCTGAGCGGTGACATTATTTACTAAGTGCAAAATGGGATGTATAGTTGAATGGTGTTTTCTGAAGCCAAACTGATACCGATAGATGATGCTTTGTTCATCCAAAAATAGTTGCAAACGCACTTGCATTATTTTTTCAAGGATTTTTGAAAACGTGGGGCGAATACTGATTGGCCTGTAATTGTTAAATATGTGATGGTCCCCGCTTTTGAATATAGGTATTATTTTAGCGACTTTCATTTTGGTTGGCACCACGCCCGTCGAGAAGGAGAGATTGATGATATGGGTGAGTGACTCTTCTACTTCAAAGCTTATCTCTTTCAGTAGCTTAGCCGACATGCTATCACAATCTTTGGTCTGTTTTCCACTTAGGCTTTGAATACAGAGAATTACTTCTTGTTCATTGGTGGGTGATATAAAAAATGAGTCAGTGCAACTATCCCCAATGTATTCTGAGAAATGCCGTGATGGTGTTGGTACTTGATTACTTATTGATTTGGCAATGTTCGCAAAGAAAGTATTAAATTTATTGGCTATTTCTTTAGCATCGGTCAATTCAGAATTTTCGTCGATGAAAGAAGAGGGTAGTATATGAGCACATTTCGTTTTATTGATGGCTTTGCGTAAGATTTCCCATGTTTTTTTTAGCATTTGATTCCGTTTGGAATAACGGAATGCGCTTCAAACTATCCAGAATGAATCTCTCTATGAAATTGCTAAGACTACTCTTCCTCAAGGACCGTGAAATAAAAATTAGTGTCAATAACGAAATGTCCAAAAGTGCCCCCCCCCCCCCTCGAAGCAGGCACCCCAAGTCTCCGTTCTTAACCCCCTCCTATATATCATCTACGTAAACGGCCTCTGAATCTCCGACAAACGCGTCCAAATCTCACAAGTTGTGGATGGGACTCTAATAACACTGCCAATCAAGTTCAAAAGTCTCTTCAACGCGCTCTCGAAGACCTTGAGCTATGGTATACTAAATGGAGAATTAAGCTGAACGCTAATAAAAACCAAAGAATCACCTTCACCTATAAGAAAAAAAAATCGCGACTTTGACCTAAAACGCATGGACAAAGTCCTCCCAGAATGCACGGAAGCTAAATTCCTAGGCATAACCATTGACCAAAACTTATCGTTGAATAAACACACCAACGTTATCGCCACCAATGCCACAAAGGCGCCTTAATCTCCTAAAAATGCAACGAGGCACGTTCAGGGGAGCCAACCAAACAATCCTTCTTAAACTATATAAAACATTCGTGCGTCCAGTACTCGAATATGGTGCACTCGTCCTCTGCGATTTAAATAGAACAAATATGGGCAAACTCCAAAAAGTCCAGAACCACGTGCTCAGGGTCGCCCTCTGTGCCCCATGGGACATCCGTATGAAACAAATCCACGATGGAGCCGGAATTCCAAGCATTGAAGACCGTCTTGCCTGTCAAGCCGCAAAAAAACCGCGAACGCCTCGCCGACAGTAACCTAATATGTGAACTTCAGGACATCTGCACCAGTCGGCAGAAAACAAAAAAATGCAACTAAATAATCATCACAATTTATCACCGCGAGCGAATAATACTCAGAGGGGACTTCCAGGCAGTGAATTCAGACCAGCTGAGGCCATTGAGTATTATGGGCTGCCTTCCCCCACCAATCAGTTAAAGTCTGCGGTAATAAATACAATGAGCTGCCCACGATGGGCACAACAGATGGTGAATAAACAAGTAGTGAATTTAGATTAGCTGAGGCCATTGACTATTATGGACTGCCTTCACCTCTCTGATAGCTACCATAATCACTTAACAACTAATAGCGGGTAATAAGAAAAAGAGAAAAAACAGGCAATGAATTCAGACAAGATGAGGCCATACGAATATTATGAGTTGCCTCCAGGGATCGATTACTGATAACCATGTATTAGCATATTTATTTTATTGTACTGTATAAAACTCACTAATTCTGTTTTTTGTTTTTTATTTTAGCAGGTACCCACATATGTTTTCTTTTTGATCTTCAGCTACCCAATAACCGCTATGGAAAATCTCTAACCGCTATGGACCTTAGTCAAAACACTGAATATCCTTCACTCCATCCCTAGAAGTAGTCATCCACCTCGAGGGAGGAGAGCGTTGGTCCTGCGTCACACCTGTAGCCCCTCTTTTGTAAACGACCGCATTGCGCATTCAGGCCCCGGCCAAATATGTTACCATGCAGAGACCTGCCCCCGAACCAGGGAAGTTCGGGTCTTTCTATGGGTGTTCCCCGAAAGGAGCTGTTGTTATTTTTCTTTTTTTCTCGATCTGATTCAACCATGCAAACAGAATCCAACACTGAAGCCAACTCAACTATCATCGATTGTCTGAGGCAGACTATACTTATCAATGATGGCCCAGCACAAAAAGATCATCCCATAAGCGGCAGACTATACTTGCCTGCAAATATCAACACTGTGCCCTCGGGGAGAAGTAGGACCTTTGCCGAGAGGATCCCTTCTCGCACTGGTCCTCATCCGAGGGTCCACATCAAAGAATATCAGTAGACCGCCCCAAATCCCAAGAACACCTTGACCCAGGACATCCGCTGAGTATCCCACCTTTTCCTCCTTCGACAGGCCCGGAGATCTTGCAAGAAACTTTATTCAACAGTTAAAGAGGGTCGAATGGGACTTGTCTCACACCTTCTCTGTGCGCCTTCGGCGCGCTAAACCATTCCATCTGAGTTTTAAATCACTTAGGTTGTGGTCGAAGAACCTGCAGGTTCGCTTGGCTGCTCTCTCTCTCTCTCTCTCTCTCTCTCTCTCTCTCTCTCTCTCTCTCTCTCTCTCTCTCTCTCTCTCTCTACTGGAGAACTTCCAAAGTTTTTTTGTGATGAGAACAAAATCTTTAAATTAGGCCCAAACCTTTGTCCATATTTCTGCCATTGGTCTGAGTAGATGATGGATTTCTCGGCAATATACAAAATCCCTTTCCAAAGTTTAGGTTAATTAAAATGTAACATATTCATTTGCGGTTTTGTCGTTCTCACGTCCCATCTTCCGATCGTCTGTCAAAGCATCAGTCTGAGCTTTTTGATATTTGACCGTCCGATCGTTCGTTTGTCCGTACATCGGTATGTAGGTTCTGTTCTCGGAATTAGATTTCTAACAATTATACCTATTCATATAAATTAACATTTAAGGGTGACGGTTAATAACATGATACATTTATGTTAGGGTTGTTCAGTATGTTTCATGTTACCCTTCTGGTCCACTCAATTCAACTTCGTCACTTTTCAACCTCCAGTGCTCATGTGTGCTGTCACTGACATATATGTTTTTTGTAGTTAAACGAAAATAAAATCAGGACATTCTATTTATTTATAATCCAATGATTTATTTACTATTGCAAACACAGTTCAAGAACACCTGAATTTGGGTGGGTTAACCAGCGGCGAGAGGGCTTAGAAGTGTTAGCCCGCTTGTGGTAATTCAGTCAGCCCTGTTACACTACTATAGATGGAATTTTTTTAAATGGAATTCTCATTGAAAACGTGTTAACCGCAGTAGAAACTTAACACCGGTGGTGGAGTTATGAGCTAAAATTTAACATACGAGCTTTTCACAGGTAGTAGCATAGGTGAGCATGTTGTAAAATAAAATTGTCGTGTGCAAGAAGGTTGATATGGCTGCAATGATATAAATATCAACGACTTGGACCACGAAATGTGAACGTACATTATAATACAGACAAATGAAATTACAACAATTCTTGTTTAAAGAGCCTCCATCAACAAATGAAACCACGGAGCATCGATCACAGCCAATGGCGTTAGTCTAAATGTGTTTAAAAAATGTTGTTAAAGACTTTTGTTACTTACCCTTGATCGCATAAGTAGAGGTTGACGATTATACGATGATATAAAAAATTAACTTTTTTAATCACCATCAAATAGCCCATTAAGGAAAATATCGTCCACAGCAAGTCTGAATAGGGAATGCCGTCAGTAGTTAACGTCGACGTAGTAACGTTGTGTGTGAGTTGATTTCGGAAGTAGGACCGAATTATCCTTCTCTTATAGAGAGTAATCGCTTGACAGGACTGGTTACGTAAAATAATTTATGAGAGGTGAGGGACGTTGTACAAACACGATTGCGCGAATGCGCACGAGTGTTTTACAATATAGTCCCTCGCCTTGAATGAATTATTTCACGTAACCAGTCCAGTCAAGCGATTACTCTGTTTATTACTTTTCATTATTAACAATAATTATACTATTTAACCCTTTACCTAGCGTAACGGCCAAAAACAGCCAGTGCTATTCTCAAAACTCGCCAATTAATTTTCATTATGTTTTCATTTTTTGTCTCTAAAACATAGGTTATGACACCTCATTGGAACGAGCTCATCGAGCTCGTTCCAATGAGGGATAACCTATGTTTTTGAGACAAAAAATGAAAATAATAGTTATTTTTTTGCAACTGTCGTCTGCTTCTTGTTAGGTGAAGGGTTAGAAAAAGCAAAAAAAAAAAAAACAACGAAGTCCCCATTACACCCACGGCAAAGGGTCTTCGTTTGCACGCACGGATACATGACCCAATTGTTGACTGCATAATTCACTTGTGAAGTTAACGTTTATAATCAAACCCGCAAATCCCAGTAAATCACACTTTGGAAAGTAATAAATTTCGTAAACTGTCTACCTGATACAAATAGCATACGACATTTGCAGAAAACATTTTCGGAATACAACTAAATATTTTCCTTTTCTGTCTCGAAAACACAGCTTATGACATCTCACTGGAACGAGCTCGTTACAGTGAGGGGGTCATAAGCTATGTTTTTGAGACAAAAGTTGAATAAAGTCACATTTGGATGACAATTTTTTTAACAACGCTGGCCTGCTTTAGTCCTTACGTTAGCTAAAAGTTAAAATTATGTGATAAAAATTATTTTAAATTCGTAACGATATGACATGAAATTTGTGAGCCTCATTTGCTAAATTTCTAATGAACTCGGCGCAGAAATTTCATATGAACTCCAACTCATTAGAGATCCTAGAAAATGACAACCTTGATTATTTTCTATAATCCTGAACTGTTATGTCACGAAAGTTGTTTGTATTGTTTCTCTTTTCTTTTCCACCAAGAGTGATAATAAAAATTATTACCACTTTATTGGGTGCTCCTTGGGTTATTAAAATGATCTGAGGTGGACGATAAGACTCAATAACAGCCCGCAAAAATAGCGTTAATAATGAAAACGGCCCGCTAGCCCAGAATTGTGGGTAATTTATGTTCCGGAAAAATAAC
This sequence comes from Pictodentalium vernedei, assembly GCA_031216915.1. Classification (NCBI taxonomy): domain Eukaryota; kingdom Metazoa; phylum Mollusca; class Scaphopoda; order Dentaliida; family Dentaliidae; genus Pictodentalium; species Pictodentalium vernedei. The sequence goes on from CM062288.1 coordinate 42,258,982, forward strand.
ACTGATGTGCTCGAAACTTTGTTGTCCATTTATTCCAACAAAACGGATTAAACCATGATATATTTCGGATTATTAACTTCAATTAGGATTTAAAAGTGGTAGTGAGTATTGATACGATAAATAATCTCATTTTGTAAATAACGGCGTGAGTTTGAAGTTAAAGCGCTTCAGCCAAATTCCAGCAATCCTATTTTCGAATCATCCAAATAAATTGTACTCAACTTTGATCTCTGACCTTTGTTGTAAATAAACAGACGACAATCTGATTCTTCTGTTTCTAAATCAAAAATGTCTGCAGTGGCTTGAAATGGCGTTCTTTGGTGAGTGGTAATAAAAGTAATAACATATTCCTTTTCGGGCGTCATGGTACATTAACGGCCCCCGAAAAATGATGAACAGCCGTCGGGACCATCAACGTGGCACTCGGGCTGTTAATCATTTTTCCAGGGCCATTAATGAACCATAACGCCCTCAAAAGAACATGTTATTGTTATATTAAGATGAGTTATGTTTTTCAATATGCTGAATGTATAATTGGGTTCATTTCAGTTGTGATTTGATTAATCCGCAGGGTGTCTTCCCACTAGACCAATTCCCTATAGACCAATTCCCTTCAGGTCAATTCCCAAAAGACCAATTCCCTTTAGACCAACTACATACTGTTATTGATTAAAGTTGATTAAGGATAATTAAGAAAACGTTTATTTATTGATAAGCACTTTATTTGATAAAAAAAATAATAAAAAGAATCACAGCCTTTGAAAGTGTGTGATTACTATAACATTTGTTATGAAAAATCTGCCCAACATCTATAAAATATCAACAAGCCAGAAAATAAGCAGACTATCATCTGAAAAAATGAGGCCCCCAGAGGGTGAATTTGGCGATGCTATCCAGAACAGCAGGGTAGCATCACTAAATTTACACTCTGCGAACTCAACCTGAATCAAAGTCTCAAATATAGAGAGGTACCCAGAGGATAAACTGGCCTACTGTATGGGATAGCATCAGGAAATTCACCCTCTGGAAACCTCATTCTTCAAATGACAGACTGCTTATTTTTAGGCTTGAATATCAATAACATTAAATACATTTATAATTATTTATAAATATATCAAATTATTGATAGAGAATTATTTTAAAAGTAGAACATATCAGTTGGTCTAAGGGGAATTGGTCTTTTGGGAATTGGTCCCGTGGGAATTGGTCTGAAGGGAATATAGTCTAGTGGGAATGAACCATCCGCAGTTGTCACTGGGTTTTGCACAAATATGACAGCTATCCCATTATCTGTGCCTTTCTTTCTGTTCACAACAGAGACAGACTTGTTTGTATTTTTAGGTGTAAATGTGGCTACGGCTCATCTCCATGAAATACCATTTTCAAAAGGATGGAAACCATCGCCTAGAAACATAATAACCAGGGACGTGGCTGGACCCTTCCGATTGTGGGGGAGGGGGTGTAAGGTAGTGAATTTCTAACTAGTGGGAGGGACCGGGAGGGGGTTCCCCCTCCCTGCCCCTCCCCCAGTTGAAAATTCACTACCGAGAAAAATTTAAAAAATGAAGCCATGAAAAGGGGCATAAAGTTGATTATACTAACTGAAATGCCAACACATTTATGATAGAATTATCAGGTTATTATTATTTGGTATTATTCTGGGAATTGAATATGTGCTAAACAAATGCTCAAGCTGAGAACTTTGAATAATTCACACTATCCTAACATTAAATCAGATCTTATGCAGAAATGATCAATTTTTAAATGTTTCATCATTTTGTAACTGCGAATGATGGAATTAACTCAGAATAACGATTTTACATAAGGTGATTTTCTTGAAGAGCATTTCAAGGATTTTTTTTTATTACAATAGGTAAGCGTACTATAGAAATCTCGTACCGACTGACATCATGCATACTTATGAATCTCGATATTACGTACACTATAGTTGTAAATAGTAACAGTTGGGATTTTTGTCGATTTGAAACCGAGTTGGAATTTTGGGAAGTAAAGGAGACATCACCAAAGAAGCTCTAAAATCCAGGTTCCAGATAGATTAAATTTCCAACTATTCATGACTTGCCCTCCGTATTCCCAACTATAGAAAATTTTGGCTAGGATGGGGGGGGGGGGGGGGGGGGACACACCCCACACACACTCTGCTGCCACGTCCCTGATAATAATTCGAACGTTATGGTCGCATTGCGGTAAGTCTCATGAGAGAAGGTGGCTCAGTGGTCGTGGCATTGAACTTCAATCCTGAAGGTTCACGGTTCGAATCCCCACTGGGACGTTGTTTCCTTGGGCAAGGCACTTAATCCCGATTGTCCCCGTGGGGGTACATTGACGCTACGTACTAAGGCGTAGGCCCACTGCACGTCCATGGTGCACTTGTCTTCAACCAATGCTAACCCTTCTTGTGTGGAGTTAGTACGTTGCTGAGACTGACAGTTGCTCGCAGCTGCTCTGTGGTTCTCTCTGGGTATTCCGCCGGCTTCTTTCCCGTAAAACTGTCCGACACGAAGTAACCCGTCATCTTTAATAGTCAAATAGCCAGTTGTCATGCAACAGAGCACTATCTATAGATTCGCCAAGAACTGAAGCACGCAATATCTCAACAAACACTCTCGATTGTCATCTCCACGATGGTACGATTCAAACCACCGGCGATAATTTGACCAATAATCGCCCTTATTATAATAATTGTTTTGAATGATTATTTTCGTTAAATAACGCAAGATGGAGACAGCACGTCATCACATGTTGTAGATAAAATCCCTTTTCATAGGGCAAAGTTACTTTCGAAGGTATAATTGTTTGGCGAACTATTTATTCGCTATATAAAATCAATTGGACAATCTAGCTATTTTTCCCAGCAACGTAGATGCTAAACTCACACACCGTAGGTTATAGCCGACGAGATAATTGACAAATTACTATCATGCACTCAACAATTCAGTAATCAATCTTTAACCATCATTGGTCGCTGAACCAAGCAAATCTCTCATACTCATATCTGGAAATAAATATTGTTTAAACTAAGAAAAAGCTTACAGTCGAATTCACAAATAGTAGTTATGTATTAATATATTTGTATTACAAATGTAAATAAATATTGTTTAAACTAAGTCTCTCATACTGTCCAGCTTAATCTGCCACGAAGCGAACAATAAACCAGCTCTCATTGTAAAATAGGTGACATCCAATAGGCCTGCAGTACTGTGATAAAACGTTTTTTTTTTCTCGCGCAATTTCAGTGTGAAACACACACGCAGAGCCGCAAAAGCACTTCAGAGCCGGGGGGTGGGGGGGGGGGGGGGGGTGGGGGAGGGGGGTCAGACCAAGGGAAAATGGCATTTATTCGCACTAGCAGCCCCGCCATGACTGCCGAAGCATGCATGTCTCGAAGGCCCGAGATCAGTGGTTTTGAGAGGAGGTGTCCCCTTCTCATCGGGAGGAGGGTTCCTCCTCCCAAACACCCCCAACCTCCCATTGAATTTTGAAAGCTCCCACGATGGATTTGCAGTGTATTTTAGCTTTACTTCGAGTATAAATCCTTAAAAAATGATGAACCTGGGAAGGGCATTGTCTGTCCCTTTCTCGCCCGCGGTCCGAAGGTAGCATCCCACTCTGCCCCCGTGCTTCCAGCGTCCATGCACACACGGTGATAGAGATTATCAACCCTCCCCTAAAAATGTTGCGAAGTTATACCCGAATCAAGAAAAACAAACGAAAATTACATCTGAGATTCATGACACAACTGAAGATGATGGAAGAAAAACAAACGTATAGGACTAAGTTCTCAGACCACTAGTCTAATTGTGTAAGAAATTCGACGCTCGTATGGCCTCGAACCAGTCTACCCTGTAAATAGTCCATCGACCATGTTTAGATTTACTCGTCTGGAATATTTCAGTTGGTCGGAAAAGCGAACCTGGAGTTCGCTTTTCCGACCAACTGATATATTCCAGAGGACAAAATCTAAAAAATGCCACACACATTCATTTTCTTTGACTCAACACAAGAAATGTTGCCTAATCGAGAATTGGCGTGACAGCTTTTTTGATGATATTATCATTAGGAACGAAGACTGTTTTTATTACACCGTGTAGTTACAATAAGTGTGTTAATATATTGGTGGTTTGAATGGTAATTAAGTACTTATTAATTGGAATATCTATATCTACAATCATTTCAACTAAGGTATCAGTAAAGAAAAAATATTGTGTCTTGAGGTGAGTGAATGGGGTTATTACATTACTCCCAGACACACACAATATTTTTCCAGTCCGGATACTTTCGTCCAGATTAAGTTTAGGATGTCGACTCGGTCTCTCTGGTAATCATGCACTTTCTTGTGAGAATATTAACGAACGTGCGTTACACACAAAGTCAGTAATACAAATGGGGGCATGTGGTACCTGATTTGAGCTGCTGGAGGGGGGGGGGGGGGATGACTATTTTGGAGTACGGAGCTTGCTAGTAAAATAAGAAGTTGGTAAGCCCACACCACTACATGCATTTATTCACATATAAATTTCCAAGAATTTTGAGTTTTTAAACTATAAAGCCGACTTACTAATATTCCAACTACTACTTCGACGAAGACATACCTTGATGGTATAGCTGGAATATTTTATCAGTAGATAGTTGAACCTCCGCAGCCGCGACAAATCAAACTTGCACTCCCTCATCCACCCCACTATCTGCCAGTCAGCCATGTTCGCGATGCCTCACCAGACGCGTAGCCAGGGGAGGGACGACGAGTGCGAACGCATCTCCTCATAATATTGGAGGTCCACTTGTGATTTGAAACTCTTGATAAAATGGGGCGATCTCACTTACCCTCATAAATCGTGCTCTCTGTAGCTCTGCCACAGAGAGTACGATATATCGGGGTAAGGTGTTTTTAAACATAAATGTTCTCGTTTACATGTAGTTTGTGTGAAACGCCTGAGCGCTACTTTCATACTTTTTATAGCCTCCGCTAGGGGGCGCAGTGGCGTTGCGGTAACCTGTTCTCGTCAGATCACCGAAGTTAAGCAACCTCGAGCCCGGTTAGTCCTTGGATGGGTGACCGTCTGAGCGATCGATTCGGACTCCCGCGTTGTGCCCTTGGGCAAGGCACTTAATCCCGATTGTTCACATGGGGGCACGATGACGCCGTGTACTAAGGCGTGCTGCACGTCGATGGAGCGCATGTCTTCAACCAATCTAACCCTACCTGTGCTGCTGTGCGGAGTTACGATGTTAGGGAGCTGACAGCTGCTCGTCGTTGCTCGGTGGTTCTCTCCGGGTACCCCGGCTGCCTCCACCCGTAAAACAGTCACCGACACGATATGCCCTGCCTGTTAAAGTGTCGTTAAACCATAATAAATAAATATAAATAAATAATAGCCTCCCCTGTAAAAATAAGTATCCAAATGCCAAAGTGTTTCACAGAAACAAGTTGCATGATCCTGATGTTACAGACTCTATATGTTAAACAGAGTTTATCGCCGTTTAATTTCTGCCAGAATTTCATATGTAGGAATAATATATATCTGGAAAATAAAATATGTCTATCGACTTTATCGAACTAGTTTGTATGTAATTTTCCACATACAACAGAGCAAAAGTTGTTATATTTTACATCCTAAATTTCACATGACATTTTCCAGAATGCAACCACAGAGCTCCAATTGATACTCATTTATCAAAACTTTAGAATCATGGTCTCCCCTGGCAGAGCCAGTGATCATGCATAAGTCTGAACCCTCTCCCCACCCTTACCTGTTGCTTTTGTCCCCGCCACCAGCCACCCGTAAGAACATATTTTTTGATCGGCATGAATAATGGTGCAGTGGACATAGTGAACAGGTTCAGCTTAACAGCTCTGGAATCCTCTGACCCCTCGCTGGCATTACCAATGATGGGCAGTTACAACTGACTCATTTAAAAGAAAGGCTTTTCTCCCAGCCCCACCCCAAACGCCCGACTTTATGGTTGTTCTATTCTATTTTTCCCGACTGTTATTTTCAAATTCTTGCGTTTTTATGCCTTGCTTGCAATATCATATTTATTTCTGTTCTCGGTGTTGACAGATGGCTAGCCAATCTGGCTATACTATCCCCTACAGTATACTTATTCTCTGCATTCTGTTAACCCTTTACCTAACATGAAAAGAAGAAGACACTTGCAAAAACAATTCTTGAACAACTATTTTTTTTCATTTTTTGTCTCAAACACATAGGATATGACCCCTTGTTGGAACGAGCTCAACGAGCTCGTTCCAACGAGGGGTCATAACCTATGTTTTGATACAAAAAAATGAAAAAAATAATGAAAATTAATTGGCGATTTTTGAGAATAGCGCTGGCCGGTTTTTTCCGTTAGGTTGGGTAAAGGGTTAATATTTGTATTACAAAGTGATGTTATATATTTTGTATACTGTGACTAAAAACCAATCAGTCAATACTCGATGCCCATTTCACGCACCCCGAACAAAATTCCTGGCTAGGCGCATGGCCGCATGTCGAGAATGGACTAAACAAAATTAGCATCTCATTGAACAGATGCAAATAACACTGCAATTAAACTTGAATAGAAATCCACAACAATAACAAAATAACATCCACATCACTATCGTAGTTAGAAAGAACAAAAATAATAACTTCGACATGCTACACAACAATTAACTCCAAACGGAACCTGCAACCAAAAAATATCATTAGTGGTATCAGCTCTGTCGGGGGCATATAGTATCTGACAGAATAAACCAAAAAGTGACATCTCTTTTGAAGTTATGATATTACATTAAGTGCAGAGAAAATAATTTATTTGTTAAGGGTTCTCCCGTGGTAATTGTTCTTCTATTAACGAGCCTATTGATTGAACCCGGCATTGTTTTCGCGTTAAAAGAAGCTTGAAAGCCCCTTACTTTGTAAGTCACAACGGCCTTTCTCGTGTCCTTTCATCGCAATCCACTCGAACTCACACACACTTACAATCTGTCAAAGATGATGTGTTCTGAAGCATGTGTCTGTTCTTCTGGTTCTTTAGTGATGGACAACCACTTACAAGATCAAGTTGTTTGCACTTGATATATAAATGCAGTCATTTTTTTCGATTCAATGCGTTTCATGGGGTTTCTATTTCATAGTGCAGTGAACGCATCAGAACAAATAGAGCTACAGTATTACAGTTAAAACTAGAAGTCCTGTCATGAAATGCGCATAAATAGCACGTTGATATGCGCGGTAATGTAAGCGTTATGGCCCAAGTAAAGCTATCAAATTCTGTACATATGGCCTGTGCACAAGCAATGTTTCAGCCAATTGACCTCCGGGTAACCCGGAGGTCCATTGGCAGAAACATTGCATGTGTTTGCTATGAGTAACCAAGAGAGCCTGCCGTGCTTTGGATGCCATTCGATATGGCAATTGCGCGCAATTCCAACGCGCAATTAAGCCTAAATAAGCGCACTATTCGTGACAGAACTTCTAGTTTTAACTGTATTACTTCTCTCTCACACGAGAAATTTCTAAAATCTTACTTGTTAAAGTAGAATTGAAAGGGGCCCTACACCTTACAAGCGCGCCACCGGCGCGCGAAACCATTGGCTTTGCTTTTGCTTACTTCTCTCATTGTTTTAATTTCAGTTTAAGATTTTGGTTATTTTCGAAAGACGGTGATCCGTAAAAAGTTGTCATCTAATCGTTACTTTCCATAAAATTATCTCCCCTGAAATCATTGGACGGATGGGGAAGGACCAATTAAGAAGCATGTAATTGTTGATAAATCACCTATGCCATCAGCAGAAATTAAAGCGAAGTTTGCTTTTGTTACTTATAATAAACGAAAACAACACACAGATTTTAGCTTTTCATTGCAAGCAAATTAGAAGCAACTAAGTAATTGTTCGCTTTGGCTCTTTGTTTAGTGAATGTATTTTTACAGTAAGTTACAAGTGTGTATTTGTCCCAGAAAAAATTGCAAATCTTACCTTCCTGAGTTTTATACAGGCATGTCAACCGGTACCGGTACCGCCGGTTCCCTCACGCTCCAACCGGTACCGGTACTGAAGCTTTTGTCCCGCCGATACCGGGACAAAATTATTTTATGCGGATCTTCCTAACTGACCGAGGGTAAACAAACTGATAATCGTCTGTGGCACACTTGCACAACATACTTTCAACTTATTTATGAATAAACATATCAAAACACTCTAAAGGTGCATGTTCTGTCTGCACAACGACCTCGATAAGTTCGACCATTTTGACTTTTCAAACGTGGCATCGAAGACAATGAAAGCGCCGTCATCGGCTACTTCAAAGAAATTATTTTGTGGCGACATCAAAGTAATTATAAAGCACGATTTTCGTGCTTTATGATTACTTTGATGTCGCCGCAGAATAATTGTACGATGCCATGTTTGTTTTTGCGATCTTAGGGACTGGGTCGGTTTAAATGCGAATTTCTCCCATCTGATTGTGATGTGTCATCCAGTTGTTGATATGTCCCGATACCGGTACCGGTTTCGGCGGGACAGGATCTGTCCCGTCCCGGTACCGGTTGTGTTGGTATCGGCGGTACTTTGACATGCCTGGTTTTATATTAATGGAACGGATAGAGTCTGTATTAAATACGACTCAAAAAAGTAGGGGATATCCAAACTGATGTTGATATTTTCGGAAAATGGTATTGGATACGCGTGATTGGACACATCGATATGTTACCAAGTTCAGTGTGGATCATGAATGTCACCGACCCACGAAAACTGCGTAGAGGTTTTTCGTACGAGTGCCGCGTTAATGTATATGGGGGTACTGTTTGAAATTGTCATTTGTACTGGACGGGCTTTTTGGAGGTCTCATTGTTCGTTTCTTGGTATGAACTCGTTCATCAATAGATTCTGATCGAAACGTAACTTTTGAGGCATGCGAAGACTGACACATGACGAACGTTTACGTGCCGTTCGCATGTTGGTAGCTGGCAACAGACTGACTGCAGTGGATCAAATTCTCAACGTTACTCAATCGGTGATTAGCAGGTTGTGGTCACGCTACCGCCAGACAGGCAATGTTGATGACAGACGTCCAAGGGCGACAACTGCTAACCAGTGTCGTTTCATCCGAACCACAGCATTACGTAACCATCAAAGTGCCTCAGAAATTGGACAGCAGCTGCACCGAGCGACAGATGTGCGAGTCAGTGGTCAGACTATATGAAATCGCCTCCACAGCTGGAATTTGTGCGCTCGACGACCTCGAATAATTCCACGTTTGACTGAACGTAACATCGCAGCAAGGCGTAATTGGTGTGCAGCACGAAAGTACTGGGACAGTCTTCGGTGGAGCAACGTCATTTTTTCCGATGAATCGAGGTTAACTCTCGACTTCCACGACAGGCGAAACAGAGAGTGGCAGCGGCGGAACGAACGATTCCATGACGTAACCGTCAGGCAGGACGATCGTTTTGGTGGTGGATCGGTTATGGTGTGGGAAAGCATAACCACGACAAGCAGAACAGCATTACATGTCATCCAAGGGCGTGTCGCAGGGCAAGGCACTGCAAAAATATAGGTTCTCTTTAGAATCAAAACTGGTTCTAATCTTGTCCCTGAGATGGAACCAGTTCTGTTTAAACAGTATTTATTTCAAATCAAATCAAATAAATAAAGATTAACATTAAATATTAACAGAATTAAACATAAATTGAGGGGGTTTCAGCCGAAAGTTTAGAGCTTATATGAGGTTGTCTCAAATCATTATTAAGCAAAGGAGATATGAACAGTTGGCATATCGAACCAGTTAAGGTTCTATACAGAACCAAAAACTGGTTCGATATGCCAATTGTTCACATCTCCTTTGTTTCAAAATGTTTGGCGACTGCGTTGAATAAGCTCCAAGTTTACTGCTGAATCTACTTCAGTTCATGTAATATTCTGTTAAAGTTGAAATTTAATCTTGGTAAATTTATTTGATTTGAAATAAATACTGTTTAAACAGAATTGGTCCCATCTCAGTGACAAGATTAGAACCAGTTTTGGTTCTAAAGAGAACCTAAAATTTGTGCAGTGTACTACCGTGACAACGTGATGTTCGCAGCTCCTGTGGTGCCATTTGCGCGACGTCACGGCCGTCGAGTCATTTTCCAAGATGACAATGCAAGAGCACACAGGCCCCGTGTCGCTACAGAGTTCCTCCAGTTGCAGAACATCACTACACTGCCTTGGTCAGCACTAAGTCCAGACCTTTCCCCAATCGAGCACGTCCGGGATATGCTTGGCAGGTGCCTACGACAACGCCAATAGCCCCCTACCAGTGCGCAGGAACTCGCCGCTGCACTGCAGGAAGAATGAAATAACACCAGTCAAGCTGATATTGGACGCTTGGTGAGGAGTGTGCCACGTCCGATCCGCGCTTATATTGCGAACCGAGGAGGATTTACAAGGTACTGAGGTCTTGGACTGAATATGGGGAATTCTCTGACCGACCGTCCATGTCTTCTACAGCTCAGTGCTTGGAACGTGTGCTTGTCAGACACCCAACTATCGCTGAAATCATTCACCAGATGTCACGGTGCAATGCCTCAACTGTCTTGTTGATGAAAATATAAATATATTTATTACACATCCATTCAACTTTAAACCCTTGTATTTGACGGAAGAGCCGTTATGACATAATGATTCTGCATTCAATGGGTGATGTACAAGCCGGAACTTTTTCCCCAGCACCGTGCATGCTCGTTCCTTTCCCATCGAATCATTAGTTTCGAAAAGTTTTCAAATTTCGTCATACAATTATTGACAGTCTGTCGCATAGTGTGAAAAAGAAAACGTCCAAAGCAAAATAAAGTCAGCCCACAAAAAAATTGGTTAACCAAAAATGAGATAATATTTAAAAAAAAACAATCATTTCCAACCAGAACATTAACCCAGTCCCGTGACCGTCTCGTTTTGTGGATCCTTATATCTAAATTGGTCAACTTTATTTCGGTAAATCTTCGTACATCTTGAAAAGCTTCGAACTTTTTTTAAAAAATGTTTCTCCCAGCTGTTTTGAAAATCTGCACAAATTTGTACTTATATTTTTACTAACAGTATTTGCCACCAAATGGTTAGGTGTGAATGGGCACCAGCCGAAGAGAAACAGCGATACGAATTTCAACAAACGCTGGTTCCGAACAGGTTGTTTTGATTTTTTATCGATCCATTTGATCACTACAGCTTCAGTCAAAGCAAACAGACTCCCACTTTTGGGTTTAAACATTATTAAAAATTGTTTATTTAAATGAATTTTAATGTATGGATTGTCTAATACACACAGAACGCGATGTATGTTTGAATCGGCTCTCGCGAAATATGACTACGCCATTCGAACTCGTTATGTAAAACACCCACCGATTCAAACACACATCCGTTCTGTCTATTTATCAAATACCCCCTACTTTTTGGAATAGGATATGTCACGGATTTATTCCATGTAGACCAATTCCACTAAGACAAATTCCATGTAGGCCAACTCCAAGTATACCAATTCCAGGTAGACCAATTCCAGCTAGACCAACGTTGGTCTAACCAGGATTTTTTTGACATGGAACGAGAATTTAAAACTAGATTTCAACAGCCGATTTTTTTTTCAAATTTCAAGTGATATTTTTGAACATAAAACAACATTTTCAATTGATTTAATGAATCTGTATTAAATATAAATGGAACCAAGAATATATATAACACGAATAGATTTTAATTAGTTATGGACATAATAAATAGTTTCAGCATTTGTAGCAAAATGATGTTTATATATATAGTTGTTGGGATGGTGGGTTTTGCCTACTACTCATTACTTATTATGCCACTCTTCAACATGATTGTTTGTATGATGGGACTCTGTTGTGTGGTGGGGGCGCGGTGGCTCGGTTAGTAGAGGTGCAGGCTGCAAGCCGAGAAGTCCTCGGTTCGAATCCCACCTGCGGTAACCACGTTGTGTCCTTGGGCAAGACACTTCATCCCCATTGCCCACGTGGGGGCACGGTGACGCTGTGTACTAAGGCGTACTGCACGTCGATGGTGCACCTCTCTTCAACCAATGCTAACCCTGCTTGTGTGGAGTTGGTATGTTGGGGAGCTGACAGTTGCTCACCGTTGCTCGGAGGTTCTCTCCGGGTACTCCGGCTTCCTCCACCCGTAAAACTGTCACGGTCATGGTTAGCCATTATGCAGAAATATGTGACCTTAAACACCAATAAATAAATAAATAAATAAATATCTGTTGTGTGGTAGTTTCAAAGTCGGATTGGAAATTTTGCCTCCCTACTAATCCAAGTGTTTTACATGTAAGTAACAAATGTCGAGATCATGGGAAAGTCAAAACCTTCAAGTTCTGCTTGAGCTCCCCCCAAGATGTTCTCAGACTGAGACTGGGAAGAAAGGTTGTAGCCAGAACCTTCCTTATGCAATCAGGGAATGTGGTGTCCTCAGAATTAGAATAGGCAGTTTGTAGTTCTAAGACTGAGGTCTGATCCAAATATCCGATTTTCCTTGTCGTCTGTCTTAGATATTCGGAAGTTGTTTCCATCAGATGTTTTTAACCAGTCGCCATCAGGTTGGGTGTCAGATTTCTCCTTGGGGAGCTTTATTTATTCAGATGACTCGTCCGTTTTGTTCACTTTAAAACATTTGATATTTTGCTTTCATATTAATCAGTGATAAATAAAGCCTTCCGTCGATTTCATTGATTAATTTCAAAACTGGACAATTTGACTGGCTAAACAAAATACAACTGGGTCACATTTGCATAATTTCAGTAGGGAGAATTTACGTTATCTGTCCTATTTAGGGTGGGTTATATTGTATTAATCTTTTACTTACAAGCAAAACGCCATTCATTTTTTTTATATTTTCACTTTTTGCTTCCAAAACATAGGTTCTGACCCCTCATTGGAGCTCGTTCCAATGAGGGGTCATAACCAATGTTTTGGAAGCAAAAAATGAAAATTTTTAGTAAAACGAGGATGTTTTTTCCAAGTGCCGTCTGCAACTCAAGTTAGGTGATGGGTTAAAAAGTCATACTAAGTGGCTAATTTGTGCATGTGTGTGTCATATGATAAATAGAATATGAAATGAGTGTTTTTCTCATATAATATTTATGAAACTCGTCCGAATTTTCCGTTTGCGCTCGCCAGAGGCTCGACAAAACGGAAAATTCTTAGACTCGTTTCATAAATATTATATGAGAAAAATATTCATTCCGTATCCTCTATATATTCATCATGTCTGTGATTACAGGGCGTGATTTTCACTGCAATGAAGGATGGTAAGGCAGTTGCAAACTCGCGTATGTCACTGTTGTTCTGCCTGGCGATTCATAAACGTTTGGCATTGTTGTGGTTTCGGCGTTTGTTTTTTTTTTCTCCATTGTGGAGACTGCAGTAGCCACCAGAACTTTGGTAACATCGGGGATGTGGTTACGATAGCCAGTAATAGACAGCAGTTGGTTATCATCAGTGATAGCTTTGGCATTGCACTTTGCTATCTTGTATTGAGAACATCTTCAAAAGACTCTAATATCTTGACCTAAGCTTATCCTAATAAACATGAAATTGTCAGCTATCAGGGCCTTAGCAACTTTTGCAGTGTCTGCGAAAAGAATCTCTGTCCATCATTTCAAATTTTGGCATTTGAATGAAATGAAAGCTTCAGCGCGTCGAAGGCGCACAGGGATGATGTGGGATTTGAAATCCCCTGCGACCCGATTAAATTTGTTTGCTATAAAGCCACGATAGACGGAAGTGAGAGCCAACAATCTTATTTGATTTGAGTGTGCTCTCTGGTGGAATGGTAGTGGGGTCAGACCCCCGACAGCCTCGAACTGGAGGTGACTAGGAATTGTGCATAACTACGAGAATTCTGCTCTGGTGTTTTACTAAGAGACGTGGGGATATTTATTGCAATACTGAATCGGCAGTTTGATGGTTTGTTTTAGAAAGAAAAACATAAACACAAACAGGTCGCTGATTTGGGAGCAGCACCAGCATATTATCCATAATAGTTATAAAAAAGGAAAAAATCCACCAATATGTATTTTATTTCTGAAAGCTGGGAGTCATCCATCAGACCTTGAGTGAGAGTGGATGTTGAATCCTAGCCATCTGGTATGCTTTCATGGGGAGCAGATGACGGGATAGTGGTGGAAAAATCCCAAACAAACACACACACCCACAAACACGCACACCACAAACACACACACCCCATCCACACAATCCCAAATGCCCTAACACAATCACAGACACACACCCAAGAGTCATTAAAGGGCTGTTATATCTTAATTCATCTTTATATAATTAAACTCTTTTTCGGTTCATGCGTTTTCAGATAAAACGATTGGCTCACACGATTCTGTTTTTTCTTTTCATAACTCAATGAACCGAAAAAACACAATTAGGTCCGCCCCAGCCACGCCCCTAAAATACCAGTCTTTGGAGTTGCAACATGGTGTCAAATCAATAGAAGTTAGAACACTGGCACGTTCTAAATGTGAAAAAAAAAAAATTATATTACTAATTTATTACCATGAAATTATTTATAAAATATTTAAATGACAGTGGTGGGTCAATTTTTCTTTTTCTTCACACCTGTATTTATTTGACATTTCAATTTTTACGCACACTGGGTGATCGTCTGCGTTCATCGTTTTACCCAAATCGATTGTAAACAATGGCTGGTCACGACGAATACGGCAATTTTGACATTGCAAATTTGAATACGGCAGTGTCATCTGGCTTTATATCTAACTCCACTTTTACAAACTGTGCTTTTCAGTTCTCGGGAAACAGTCAAAACCAAAATACAATGTAATACTGATGGCCTACTTCCACTTACCACGGAACGTAACTTTTACGTGAAGTGAACAGTTGAATGAAATTTGAGGGAGGCGTGGCTTATGACGTTTTCTTCGCATGACGTAATTCATTGGTCAATAAAAAATTTAATGACATAAGTGCATTTGACTTGGAAAGTGTGTCAATTGCTACCTGCATTTCAATAATATGCGCCCTCTTTTATGCCAGAAAAATAATATGTCTACCAGTTTTAGTTCTTAAGTCTTTGTTCGCTGAAGTAGAGGACGACTAACACTATTTATTTATTTGGGTCGTGAACGTTTAATTATAAGGAATGCTCGTTTCTTTTTGTCTATTTCTTGAGTTATGAACCCCAAAAAACAAAGTCCAAACTGTGTAAATGGGCGTATTTACACGATGTTTGGACTTTGTTTTTTGGGGTTCATAACTCAAGAAATAGACAAAAAGAAACGATCATTCCTTAATTATTTAAAATGTACACTGATCCCAACCAGGCAAGTTTGTTTCAAACCTTGCATGGTGTTTGGTGGTTTTCTGTATACGTTGGCATAAAGCATGTTCCAGTCCCTCCTGCGCTTCGTCTACTTTTTTCCATGCATCTTCTTGGTTAGAGGGTTTAAAAAAAATTGAGAGTGTTCAATTAGAAAAGTTAAAGATAGAGAGAGATAGGAATTCGCTATTGTACTTTGTCACTGTTGTGTGATTGTTGCTATTAATGGGACGAGGGTGGGTTTCTTCCTAGCCTCGCTGACTCCACGCACTTTCATTCTATTATATAATTTTCTGTAACTTGTTGGGGTAGAAGACGTAGCTGCCTTCTATGTATACTGTTCCGTCGAGAACGACAAGTGCCATGCTGAGGGGCCAGCCAGTCTTCCATCCCCGAAATTAATACTCTGGGGATGGAAAACCGGACTTCGGGTGGAGATTTTACCGCTGTTTGCAATTCCTACTGGTACCGGAGTCAGGCTTTCGTGCGTATCGTGACCTGCCTCCGGTCCAGGTTATTTACACCAAGTACCCGGCCCTTCCCTATGCGTTTTGGTAATGTATAACGCGTATAGCAGTGAGGCAGAAATCACTTACTCTCCCCTTAAGGTTTATTTGAATGACGATGTAAAACCCCACTGACTTTTGTCTCAACTGTGGCAGTTTTGATAGATCGTTAGATTTTGTTTAGTCACGCGACTTTAATTTTGATGACTAGCTATATCCTCGAGTTGTGCTATTTAGCTCGTTTACGTAATATGCAAATTCAGCAGCTGAAAAAATAATATTTTTCAACAAATTTCGACAAAACCATATCATGTGACCCCTCTTTGGAACGAGCTCATCGAGCTCGTTCCATTGAGGGGTCACATGATATAGTTTTGTTGAAATTTGTTGAAAAATTTGAAAAATTTGTGTTTAAAATATTAAATTTTGATATCGTCGGCGTTGGGTGAATGGTTAAACGCGTCAAAAGTTTCTATTTCTGGTAGCTCGTGAAGTTCCTTAATCGGTGTCCATACGGGCGTGCATCGTGACACGTGCAGAGCATGTTTTTGAACCCTCTGTAGGTTTTGAATGTTGGTTTTGTTCAGGTCACTTGTTATTATGGCGCCATAATCTAGTAATGGACGTATAAATTATCCGTAAAGCTTGAGAAGCACGTCTTTGTATTGTCATTTGAATGGCACCTTTCTCATATATACCCAAATTTTGTCTGTTCACATTCGTTGATACGTGATTACACAATAAAACAATTAGGGACCTGCGAATATTCGAGATCGATCCCGAATCAGTCTGAAGATTCGATTGTTTTCGAATCTCTCGCACTAACTTCAGTTTGTCACATTTCCAACAAAAATTGGATAAAGTTTACATTAGACAGTTCATTCATGTAGGCTCAATTTATATTTAATTGAGTAATTGACATTGTTTAATTGTTAGGTAAGTAGTGAATTTTGCCCAGAACACTATCCGTACTTTTAGTTTTTGAAGGCTTGACTTGTTACTATTCACGTTCTTAAGAACGTGATTAGTAACATGTTAAGCCTCCAAAAACTAAAACTATGGATAAAAGGCCTAGCTGTTTCAGCGACGGTGCTACAGAGAATATTTATTTATTGATGTTTAAGGAGACAGTCAGTCTTGTAAGAGTCATCACAGTGTACCGTACTTCCGTTTGGTGCAATATGAAATAACTTGTCTATTAAGATTCGATTCGAGATTCGATTCGATATCGATATTAGAGACAGGATTCGATTCGAGATTCGATTCGAAAGAAAATTGTGATTCGCAGATCCCTAAAAAACAATGATCATATTTGTATAAACATTGCAACTCGGACCATACTGTTATGGATTTACTGTGGTCTCACACAAAACCCCCAAAGACATGTTTGCTTGTTGTAAAAACTAACCAGCAAGGTGTTAGTATACAAACTAATAACTGCTAACTTTAATTTGATGTCGTGAGACTTACTGAAATATTCGATGTCAAATAGGATATCTTTTAAACTTCAAGGTTATCATCCTCTAATCCATCACACACGACCTGCAAGCAAGCGATGATGACAGGGAGGTGTTGGGTATTCATCAAGGACAGCATCAGCTTTAACCCTTTACTTAACGTAACGGCCAAAACCGGCCAGCGCTATTCTCAAAAATCGACAATTAATTTTCATTATTTTTTCATTTTTTGTCTCAAAAACATAGGGTATGACCCCTCGTTGGAACGAGCTCGTCGAGCTTGTTCCAACGAGGGGTCATAACCTATGTTTTTGAGACAAAAAATGAAAAAAATTAGTTATTCAAGAATTATTTTTGCAAGTGTCGTCTGCTTTTCAGGTTAGGTAAAGGGTTAAACATCTTTATACCCGCGCGTATATGAATCCTATTTCACTGAAACTACCTCTAAATAGAAATGCATAATCGGGATTACCTGTAGGCCCAACACTGCATCCAAAAAGCAGATCTTGATCTTTTTCTCCAGAATCTCCGAACTGTCGAATAAAATCAACCCTGAGAACAACAGAGTCTACCTTATGGGTGACTTCAACCTTGACCTACTGAATTTCACTAATCACAATAAAAACTGAACTGATAATTGACTCCATGTTCAGCTCAGGTTTCATGTCCCTCGTCACTAAACCAACGTGAGTTACCCATACTTCGGCTATTCTTATAAACCGTATCTTTAGTAACGATTCCTCAGAGCATGTCTCTGGAATTGTTATTTTTGACATCATTGGCCACTTTGCAACGTTTTGTATCGGTAACTTGGAAGAACAACAGGTACGCCCTACCAAAATTCATAAACGTTCGTTCAAGATAGAGAACATCGATCACTTTAAAAGACTCTTAGTAGGCAGTGATTTTTCTAGCGTCTTCGACGCTTCCGATACCTCCCTGACATACGACCTATTTCTCGATACCTTCTACGGGACATTCAATGAAGCTTTCCCATCAAAAGTAACATCAGGTCCCTCGAAATATATTAAAAGCTCGCCCTGGATGACAGCTGGTCTATTACATTCTTCCCCACAAAAACAAAAATTGTACTCCAAAAAGCTGAAATCCCTAACAGCTCAAAATACAACGGCCTTTAAGCAGTACTGTCAAATCTTCTTACAGCTTCCTGTTGGATCCACACTTACTATAACTGACATAACTGTATATATTTAAGAACTGGAAATAAATATTGTTTAAACTAAATCTTCAACCGGATCAAACGGGTAAGCAAATCAGATTATTGTCATAATATTTTACTAGAAAATAAAACTAACCTTAAAAATCCTTGGAAATCCTACGTAAAGCAATTAATAAATCGGACCGAAAAATTGAACCACCCGATACGTTTGTTGATGATAGTATCTCTATAACCCTTTACCTAACGTAAGGGCCAAAAACGGCCAGCGCTATTCTCAAAACTCGCCAATTAATTTTCATTATTTTTTCATTTTTTGTCTCCAAAACATAGCTCATCGAGCTCGTTCCAATGAGGGGTCATAACCTATGTTTTTGAGACAAAAAATGAAAATAATAGTTATTCAAGAATTTGTTTTGGCAAGTGTCGTCTGCTTTTCATGTTAGGTAAAGGGATAAACGATCACAAAATCCTTGCTGAAAAATTTAGTACTTTCTTCGCCAACATTGGGAAATCAGTAGCTGAACAAGTGCCAGATATGAACATCCATTTTTCACATTACATGAAACAAAGTAAAGGAAACTCATTATTTCTAACACCAACGAACAACCAGGAAGTTATTCGTAGCATTTCAAAGTTGTCCTCAAAACCGATAAGGGATCAAGGCAAACTGTCCACGAAACTCCCGAAAGCAGTCGCCTATCAAGTTACCAGCCTGTTAGCACGCGTGATTTATACTCATTTCCATCTGGGCATGTGCCGATCAAAATGAAAATATCCAAAGTCATACCCATCCTCAAGCAAGTTTGGTGATCTTCAAATGTTTAACAACTATCGCCCCATCAGTATCCTGCCCACGTTCTCTAAAGTACTGGAGACATTAATGTACAAATTCCGAATTAGCCTAATTAAGCCACTGGTGTTCTGCCAGCAAACTGGTTCTCAACCCCACTAAAACTAAATATTTGCTACAGCACTCACAAAATGATTCATACAGGGTAAACGACGTTAACCCTTTACCTAACCTGAAAAGCAGACGACACTTGCAAAAATAATTCTTGAATAACTAATTTTTTTCATTTTTGGTCTCAAAAACATAGGTTATGACCCCTCGTTGGAACGAGCTCGACGAGCTCGTTCCACCGAGGGGTCATAACCTATGTTTTTGAGACAAAAAATGAAAAAAATAATGAAAATTAATTGGCGATTTTTGAGAATAGCGCTGGCCGGTTTTGGCCGTTACGTTAGGTAAAGGGTTAAATTATCTCTGAATAATAGTAACGAAAAAGATGAAGCCGCTCTAAAATTCCTTTGTGTGTGTATAGACGAAAATAGGAAATTTAAACATCATACTTCTGTGGTATGCTTAAGAATGGCATGTGCAATTTTCGCCCTAAATAGAGCCAAGAAATTTCTTCCTATAAAGGCAATGAGAACTTCATACTTTTCATTGATTCATTGTCACCTCATATATGGTATTCAGTTTGGGGTCATTTGACTTACACCAATAGAATTCTCAAGCTGCAAAAAAGAGCTGTCCAAATCCTAACTAGGAAAACATATAACTTGCACACAGACCCTCTGTTCAGAGACTGCCACGTTCTAAAATTTAAACATCTCTACAGCCTTCGCGTCTCATACTTTATGCATGACTGGATGGACAAAAAACTTCCTATGTCATTCGATGGCACCTTTCGGGTACATAGAAATCCTTCGGGGATGAATACCAGGCAGATCGGTAAACCAAAAACACATAAACCAAGAACCCAATTTTCTGCAGAATTTCCGTTCCATTCCTTTCCAAGAATTTGGAATAATATAGACCCGCTAACGCAGCAATATAGTAGACACAAGTTTAAAAAATCACTAACGCATAAAGCTCTAAGCACTTGTTCCCGTCTCCAAGTGCGACCACCCAGCTTGTCCCGATTGCATCAGCCGCCAAAACCCTCCTGTTATTGCATCCTCCTTCTCCAAACATTTGATCTTTTGATTCCATCTAGGCCCATGAATCATAAACGAATTATCGGATATTCCTCTCTTTGAAAAGAATTTTCGTTAAACTGATGCCAAACAGACTTGATATATGTTTTATGGGAATGGTAGGAAGACAGCCTTTCAGGCTATGCCATTTCCATGCTGTACACTAGTTTATGTTCTTATAATGTGTAATGTTATATTATTGTTAATGTACTGGTATACTGCAGAATAAAGATAAATCTATTTATTATACGCTAAACGATAGATTATCGAAAAAAAAATGCAGAAAGAAAGAAATCGTATCTCCGCTGTGAACATATAGAAATTTTCACTTTCACGGTATCAATCAAAATGGCGTCTTTCAAAGTATCACTTCAAGGTGAATACGAGTCAAATTATCACTGGAAATGATCAATTTGTTCTAGAAACGTATAGCGAAAAGAAAATCTAGTGTTTTTGAGAGGATACTGATATTTTCTAGCAATAATTCAACACGTATTTTCCTTGAATTGATGCATGAAACCCGCCAGCTAAATCAGTTCGAAAGACGCTGCCTGTTCCGAGTATCGAACAAATCCCTTCCGCATATCAATGCGTATCAGCTGATTACTTTCTTGCATCAATTCAAGGTTGAAATGAGTGGTACAATCGATAGGAATGATCAGATTATTATAAAAAGCGTATAAGAAAAAGAAAATCTAATGTTTTGGAGTGTAAAAAGGCATCAAAACCCTCTCCACGTTTGCTCACTCTTTGCAAAAGAAAAATAAAAATTAAAAATACCTCCCCCCCCCCCCTCACTGATTTGAAAAAAAAATACCTGAGAATCAATTAATTTATTTTGTGTTGCCTTATGGACTTATGAATCGTCACTAGAACTAGTTATGCTTTTTATATAACAATTTTAAAAAATATTAAAATTAAAATTTCGATTTTTGTGAAAAACACTGTCGATTATGGCGGTTGCATTAAAAACCTCTGCCCGAATTATATTTAGTGATCTCGGTTCAAAAATTGTTCATAGAATCGAGACACTTTAAAAACCCTTATTTATTATACGCTAAACGATAGATTATCGAAGAAATTGCGGAAAGATAGAAATCATATCTCCCACTGTGAAGATATAGAAATTTTCACTTACACTGTATCAATCAAAATGGCAGCTTTCAAAGCATCACTTCAACGTGAATACGAGTCAAATTATCACTGGAAATGATCAGTTTGTTCTAAAAACGTGTAATGAAAAGAAAATCTATTGTTTTTGAGTGGAAACCCATCATTTCCAGCAATATTTCAACATGTATTCACCTGCAATTGATGCATGAAACCCTCCAGTCCTAACATGGCCTGAAAGTCTGTAATATAAGTTTTTGGTTTGGTACGTCCTTTCAAAGGACGTACCAAACCAAAAACTAATATTACGGACTTTCAGGCCATGTTTGAACTAGAAACCCGCCAGCTGAATCAGATTGCAAGACGCTGTCTGTTCCTATTATAGACCAAATCACTTCAGCGTATCAATGATTCAATGCGCTGTTCACTTTCATGCATCAATTCAAGGTTGAAACGAGTGGAATTATCAGATTCTTATAAAAAGCGTATAATAAATAGAGGATATTCACGAAAATTTGATGAATACCGAAAATATCTCGTGAGTGGCTACAAAGAAATATGAGGATCTTCACGAGCGACGCAGTGAATTTTCTTTTTATTTAATGCTCTACGACTACAAACTCTCCAATTTGTGGCCTTTATTTGCCATTAAGGCGCAAAATTTATGTGCCGAACCGGCGTCCATACAAAAATTACAACAACCAAACTCCAACCATTGGAATGTGTGAATATCCGCACAAAAAGTAGTCTCGTCTTATTTCTCCCCTAACTTTACGATTTACCAAGGCTGGCGAATTGAAGTAATCGGAATGTGTTTCGAAGAAATAGAACAATAACAAAAAACACCACTTTCTTATTTTCAATAACAAGACACGTCATTTTATTTTTTTTGAAATAAATACGTAGAATTTAAAGTACATGTGATTCGTCATCCGAACCTACGATGAAATATCGATTTCTAAATATCATTTTGATATTTCGTTTTGCCGACCGACAGGGGAATATGACTTAATTTTTCAGCGTGAATTGATGCCTGAGCATTAAATAAAAAAGAAAATCTAGTGTTTTTGAGTGGATATTTGTGACCGAGATAAATGGTAATTTTCGCTCGAGCAAGCGCTCGCGAAAAATAAACATTTGTCTCTGTCACTCATGAGATACTTTTCGGTATCCACTCACAAACACTAGATATCCTCTACTACCCACAACTACTACTACTGCTGTAGTATCACACAATTCCTTGTAAAACACAGAAAACACAAATAACCACTATTACTACCTCGTGACAAAATGTTAAAGAAATCCGAAAATTGTTTGAAATTTAGAAAAACAATGTATTAGTTCAAATACCACATAAGTGTTTTGGATATTCTAGGTGTCTGGAGTTGGTCTAACTGGAATTGGTCTAACTGGGATTGGTCTAAATGGAATTGGTCTACCTGGAATTGGTTTAAATGGAATTGGTCTACATGGAAGACACCTTATCTATTGACTAAAGTGAATTTTTTAATTTAATTGGTTGATAGATACGTGGTATGAGACCATATTCATTGAAACCCACGATACGTCCGCCCAGCCACTGACAAATTTCCCATACCCAGTGGAAGCCTCGTTTCGAAATCTACAAATTGTCCATACCCCGTAGAAGACGCGTCATTCCAGTTTTACAGTGTACATGTATTATATTTTAATTTTTTATCTCCAAAATATAGCTCATGACCCCTTATTGGAATGAGCTTGTCGAGTACCCTCCAATGTGGGGTTCATAAGCTAAGTTTTTGAGACAAAAAGGAAAAAAAGAAATTCAATAATTTTTTTATACTAGTCATATCGGCATATTTTCACAAAAACTCTTTTGCACAAAAATTCCACAGAAACCTGGATGGCTCAACAATGGAAGATAAAAGATCTCATGCTGCGTGTGTTCACACATGAAATAGATTGTACTTCTAAAACGGAAAGTCAATAGATAAATTCGTTACCCCGTGTCTGATCAGATGGTACGGGTTTTTACCTACCCGAAGCCAGCTGGCTTCGGGTAGGTAAAAACCCGTACCACGTGATCAGACACGGGGTAACTAATAATATCACGATGCGCACACTGTTGATATAAAGGACAGATAAAAAGTTACAGAACCTCAAAAGATGGTGAAAGCGCCGTTTTCTTTTTTTTAAATGGGTTTAGACAAAGAATAATAGTCAAACCTTCAAACTGATTGGGAAAAAAATGTAAAAAACCAGCTTCTATATTTTTATACTATTGTGGTGCAAAAATTAATGAAGTTTGTGAAATGGTGCGCACATCGATAATATAACTGCGCTAACATTTCGAAATTTCAATTTTTATTTGAAATACCCATACCCTTAGTGTTAAATATACTGACAACTTTAGAAAATGGAGGGGAGCTAATTTTTCTGTAAACAGGGACGTGGCGACAGGGGGGGGGGGGAGTGTCACCCCCCCCCCCCCCCCAATCCTGGCCAAAGTTTCCTATAGTTGGAAATTCGGAGGGTAAGTCATGAGTAGTTGGAAATTTAATCTATCAGGAATCTGGATTTTAGAGCTTCTTTGGTGATGTCTCCTTTACTTCCCAAAATCCCAACTCAGTTTCAAATCTGAGAAAAATTCTAACTGTTACTATTTACAACTATAGTGTACGTAATATCGAGCTTCATAAGTATGCATGATGACAATCGGTACGAGATTTCTGTAGTGTGTTTACTTATCGTAATAAAAAAAACATCGAAATGCACTTCAAGAAAATCACATCATGTAAAATCGTTATCCTGTGTTAATTCCATCATTCACAGTTATAAAATGATGAAACATCCAAAATTGATCATTCCTGCATAAGATCGGATTAAATGTTAGGACGGTTTGAATTGCTCAAAGTTCTCAGTTTGAGTATTTGTTTAGCACATATTCAATTTCCAGAATAATACCAAATAATAATAACCTGATAATTCTATCATAAATGTGTTGGCATTTCAGTTACTAGAATCAATTTTATGCCCCCTTTCATGGTTTCATTTTCTAAATTTTTCTCGGCAGTGAATTTCCAACCAGGGTGAGGGACCTCTCTGTCCCTCCCACTAGTTAAAAATTCACTACCCTACACCCCCCCCCCCCAATCGGAAGCCTGCAGCCACGTCCCTGAGAACACACCGGCAGACCATAAGCTGACGACACAAAACACCCCACCAAACTTGATAAGATGGATCCGTAATAATGTATTCTTACAGCTTTAAAATGTTAACCCTTTTCCCAAAGTTACTACCATATCCGACATGTACCGGTCATAAAAATACCGATTTTTTAAATTTTCTCGATATTTACATCCAAAGCACAGCGGATGACCCCACAGTTCGAATAGCTCGTTCCAATGAAGGGCATAAGCTATGTCTGGGAGGCAAATTTGTAGATTTGCAGTTAGTCAGGAAATGTATTTTACAAGTGTTGTCTTCTAAGATTGTTAACTAAAGAGCTAAAATAATTATTAATATCGATTATTTTCTGAATACTTTATTGCACAACGATAATATATAAATTTAAATTTTATAGTAAATTTCCTTTCTTGTTATAGCTACCACAGTTGTTTAAAACAGGCTTGCATTAGAGTAGCGGTCCCAAACTCGGAAATATACTCTCTATTTTGTTCTTTCCCAAGCGATTTGGGAAAGAAAAGTGGTGCAAAAGAACCAAGAAAAAATAAGCCAAAACTGGGTCGAGTGCGACCGGCGCACACCCAGTAGGGGAGACTCTTCTCCCAGTAATAATCCTTAGCTTCCCGTAACAGTGCGAAGACGTTTAACCAAAATGTCATTCTATTTGAATCTGCCAACATTGGAGTTATGTGTTCAGTGGGGAAGAAGGATTCTTACCCGAATAAGAAGACGGGAGGGCCTTCAGGTAAGGTAGGTATTATAAGAAAGGAAATTTACTATAAAATTTAAATTTCTTATCAACCAATCTCACAATTGTTTACAACCAGCTGAATAGACAATAGAAGGAGGGAATCACATAACCAACCCCACACCCCCACATAATCCGACTGCGCTGGAACCGTGGACAGAAGAAGAGTTCCCAATGCCTATAAAACCAAAGCATCACAAACATTAGTAAACGACAATGAGAGATTGGGCGTATGGCTCTGTGTGGCACACAGACAGAAAGGACAGTAACCAAGCACAGGGCTGGAACTGACCTTGGAAAAGGCTTAATAGCTAGGGTTGATAGCAGCCCGAGCAGAAGAAAGAGGGCCTAATGAAAAAAGTCCCCAGACTGGTCCTGCAACTGACGCAGGCTGAAGGTGGAGAAAGTAGAAGCACTTCTCCAGTAGGCTGCCTGCATAACATCCGACAACTTGACGGAGTTAACATAAGCCCAGGAGGTAGACAATGCACGTACCTCGGGGGCAAAAATGCGACTGGTAATACAATCGTCAGTCGCTCGACGATCGTAAGACGTGCGAATAGCAAGACAAATCCACCAAGAAATTGATTGAGGAGAGATCTTCTGTCGAACAGGGATAAGAGACAGAAAGAGTCGTTTCCTGCCTTTCTTAATAAACTGCGTCCGGCTGAGGTAAATGCGAATTCCATAAACCGGACAGAGCAAAGAGCGATTAGTCTCAACAGAAGGAAGGGCCCTGATACTGATAGGAGGCGGAGTACAGTCTAGTGTCTGATTCTTGCTCAGAAAGGAACAATCAGTGGTAAACGTAACTCTGTTGGCGGAGCTCCCAAAAAAGACCGGATCAACTGAGAGGGCGTGAAGCTCACTAACCCTGCTGGCTGAGGCAAAAGCCATCAGAAAAGCCGTCTTGTATGTGAGAAAACACATATCCAACTGGGATAATGTATTTGTTCACAAAACGCAATTGTTATTTATTTATTATTTTATGACTATTTTCAATGTGTTTAAAGTACATTTTTCTGTATTATGTATACCGTAAAGTAACCCAATAAACCAATACCCCCCCCCCCCCCTCCCCTCCCAGCAAAGCAGCACCCAAGAAAAAGAAAAAGATTCCATCATGGTGTCAGCTGCAAAACCCTAGGCCTTTACAAAGAAACGTGCCGAAGAAGCTCGGAGAGGTACGGATTAGTGCCGATACGACGCATTCCCACATACGAAAAGGTCTCCGAAAGCATGGACCTATACCCCTTCATGGTAACAGGTTGGAGAATCAAACAGATATACCAGAGACTCCGCTATCTGTGACAGAAGAACTTCCACTTTGCCGCATAGGCTAAACCAGTGGAGTGCCGCCTTGAAGAAGAAATGCACTTCACTGCCCGTCTCCAAAAATCTACGGATGAGATAGTACAGGACTAAAGATACGCATGAAAGCGTCGACGTGAAACCTCCTCGGGTGACCTTGACAAAGAAGGTCGCGACGTAGAGGGAGACGTGCCGGGACCGCCTCCAACAGAGAGCGGAGCTGATTCATCCACACCCACTGGGGCGACAGGGGAGCGATCAGAATGCTTCGACAGCTGCATGTTCGTATTTTGGCTAGAACCCGAGGCAGAGTCGGCATCAGCGGGAAGGCGTAGCCGACTAGACCGTCCCAATTGAGTGACAGAGCGTCCACGACGAAAGCCAGAGGATCTGGACATGAGGACACGAAAGTGTCCGCCTGATGGTTCCAACGAGTCGCAAACTGATCGATGTGGAGGCGACCCCAGAGATCGCAAAGCGACTGGAACACTGCTCTGTGAAGCATTCACGCGGTGGAAGTAACCCTGCACCGTCGAGACGGAGTCGAGTATGACGTCCAGACGATCGGAAATGTGACGAACCACCACACCGGAGCTGACGTCCTGAGCGAGCAGTATAAGATCCCGAACCAATTCGCACATGAGAACCGAGTGCGTGCCGCCCTAGTTCCGAATGTAAGCGATCACTGTCGAATTGTAGGACAACAGAAGGACCTGGCGATTCGAATGGTGGGCGATCCACTGCCGGAAACTCAGAGGAAGAGCTAGAAGCTCCTTCTGGTTGATGTGAAGAGCTGCCTGATCTTGGTCCCAAGCACGTGAAGGGAAAGACCTAAAAGATCCAACGTTGCGCCCCATCCGAGATCGCTGGCATCTGCTTCCAGAACACGAACAGACGTGGGCAAGTCCAACGGAACTCCCTGCACAATCCTTCAACATCCGTTCAGGGAAGAAGGTGACGACTGGAAGATGCCGGTAACTGAAGCACCAGATCCATTCGGCCGCCAACGACTGAGCAAAAAGTGTTGGAGGAGTCTGACATGCAGCCGACCTAGAGGAATGAGATTCGTCACCGAACCTTAGAGACCGAGAAACCGGAGAATACTCCGAGCTGTCCCAGACATCCACTGGGCCAGAGCAGGGCGAAAGCCGAGATAATCACTGCCCTCGCCCGGGGAACCACCAGCGTATTCAGCTGAGTACGGAAGTCCATCCCAGATGACAAAACGACTGACTTGACTCTGAACCCTAGTGACGTGACTCTGAACCCTAGTGACGTGAGCAGGCTCAACAGTGTGTCGACATCAGGCACCAGAAGAGCAGCAAAGGAGTGCCTCTGGAGGATATTGTCCAGATACGCTGAAGTAGTCACCCTGGACTGTGTGCGGTGGAAGGCTATCAAATGCGATACCAGTCTGGTGAAGGCAAGGAGCCAGATTGAGGCCGAAAGGCATGGATTTGAATGGGTAAACTCGCCCCAGAAAAGCGAACCTGAGATACTTTCGCGATGTCCGATGAATCGGAACGTGAAAGTAAGTGTCTCGCAGGTCGATGTTGGAAGCGAAATCCCCCTGGTGAATGGAGCAGCGAACCAACCTGAAAGTCTTCATGCTGAACTTGGGAGCAATGATAGACTGGTTCAGGATACTCAGATCGATAACCGGTCGGAGTCGGCCATCAATCCTCAGGGCCAAAAAAGGCGGGAATAAAATCCCGCTGAATGAATGTTCTTAGAGATCTTGATCGCACCCTTTGACAGGTGATTGTCTATATCCGTGATCAAAAGTTTCCGACGGGATCCGTCTGAAGGAACTTGGGATGGAAGCGGCACCCTCGATAGAGTGGGGTGCCTCCGAAAGGATATCCGCAGACCGGACCAAATAACATCTAACACCGAAGGATCGGATGTGAAAGTGGCCCAAAGGTCTGCAAACTCTGATATCCTTCCTCCAACCTGGGACGAATCGAGGTGAGTCCCGGTGAGGCCCGTGAGAGGAGAAACCACCTCCTCTGCTAGTAGAAGGATCCTGAGACCCCCTCCCCTCCCCCTCTACCACGCGAGTAAGAGGAATTAGCGGAAGCAGGAAGATCATTCCTTGGTTTCACAGAGGAAGCAGAAGGGCGTTTGCTAGGCTTGGAACGGCCCTGACTTCGAACAGAAATCGGATCAAGCAGGCGAAGCAGCATCTGATCTTTGGAATGACGCAGGACGTCATCCCGACCGTCGCCAGGGAATCATGGAATAGTCGCGGACCCACCAAAGAAGTGGACCGAAGAGCAGAGCGTTGCCCTTCATGAAGGGAACGGCTTGTGTCCAACACAGAGTCCCGGCGAACTAATTCCAAATTAGCCGTGTTATGGGCATGCGTGTGTGTAAGATGCATGAGTGCCTTAGAGATCACACGTAAAGGGGCTTGTATTTCGTCAAACCTATCTGGAGACAGATAAGCAGCCAAGGCAGAGACGGCATGATCCGAGAGAGAAAGCATGCATAGCATCTCTCTGGATAAGTCCAACAGGGACTCCAAATTCGCCATACATGTAGGAACAACGGCCGACTTGGGCTTGGAAATTCCGTGGGGGGGGGGGGGGGGTGTGAGTCATGATCCAAGACCGTCACAGTCTGGCAGACCGACGGTTTGGCGGAATCGTAGGAACAATAACGTACATTGGGCAAAAGGGTATCAGCCCTAGTGAAGAACGAAGTCTTTATACCCTGGAACTCAGCTTAGAGTCCAACTCTGCAAAAGCTTCGACCACCTGTACCGACGTACGGTCGAAGGCGCACAGAAGCAGGTTGCTCCATAGGCTGTAGGCGCGCGACCGATGATCGCACCTGGCTGAAACCTCCGGCTGGTCTGTCGGTTTGAGTTCCGGAAAGTCAAGAGCCACCCGCAAGTCAGGAGACTGACGGCTCTCGACGTCAGGTGTGTCTGACCATCCCCTGAGTCGGAAGAGACATAGCCCATCTCGGCATAGCAGCCGATACCTCCCATGGTGTAGAAACACCAAGAAAGCGGTCTACTTCCACTTCCGGGAGGCGGTGCCGCGGAGGGCGCCTGGAAGCCACTAGCAGCCTCTTTGGAACGGGAATGCTCTTGGAAAGAACCTGCGCGAGCAAGGAGAGGGCCTCTCTAAGCTCACGACCTGTATTTGCCTGTTCGACGTGGAAACGACCCGGCAAAGTGGCTTAGCATGTGACCCTCTTAATCAGCGAAGGGTCACGATCCTCGAGAACACCCGACGTGGGGCGACGGGTGGAAGCCGAAACATATGAATGCAGATGCTTATAGGGGTATGAAATACCCTGATGATCCAAAGTGCTGAAACCCTGGAGAGTCTCTGCGGACCGCTGAGGGACAGAAGGTCCAGGCTGCACAAAATGCACCGAACCCGCAAAACTGTCCAAAGGACCAGAGCGCGTGGACGGAAGTGACCCCACTATGAGCATCTGAACCCAAAGCAAAATCGGCTGGGCTCGACGGCTGAGAGACCACAGCAGAGGAATCGGCCGGCAGACCCTTCCGACTTCGCCGAATTGATGCCCGGGAAGGCTGAGGCCGATATCCCACATCTAAATTAGTAGATATCCCTGCAGACCGCTGCAGGGATAAGCCGAGACCTGCTGAAACGGTGACCGTAGACGTTGCAGACGGAGCAACAGCAGCAGAAGATACGTCGGAAGTTGTAGAAACCGGTGGAAAAGCGGAGTGTGAAACCGAGCTCGGCTCCAAAGTCACAACCCTAATGACAGCCTTAGATGTCGACTGGAGAGGGACAACAGTCCTGGTACCAAACATCTCTTCCCTGGACATTTCAACAGCTCCCGCAGTATCTGCTGCAAGAATAAACTGCAGAACCCCACAGATGCCACGAACGACAGCGTTCCCCTTTCCCGCGGGCGCGGGAAGAACGGCCACGATAACGCACCACACGGTTCACGGAAACACAAAAGGTGGACGACCAAGATCCACAGAGCCCACGGGGTTGACCAGAACACCCATCACATGTGGAGCATGAAGCATGAGAATCCTCAACATTCTTCGGCAGAAGACATTGCCTACAAGGAACCGTCCTAGGAATAACAAAGGCGAGAGAAGCGGAAGGGATGGTGAACCCAACAGAAATAAAAAGCAGAACACCCCAAACTACTAGAGGAAGGTGGCAGGAAATAAAGGCCCGGTGAGAACACAACAGAACCCAAACAGCCAAAAGGGACTCAAAAGGCAGAAATTCGACACTCAACGCAGGGGAGAAGGGGTCTGGCTTCAGATGACATAAGAATCGAGTTCGGCTCTAACAGAATTTTGGTTTTGAGTATAGTCACAGGAATTCACGCTGAAGTGATTCGCAACGTTTGGATAACATCAAATATGAATCCAGAGTGTAAAGTTTATTTGACTGGTAGAATTTTGTTAACCCTTTACCTTACATGAAAAGCAGACGACACTTGCAAAAAATTTCTTGAATAACTAATTTTTTTCATTTTTTGTCTCAAAAACATAGGTTATGACCCCTCGTTGGAACGAGCTCGTCGAGCTCGTTCCAACGAGGGGTCATAACCTATGTTTTTGAGACAAAAAATGAAAAAAATAATGAAAATTAATTGGAGATTTTTGAGAATAGCGTTGGCCGGTTTTGGCCGTTACGTTGGGTAAAGGGTTAAATGAGCATAATATCTTCTCTGGCGGAATGGGCGAATCTATTTGCGAAGAGGTTACGTAGTGATTTAATCCAACTGCTCTGTAAAGCTGCAGGAATGAATTACTCCTGAACCTCACTGCTCATTTAATGTCTACTGTGTCGTCTGCTCGTCTAGTCCCAAATGTTACATACAATAATATAAATGGTCACCTACTTTAAAATATTACAGAGTCTATCGTGAATAGCTCCACGGGTATTGAACCTCGTCTGATATTTGGCACTGTGTTTTTAGTCTGTTACATGCTCGACTACGGCACAACACCCCGCATATGCAGAGGTGATGATCCTTGACGAATAAAGATAAACCAAATACAATTATCCTTCTTTCTATTCCAAGGACCAATTATACAATTATACAAGAAAAAATGCAAATATGGGTTGAGTTCATTTGTCCCGCATGCTGTAATATCTTTCCCCTGTATTCTGACATGGTGTTTGGGTTAACAGTCTTTAGGTTGCTCTTCTTGTAACAAGTTTCATTATTCATCACACAAAATTCAGATGTACGAGACAGAATTGTTTAGCAAATGGGGATTTTATGCACTGGATGTAGTGGCTCTCATGAACGGCGTGGTTTTGTGACAGTCTATTTATTGCAGTTTAACGACACGTTCGATAACCAGACCATCTCGTGTCGGGCAGTTTTACGGGTGGAGGAAGCCGGATTATCCGGAGAGAACCACCGAGGAGCTGCCAGCAACTGCTAACTGGTTCTGACCTATTGTCTCTACCCTTTCCTGACCTGGCTCTACCCTCCCAATTTTCCTACTGGACTTACCCTCTCACTTGCACCCTCCACATCAAAGGTGCATCTGTCTTCAACCAATGCTAACCCTGCTTGTGTGCTAACTGCACACAAGCAGGGTTAGCATTGCTTGAAGACAGATGCACCATCGACGTGCAATACGCCTTAGTACACAGCGCCACCGTGCTCCGCGTGGGTAATCGGGATTAAGTGCCTTGCCACAGGACACAACGCAGTTACCCTTGGCGGGGATCGAACCGTGGACCTGTCGGTTTGAAGTTCAGTTCCGTAATCACAGAACCACCGCGATCCCAAGTTCTGACAATCAGGATCTTCTATCCTATAACTTGGAGAGGTGGCAGTCTTCCGTGCTACGCAGATGTCCTTACACTAACACATGACGTATAGAAACAGACTGAACTTGTATACCTCACTGGATATAGTTCGTAAGTATTGGGTAGATAGGGTTTCATGAGGGAACAGTATATCGTTTTATCCCAGTTTTGATTTTATGTTGAAATGGAGGTGATGTGTAATGATAAATTACTGGGAATTCTGTTTCGAAACGTTTAGGAATACATTAGATTAAATCGCATGTGTCGATGGACAACTAGTACGCAATAGCCCTCCTCTGGATTTGAAGAAATTAGGTGGAAACATCAACAACAATTCTCATAAAAATGAAGTAGACATCATTTTTAGGACATCACGTGTACATATGCAGCTCAAATATTTCCATAACATTCACGTTTTAAGAAGCATTTCCAACTTGAAATTGGCCACATAAGACCCCCCCCCCCCCCCACACACACACACACACACGCACTTACATACACACTGGGGAGTGTAATATGTAGTACGGAGGTGGTCGGCCGATGGACAGTAGTGGGGTGTGTCAGAATTGCAGGGATATCTTCAGTTGTCAGAGAAGTGTGTTGGGTTCGAGCGGGAAAATGCGGAGCTGAAGTGGAGGCTGGAGGGGGGTTGGTACAGCTGGGAAACCCCGATGAAAGTTACTTACGATGGTGAGGTGGAGGGTGAGTGGAAAGTGGTTGTGGATTCAAAAAGGAAGCGGTGAAGGAGGAAACGTGGAGGAAGGATGCTTGATGTGGAGGATGCAAGTGAGAGGGTAAGTCCAGTAGGAAAATTGGGAGGGTAGAGCCAGGTCAGGAAAGGATAGAGACAGGAGATCAGAACCGGCGTCGGGATACTAAGGCTACTAAGCGATGCCTAGAAAATAGATTCAGGTCTTAGATTCTGATGCACCAGGGGGGGGGGGTGGGTGAGGGAGAGGACAATACAGAGGAAGGGGTATTTGTGGTGCTGATAGGGGAAATAGGGTAAGAACAATGGTCAAAAGGAAGAAGAATCCGGATGCTAATCAAACGATGTAAGTTGAAGATGATATGGGTGATGTAGGGTCCGAGGAGAGAAGTAAGTGGGAGAATAAGAGAAAGTTGGTTGCAGCAGGAAGCAGCATTTTACGCGGAATTAATAAGGTTGTGCGTGGTCCTGGCAGATCGAATTGAAAATGGACTGTTTTGTGTTTCCCTGGGGCAAAGGTAGAAGATTTGAGGGATAGGGGACTGAGGGTATTGTGGCAGGGTCAGGATCAGATCCGGTAGTGGTGGTTCATGTTGGGTCCAAAAGCATCAGGGAGGACAGATCAGTAAGATTAGTGGATTTAGTTATTAAACGGCTCGGTAAAAACACAAGGGTAGTGGTGTCAGGGGTCCTTCCTATCCTATGGGGTGGAGATGAGCGGAAGTCAGGGATTATGGCCCTGAATGAGGAGTGGGAGGAGTACTGTGCTGATTGGGGTATACCCTTTATTGGTAACTGGAACACGTTGCACCATAGCTGGATGGGGACACAAGTGTTGGGTGAAAAAACTCTACTGGTAGCAGAGCCTTTTTGGAGATGGTGTGGTAGGCCAGAAGCAATAACAGGAATGGACACAGATGGGGTGAACAAGATCGAGGAAGAGAGAACAAGATCGTCAATGCTACCGCCGGGAAACAATTGAATCAATAGGGCAAAGTCAATGAGTCCTGGTACACTGAAATCGGGGTGCAGCAATATCCGGGGTCTCCACAGGTAAGTAAGTAAAATAGCTGCACTGATCCAGGGAGAAGACTTTGCTGGCATGGGCGTGGTTAGGACATGAGGAACGGGTAGACCAATTAAGGGGGTGCATGCGGATAATCCGTCGTTGATCACAGATCTGGCAGATGTCAGTACCTTGACTGAGGCATCTGAAGATATGGGATGGGTAAAGGTTAATCTAAAAACAAAAGAGTTGCCATTGGGATTGTGTACTGTGCGGTAGAAAGAAGCAAAACTGAGTGGAATGACTCAATGTACTCAACACTTAGATCCAATACCATGGAATTAGAAAACCTGGGACTCGGTATAATTCTGATGTGAGACTTTAGTGGACACATAGGTGACAAGGGAGAAGGCATCTAGGGTGGGTATAGGAAAGTCAATAGGAATGGAAGGAAGCTGCTGGACATCACAAGTGAGCTTGGTCTGAAGATTCTAAACAGGGGTGCCAGAGAAATGGACCTGGGAGAGGAACGACAGAAGAACAATAATCGACTATATTTTTACAGTTATCAATTTATGGAGGGATAGTTGATAGAGGTAGAAGTGGACGAGGGTAAAAGCGAGTTGGATAGTGACCACAATTTGATTACAGTTACTATCAGGGCAAAACCCAGTAAGAAACAAGGGAAGCTTCAGGAGATTTGGGGCTCGGAAGGATGCTGACTCTGCGAAGTTTGAAGAAAAATTGAAACCAAAGCTTGCGAATGTACACAGGGAGGCCAATTGTCGCCTGAGTGCTAGAATGTTCTATGTCCCATAGGGGACAGAATACTCCCATAGGGGACAGAATACTCCATAGGGGACAGAATACTCCCATAGGGGACATAGAACATTCTAGCACTCAGGCGACGCAATGTCCGGTAATGGTAGTTGTGAGTCTAGTGGAGGCAGGAAGGAAAGTATAGGAAAGATTAGGGGTGCCAACATGGGAACTTGGATACAGAGTGAATGACGAATTGAAAAAGGCCATAAAGGGCAGAAAAGTCAAATGTGTTGCATACAGGAGGAGTTGAAAACTCAAGGGGTGGAAAGCAACGAGGCCAGCGTAGCAAAAGAAGAATAATAACAAGCACAAAATAAAGTAAATAAGATTAAAGACGATAATTGGAGAGTGAGAAACTGTAATCTTATTAGGACAATCAGAATGCGGGTGGGAGAGGCGGGGGGGGGGGGGGGGGCGATTTCGAACTTATTTTGGAAATGGGTGAATAAAAGAAACAAAGGGAAGTAATTCACAGAGTACTAAAGTAAAGGGCAGAAAAAAGGCCATATTCAGTTTAGTCATAGAAAAACAAGAGGTTCCAAAAGAATGGAGAGAACGCAAGGTTACATTTGTAGACAAAAGGGTGGAAAGGATATTTTGGACAATTATCTGGGGGATTTCTGTCAGTAGCAACACTGGAAAAGTTTTCTGCAAAGTCCTGTATGGGGGATTAGAGGAGAAAGAGTGACTGGGAGAGATCCAGAATGGCTGTAGGAAGGTAAGGAGAGTCACGGACCATCTTTTCATACTGCAGAATCTGTGAAAACCCAAAAGAAAAAAGATGTTTATGGCCTTTCTGGATGCAGAAAAGGCGTATGATAGGGGTATGGAGGGAGGGTAGAAAACTTGAGGCCTTGGACGGTGCATTTGTTGGAATTCTGAAAGCATCATATAAAGATGTACAAAGTGAACATAACCCGAGTAACATAACAACAAAACTTGTGCCCGGTGAGATAGGCCTTAAGCAGAGGTGTATCCTTTCGCCATTGTACATCAAAGATTTGGGAGATGAACTCCTGCATAGCGACTAGGTGGGTGCAGTAGGGGGCCGATGATATTATAC
This sequence comes from Pictodentalium vernedei, assembly GCA_031216915.1. NCBI lineage: Eukaryota > Metazoa > Mollusca > Scaphopoda > Dentaliida > Dentaliidae > Pictodentalium > Pictodentalium vernedei. The sequence continues at coordinate 42,295,156 of CM062288.1, forward strand.
TAGTGTTAGAAAGTGAAGGGTGGGGTGGGGGAGGCTAGAGAAAATGCTGGTTATTATTGGGAGATATGGGAACAAATGAAGAGTCGAACTAAATGAACGCAAAGTTTTACCACTGCGACGTAAAGTGGAACCTACTGGAAAGCGGAGAGTGGGGGAGGTTTGTATTCCAGAAGTTAGCAGCAAACTTCTTAGTGTAGGAGCGACATGTGACTACAAGTATGTGGGGATGAACATAAACACTACGGGAAAAGGCATCTGCCGAAACCACACGAATAAACAAACTGTGAAGGGTTGGAGGCGAATCCCTAAACAAATGGAAATGATAGGAAGAAAGAGCTACAATAAGGCTTCGCGGGAGGTGGGGGGGGGGGGGGGGGCAAAAATTGGGAAATGGTGGGTGTATCAAGTAAACCATATGGTACGGAAGTGATACCTCTAAACCAAATGGCTTTAAAGAGCGTGGAAACCCTGCAGAACGATGCAGGCCGATAGATAACGGGGTCGAATAATGCCACAGCACTAGAAGCAATAAGGGATGAGCTTGGGTGGATGAGGATTAAGGACAGGATAGACTTAATGAAATTCTGCTATCCCAACTATTTTGTAATCTCCCCGATAGCCGATGATGCCATCTTAACTATTTGGTAATCTCCCCGACAGCCGATGATGCTATCCTAATTATCTGGTAAATCTCCCCGACAGCCAATGATGCTATCCTAACTATTTGGTAATCTCCCCGATAGCCGATGATGGTATCTTAACTATGTGGTAAATCTCCCCGACAGCCAATGATGCTATCTTAATTATTTGGTAAATTCCACCACCACCCCCCCCCCCCCCCCCCCGACAGTCGATGATGTTAATATTTTAGAATATTTGAAATTCAAACATTAACCCTTTACCCAATGTAACGGCCAAAATCGCCCAGCGCTATTCTCAAGAATAGCCAATTAATTTTCATTATTTTTTCCTTTTTTGTCTCAAAAACATAGGTTATGACCCCTCGTTGGAACGAGCTTGTCGTGCTCGTTCCGACGAGGGTCATAACCTATGTTTTTGAGACAAAAAAAATGAAAAAAATTAGCTATTCAAGTTTTTGTTTTGCAAGTGTCGTCTGCTTTCCAGGTTAGGTAAAGGGGTAAGACAGGGTGGACAAGACAAGTAAGGGGGTTAATAGAGAACTATTCAATGGAGATCTCGGACTTAGAAGTAAGGGACCTAATAGAGAACTACTCATTGAAGATCTCGGACCTAGACGTAGGGGCATACCAGGGTAAAGCAAACATCAGAGAAAGAGTCATGGCGGATTGTGAACTGAATTGGCGAGAGTGGAGTCAAAGCAAAGATGTCTTTGGGTGGCCTACATGATAAAGATAAGCCAGGTTTTGAAGTGTACTTTGATGGCACTTTGTGTCACTCTTGTTCAAGATGAGATCACGGCCAATGGAGGTTGGGGGAAAACTGGGAAAGACAAGAAAAAGGAGTGCCAATTGTGTAATTTAGGCGTTGTGGAGACCCTGGAACACTTTCTATTTGAATGACCAAAATACCAGGCTATCAGAATAAGATTCACGGGGATTTTGATGAAGAAATAGGATGGGAAAATGAAGGACATGCATTTAGTGGGCGACACAAAGGAGAGGGTTAGTATGCTTATAAGAGAGATTGGGAAGAAATGGGTACGGGGTGTCATCAAGCAGTTCGTCTCAGAGTGTTGGGAGAAGAGGCGTGGGGATAAGGAGGCATTTGGTAGAACAGGGCCAATCAAGGTCTTCTCACCTGAGAACGGCAACCAAAACGTTATTTTTTATATGTAAAAATATATTGGTAACAAATGTTAGCCAAAATCTAGTTACGAGTCGTTTCTGTCCTGCCACATTACCACAGTCATATTTGAGTGCTAAACGTTTATCCATAGCACACTTGTATGACGTCAACAATCGGTGTGTCCGATAATGCCAATGCCCCTCTGTTCATCTTGACGAATTGGAGACAGCATTACAAGAATAGACAGCGTTTGGTTGATACTGGGGGGTTAATTAGGTTATGTCTCGCAGGATGAGCAGGTGTTTTATAAATCGAAAGATGAACTGTAACATGCAGATCTGATTTGATTGATTGATTGATTTTATTCAGCAATATACATAATTACATACATATGTTCACAATAACAAAGTAACACAAGAATGTCAAACAAGTCACAAAGATCATTACATAGTATATAAGAGTATATTGCTAGGGAAAGTCATAGCCATATTGGCTGTCTTCCTGATTTCCCCTTGAAGAAGAGTAAAAGAAAATCAAAGAAAGGTAAAAAAAGAAAAGGAGTAGTAAAAGGACACAAAAAAGAAGAAAAGGAGAAAAAAGGAGAAAAAGAGTTGATCGGCTTTGATACTATCTCAGAACGTCCTGTTCGCCATCTGACATTTCAGGTATTATCCGATTACTGAATCGTATCGTAAAGTCCATACACTTTGTGTTAGATTACATATCACAATTAAAGGGAAAATAAGCCGATAATTCGGGATAATTTGACAAATATCGATTCCGTCTGATTTTGCTTGTTTGTGAAAAGGCATTGCACCCTCAAATGTAATATAACCGCTAATATAATAAAATTGTTACATTAGAGGTGGAAGACGACTTGTCAACTCAGCGTCCAATGTTAATTATCACAGTGTAGCCAACTTAACTGGATATCTCTTAATGAATAACCCTATTAATTGAATATAATTCCCCACCACAAAACCATTTACCATACCTCTAGTTACAAATTTGACCTGGTAATTGAATATAGGTTATAGAGTAAACCCTTGTTACTTGAATAAAAAATCTTGTAACCTGTCGAGAAATTATCCTGACTCTCCCCAGATTTTCTTTGTTTGTAGACAGATTTAGCCTGAGTACATCCAATACAGGCATTTAATCTAGTATATCTTGTTTGACAGAGCTCATTGAGATCTGTCAAACAAGATATAATAGAATAAATGTAAAGTTTATCTCTAGAATACAAGGAAGTGACACAATCCCTGTTAATTGAATACTTCTGTTAGTTGAATTGTTTTCATTGGCAAAGTGGTTAATCTTTTAACAGGGTTCCACTATATCCATGTTTCTCGGCACCTTTCTAACAGCATCCCTATCTTTTCATTCCTGGACGTGATGAGCCAAAGCGTCCTTAGAGTTTTTACTCCTAGGAGCAATCGCCCTCCCTGACCGTTACCTCATTTGATGAAATTATCATCCAAGTGTCTCGGTACACGACTAATACCACCCTTATCTTGCCACCGACTGGAAATCAGCACACCTTTTCCGAGATGAGCCAAAGAGTCAGAAAGAATTTATTCCTAGGAGCAATAGACTTCGCTGCCTTTACCTTATTTGATGAAGTCATCATCCAAGTGACTAGGTACATCACTTACACCACCCCTTATCTTACCACAGACTGGCGATCGACACACCCTTTCCGACATGAGTCCAAGACTCGGGAAAATTGTGTGTTATGTGATTTTCTAGGAGAGGGTCACGGAACCCCGTTTAAATTTCGGCCTCCTGACTTTCCAAAAATCGTTCCACCTTATACTATCCCTCATTGAAACGAGTATGGCGAGATCATTCCAATGGGGGTTCATAACCTATATTTTAGAGGCAAACCGGGTGACTTGAATAAAGTTATAAAATGTGAATAGAGTTCAACCGATTATCAAAAATGGCCGCTGGCCGGTTACCGATTATTTGAGCTCACACTCGGCCGATTCCGATGTGCACTACTACACGAGTTGAAGCTTGAAAGAACAGCATTGAATTGAACATATTTCATAGTGTTAACCGTCGTTGACTCAGGTCGCAGCAAAATGACCAGACGCGCACTCTTGGGCGGTATAGAGCCACGTGTGCCGCCCAAGAGCAAGCGACTGGTCATTTTACTGCGACCTGAGTAAATGGAGTCCAAACTTCATTTGGTCGCTTACTGATTACTGGTTATTTGAGCTCACAATTGGTCGATTCTGAGGCCGATGACGATTGATTGATTAAACTGATCATTTCTCAGTATTAAATTTCGTTGACAGAGGGGTCGCAGTAAAATTACCAATTTCGCACAATTTGGTGTAAATGTGGCTCTCAGAGCCATGTTTACACCCAAGTGCGTGCAACTGGTAATTTTACTGCGACTGAGTGAATGTAGTGCAACCTTCACTTTTCCCGTATGAACTGGCGATTGCTGCAAGTATGCTCAAGTGTAAGCTTTACATGCCGTTTAACTTGAAAATCCCGTAAAGGGGCGTCTAGAGAAATTACGAATACACATTGTGGTTGTTTCTCAAATTTATTGAATGGTATCATTGACATCAGTTTACGTTAACAATTGCAGAAGATAATAAAATGTGGTTAATGAATCATCACAAAAAAATGCCTGGCAACAATCGGTTGAACCGATGTTCCAGGAGCCGTTGCTGTTGTCATCCGATTGCCCACAATCGGAAGATTGGAGTGGCCGATTCCTATCATCGGTTGACCACTAAATGTAAAGAGTGATTCTTGAAATGGGATAGGATCGTTACGGTAGGTAAAGGATTAACCCCTTAAGGGCCTGGAGATTTTTAATACATTTTTGACTTTGACAATCCACATTCTAAGACTTTACAGTCGTTTCTTGGCAAGTCTTGGTTGCCTATGAAGGCAGCCAAGACTTCCTTAGAAACAACTGCCATGGTACTTCGTATGTAACTCGCAAGCTCACCCCCAAACTGCAGGTTGCGGTACCTGTTTCCGAGATGAGCCAATGAGTCGGAAAGAATTTCCACCTTAGACCAATTGCTTCCTTGACGCATTTGATGAAATCATCATCCACCTTTGTTGGCACTCCACTTGCACCACCTCTATCTCACCATCGACTGGTTGCCGGTACCCTATTTTTCCGAGATGAGTGAAAGAGTCGTAGGGGTAATAAGTCCTAGACGCATTGCAGTTGCCTTCGTTGCTCTTCAGCTCAATCGCTAGGAAGTAATAACACCTAAAACCAATGGAACTGAGAGTGGATTGGGTTTAGGTAAATGGAGTAATCTGGATGGGTCTATTGATACTTGGACGATGTGCAAACGGGGTAAAAATAGCTAAGAATAGAGAAAAGTGAGTTACGAATTGATATATTGTAGGTCACTCTCGTGACAACCATCTGCTACAATGGAATCCAAGACGGGCCGCAATAACCAAAATGGATGACTGAAACACGTGCACTTTAACAACCTTAACCCCACGTATCCCCTTGGTAAAGACATCATATTATGGCCGCAGCTCACGCGTGCTACGATGATAACCCATATGACATCTGTGGTCTCGAGTTTCATGACGTCAATAAGATCCCTCGGCGAGGTCAGGTTCGTGATCTACTGCTATGCAACCTCAAAATCGTACATGGCCTTGGTTAAGGAACAAAATACGTTCTCCTTTAGGTCATACACACTTTAAAATGAATCAGATTAAAAATTAACCCAAATCAATTGGGTTCATATTCACTCAACTTTGTTGATTTGGGTCGATTTTAACCCAACCGATTTTAGAGTGCACTCGCTCGCGTTTGACTATCGCACATATTTGTGAATGAGCACTGTGAATTTAGTTACTTATTCCCGTTTCCTTATTCGACATTCAAAATTCGAAAAAATACCGGATATTTTGGTGTTGATGGATGGCCCCCGAGGAATTAAGAAGATTGACACCTCAACCACCCCAATCGGACCACATTTAGGGGCCCTACTAAGGCCCCAAAAAGGGCCAGTTACAAAATATCACCAAAGCAGGTTAAAATCACGGGATATTTTGGTGTTGATGGGTGGCCCCGAGGAATAAAGAAGATTGACACCTCAACCACCCCAATCGGACCACATTTAGGGGTCCTACTAAGGCCCCCAAAAAGGACCAGTTACAAAATATCACCAAAGCAGGTTAAAATCACGGTATATTTTGCTGTTGATGGGTGGCCCCCGAGGAGTAAAGTAGATTGACACCTCAATCGCCCCAATCGGACCACATTTAGGGGCCCTACTAAGGCCCAAAAAAAGGGCCAGTTACAAAATATCACCAAAGCAGGTTAAAATCATGGGATATTTTGGTGTTGATGGGTGGTCCCCGAGGAATAAAGAAGGTTGACACCTCAACTGCCCAATCGGACCACATTTAGGGGCCCTACTAAGGCCCCAAAAAAGGCCAGTTACAAAATATCACCAAAGCAGGTTAAAATCACGGGATATTTTGGTGTTCGCGGGTGGCCCCGAGGAATAAAGAAGATTGACACCTCAACCACCCCAATCGGACCACATTTAGGGGTCCTACTAAGGCCCCAAAAAGGACCAGTTACAAAATATCACCAAAGCAGGTTAAAATCACGGTATATTTTGCTGTTGATGGGTGGCCCCCGAGGAGTAAAGTAGATTGACACCTCAATCGCCCCAATCGGACCACATTTAGGGGCCCTACTCAGCCCCAAAAAGGGCCAGTTACAAAATATCACCAAAGCAGGTTAAAATCATGGGATATTTTGGTGTTTGTGGGTGGCCCCCCGAGGAATAAAGAAGATTGACACCTCAACCACCCCAATCGGACCACATTTAGGGGCCCTACTAATGCCCCAAAAACGGCCAGTTACAAAATATCACCAAAGCAGGTTAAAATCACGGTATATTTTGGAGTTGGTGGGTGGCCCCCGAGGAATAAAGAAGATTGACACCTCAGCCGACCCAATTGGACCACATTTATGGGCCTACTAAGGCCCCAAAAGGGCAATTACAAAATATTACCTAAGGAGACAAACATCGCCAGATATTTTGATGTTCGTGTGCGACACGAGAAGAATAAAGAAGATTCCATGGAATGCTGTCCCCAAATATGAGGATATGAGCAATGGCAAATTGTGGCTCACTAAGAATTTTCTCATGGCCCTTATGACCATGAGGATATATGGAATGGCAAGTTGTGCCTCTTTGCCCTCGGCTTTTCATATAATGAAAAGGGCATCTTGAAGGCCAGCCAAGTAACAGAAAGAGATTCCACAAGTCTATTTCTATGCAACACGGTCCATAAATATCCCAAACAGGGGCCCAACTTCCACTTCATAATTTACTCTCCTTACCCTTACTTACTTCCTTTCCTTCCTATCTCTAAGTCTTGCCATGCCCACGGCCCTGCCTAATGTTTGCTTGCTTCTCCAAGCATACCAATACCAGTACCAATACCACCCATTTCCCTTCCACTTTCCTATTCTTTCTAAGCTCTGGCATACCAACGGGCCTGTTGATGTCTGCTTGCTACGTCTTGCATACCAGCACTAACCGTTCCCCCAACTTCCCTATTCTTCCTAAGCGCTGACATGCCCGAGGGCCTACCTGATGTCTGCTTGCTACGCCATTCATACTAACACTACCCATTCGCTCCCACTTCCGCATTCTGGTGTCTACTTACTATGCACGCTAACACCACCCATTCCCTTCCACTTGCTTGTTGTTCCTGTAGCCATAACTTGCCCAAGGACCTGCCCGATGCCCGTCTGCTATGCCATGCGTACTAACTCCTGCAGTTGAATACTTGGGTCAGAGAGTAGTCAGAACACGCCACAAAAGTTAATTATAGCAACAAAACACCGATCTTACTCCAAGGATGGGGTTCTTTTGTTCTACCGGAGTCAATCCCCCATCAATCGAAAATACCATTTATGGGTCATATAACACTTCGAACGACTCTGTTTCGGTAACATAAGGTCGATGTCGGTGATTTGGGGTAAGTGTCGAGCTTATTTTGGTAATTCGCCAGACTCTCGTTGAACCGACACACCCATAGAACAGTCCCCGTCCGTTTAAAGGTCATTGGGTCACATGGTAACAGCAAGCTAACATAGAAACCAAGATAGTAGTCTCCAATGTGCATGCTTACTAAAACAACATATCACTATCGGGATGAGGTCACAACATGCCCGCTCTCCTGCGCTTCTATGACAACCCACGTGACACCCACAATACCCCGCGGTATGCTGTCACTTCTGTGGTATGCTACCCCCCCCCCCTCCCGAAGTCCTCCAGATGGGGCCCATTTGGCACATTTCATACTACTCAGAATAAATATAACGTGCGGCGAAGTGATAATACGCGCACACGAAATACTAATCCATGCACACGAATAATAATCCTAGTGCCCGGATTATTATTTTGTATGTGCAGAATATTGACTCGCCTACTCGGATTATTATTTCGTATGCATCGATTATTATTTTGTGCGCGCGGATTATTAACTCGTGTGCTCGGATTATTATTTTGTGTGCCCGGATTAAAACATAAGATGTCTGGACCCCCACCCCCGCTGTCCAAAAAAGACAGACCTGCAAATTAATAATCCATGAACGCAACCTAATAATCCATGCGCACAGATTAATAATCCATGCATGAAGTAATGATCAAGGCAGACGAATTAATAATCCGTACGTTTGAATTAATAATCCGTGTGCATGAATTAACAATCCACGCACACGAAATGATAATCCATGCAAACAAAATAATAATCAATGCGAACGAATTAATAAATCATTCACGTGAATTATAATCTGTGCACACGAAATAATATTCCGTGCACACAAATTAATAAGCTGTGCAAATGGATTATTGATCAGTAGTATGTCACGTATCTTTCGGGCAAGATCTGGTGGACCGCGCGGTGTACCCCGGAAGTGACGTCTTAGTCACGTGGCTGGGGCGGCTATATTGTATTGCCATGGTAACCCGCATAAGCGGTTATGTTGTGTCGTCATTCTCATGGTGACGCGTGGTGTCACTGCGCATGTGCTGCCCGTGTTGTTATGGTAATACTCGTTTCTGTCCTCCATTTTGTATATAGGGCACCGCCATCTTGTTTCTATGGTAGTACGTGGTCGCTAGGTGACCCAAGTGCCTCTAATAAGATGGGGGGTATGTTTGGAGGGTACGTTCGATTCAATGGGCGTCCAACGAATTACCCAAATGAACACGAGAACGACTGCTGTTCACCCGAAATAACCGAAACGAACCCGAATTCTCTTAGAATATTGACCCTAATAGTACCACGTAGTGGCATAAGATCTATAAAATATGTGCTCCTTATCTAGCTCGAATTCCATAAGAATCCTCGTTTACAACTACATATTTTATAACATATCTGTTCTACTTGACTTCTATCTACTCTAGTATACTGATTATCCCTGACTGTCCTTGTAAATTCTTATGCCTTTTCTATCCATGATACCAGTAGACCTAGACATAGCTGCAGTTGACACTTTCCCGACGGGCCATCTGCGCCCCGTTTTCTTCGTGTGAGGCCATGAGGGCTATGAGGACCTCATAGCCATCATGGCCTCATACGACGAAAAAGAGGCGCCAAAGGCCAGTCCTATTCCATAATGGGGTACCAGTAATCGTTTGCCCATGGGGTGGGGGTCCCCAAATACCCAGATGAGGCCATAGGGATATGATGGCTATGAGGTCTTTATAGCCCTCATGGCCTCATACGACGAAAAGGGGTACCCAAATACCGCGATGAGGATGAGAGTAATGGCATTTCCTTATGGCACTCATAACCCTCATGGCCTCATACGATGAAAGGGGATTCTGAATCTGAAAGCCATCCAGATACTAGAAAGGAATTCCAAAATTGGAATTCTGTGAACCGTGGCGACCAAATACCGAGATGAGGATGAGAGCAATGGAATTTCCTTGTGGCCCTCATAGGCCTTATGACCTCATTCGGTGAAAATGGGATTTTGAAGGCCTTCCAGATACTAGAAAGGGATTCCAAAATTGGGATTCTGTGGACTGTGGTGACAAATGTGGAGATGAGGATGAGAGTAATGGCATTTCCTTATGGCCCTCATAGTCCCCGTGGTCTCATACGGTGAAAAGGGGATTCTGAAGGCCATCCAGATACTAGAAAGGGATTCCAAAATTGGGATTCTGTTGACCGTGTTGACAAAATACCGAGATGAGGATGAGAGTAATGGCATTTCCGTATGGCCCTCATAGCCCCCATGGCCTCCTACTAAGAAAACGGGGCGCCGATGGCCCGTCGGGAAAGTGTCCCCTGTAGCTATGTCGGGGTCTACTGGTAAGCCCAACAAATGGTAAACTAGTGTAGATAATAATCATATCACGGGTAAAACAAGCCAAATAATCTACTAAGGTAAGAGACAGCCATGAATACACGGACAATGCCATCATATCATGGGTAGAACAGGCATAAGAATCGACAGCGGCAGTCAGGGAAATCAGTATACTAGAGTAGATAGAAGTCAGGTAGAACAGATAAGGTATAAAATATGTACTACTAAACGAGGATTCTTATGGAATTCGAGCTAGATAAGGAACACACCTTATAACACTACGTGGTGCTATAGGGTCAATATTCTAAAATAATTCTGGTCCATTTTGGTGATTTCCGGTGAATATAAGTCGTTCATGGGATCATCTGGGTAACTCGTTGTACTCCCATTGCATCGAACGTACTCTCCAAACATACCCCCGTCTTATTGGATGCCTTTGGGTCACCTAGCAACCGCGTGCTACCATAGAAACCAAGATGGCGGCGCCTTGTATACAAAATGAACGACGGAAACGCGTATTACCATAACAACACGCGCTGCGCATGCGCAGTGATACAACGTTTCGCCATGGGGATGACGTCACAACATGGCCGGCTAAGCGCGTTACCATGACAATACAAAATGCGGCACCCAGTCACGTGACTATGACAGAGGGGGGGATCTCTTGTTGAGACGTGGGGCGCAAAAATATGTCAGCGAAGATATAAAATTCAGATGACTAAAATGGCCTATAAAGCAGCCATCGAAAAGTGCTTCACAATGCCGGGGGAATTTGGGATGGGACGTCACCTAAAGTTGGCTGGGATGGCAACATATGCCTATGCTTGTCCGCTACATGTCTAATCTTGGCGGTATTATATATATTTTTGGTAGGCCCTGGGAAGGTCGGGATCAGAGGCGGGGGCATGGGAAAACGCACACAGCTCGCCCCCAAATAGACTTACATTGCACCCCCCCCCACCCCTTCATAATAAATACAAACTGCCATATATGATTTCGACCCCCTCCCTCACCTTCCAATAGGAGACTTCAAAACTGTTGATATAGCTTCGAAATTTGAGAATATTTCAGAGAGATTCAGGCCCTTACCGATGACCTCGCCATCCTCCATTAGGCTCCAGAATCGCTCTCAAAGTTTCACAGTAAAAACTGAAAAATTTACCGAGGAAGGATAACCGGCCCCCACCAATGAATGTCCTCACCTCCTCTAAGGAGGCTTCAGAGTCCCTTACAGAGCTCCAAAAATTTATAATTCGGGGAGAGGTCCCGAATCCGGTGGCGGCGCTACAGGAGGTCATGAAAGAGCATTTGCCCCCGGACACAGTCTTTGCAACCCCCCCCCCCCCCCTCCTCTCTCTCTCTCTCTCTCTCTCTCTCTCTCTCTCTCTCATTTGCCCCTCTCACAAACTGTCACATCCAGCCACTCTCTCTTACACACACAGTGACTCTCTTTTCTTTATTTACATACAAACTCAGCAGATAAACATAAATCCACTGGAATTTTGCAAGTTCGGATGCAGATACATATGAGCCACGTACGTTTATAAACCTTGTCTCTAAAATGTCTCTAAAAGCCACCAGAAAACTTGATTTAAATGCACAGTGATTTTTTTTGCCCCCCCCCCCCCCCCCCACCCGCAGATATTTTTCTGGCTCTACCACTGCCAGGTCACACAAATGGGAGAGGGTGGTTCACCTGACTACACCCTTCCCTCTCTGTCTGCGGCCTTTGAGATATACCCGCTTCATATCGCTACCCCCTCCATTGGAATTCTCCCCTATAAAGGATTCTGGTTCCGCCACTGAACAGGATTCCAATGCATGGCGTGGTAAGTATATATAGCAGGTCTGTCTTTTGGGACAGCGGGGGTGGGTGTCCTGACACCTTATGTTTTAATCCGTGCACACAAAATTTTAATTCGAGCTCACGAGTTAATAATCCGTGCGCACGAAATAATAATCGGTGCACACGACATAATAATCCGCGAAGGCGAATTGATAATCGGTACATACAAAATAATAACCCGGGCACAAGGATTATTATTTCGTGTGCACGGATTATTATTTCGCGAGTATTATCATTTCGCCGCACTTTATATTTATTCTAGTAGTATGAAATGTGCCAAATGGGCCCCATCTGGAGGACTTCGGGGGGGGGGGGGGGGTAGCATACCGCAGAAGGGACAGCATACCGCGGCGTATTGTGGGTGTCACTGGGTTGTCTTGGAAGCGGAGGAGAGCGGGCATGTTGTGACCTCATCCCGATAGTGATATGTGGTTTTAGTGAGCATGCACATTGGAGACTACCATCTTGGTTTCTATGTTAGCGTGTTGTTGCCATGTGACCCAATAACCTCTAAACGGACGGGGGCTGTTCTAAGGGTGTGTTCGGTTCAACGGGAATCTTGCGAATTACCAAAATAAGCTCGACACTTACCCCCAAATCACCGACATCGACTTAATGTTACCGAAACAGAGTCGCGCGAAGTTTTATATGACCCATAAGGGGTATTTTCGATTGATGAGGTATGTACTCCGGTAGAATAAAAGAGCACCATACTTGGAGTAAGATCGGTGTTTCGTTACTATAATTAACTTCTTTGGCGTGTTCTGACTTCTCTCTGACCTAAGTATTCAACTGCAGGAGTTAGTACGCATGGCATAGCAGACGGGCATCGGGCAGGTTATTGGGCAAGTTATGGCAGCAGGAAGAATAATCAAGTGGAAGGGAACGGGTGGTTTTAGCGTGCATAGTAAGTAGACACCAGAATGGGGATGTGGGAGGGAATGGGTAGAGTTAGTATGAATGGGGTAGCAAGTAGACATCAGGTAGGCCCTCGGGCATGTAAGGGCTTAGGAAGAATCGGGAAGTTGGGGGAATGGGTAGTGCTGGTATGCAAGACGTAGCAAGCAGACACAAACAGGCCCGTTAGTATGCCACAGTTTAGAAATAATAGGAAAGTGGAAGGAAAATGGTTGGTATTGGTATGCTTGGAGAAGCCAGCAAACATCAGGCAGGGTCTTGGGCATACCAAGACTTAGAGATAGGAAGGAAAGGAAGTAAGGGTAAGGTGAGTAAATCGTGAAGTGGAAGTTGGGCCCCTGTTTGGGATATTTACGGACCATGTTGCATAGAGATAGACTTGTGGAATATCTTTCTGTTACTTGGCTGGCCTTCAGGATACCCTTTTCATTACATGAAAAGCCGAGGGCAATGAAGCACAACTTGCCATTCCACATATCCTCAGGGTCATAAGGGCCATGAGAAAATTCTTAGTGAGCCACATTTCGTCATTCCTCATATCCTCATAGTTGGGGACGGCGTTCCATGGAATCTTCTTTATTCTTCTCGTGTCGCACACCAACATCAAAATATCTGGCGATGTTTGTCTCCTTCGGTAATATTTTGTAACTAGCTCTTTTGGGGGCCTAAGGAGGGCCCTAAATGTGGTCCGATTGGTACGGTTAAGGTGTCAATCTTCTTTATTCCTCGGGGGAAACCCATCAACACCAAAATATCCAATGATTTTAACTTCCTTTGGTGATATTTTGTAACTTGCTCTTTTGGGGGCCTTAGTAGGGCCCCTAAATGTGGTCCCATTGGGGAGGTTGAGGTGTCAATCTTCTTTATTCCTCGGGGGCCACCCATCAACACCAAAATATCCCATGATTTTAAACTGCTTTGGTGCTATTTTGTAACAGGCCATTTTTGGGGCCTTAGTAGGGCCCCTAAATGTGGTCCGATTGGGGTGGTTGAAGTGTCAACTTTCTTTATTCCTCGGGGCCACCCAGCAACATCAAAATATCCCGAGATTTTAACCTGCTTTGGTGCTATTTTGTAACTGGCCCTTTTTGGGGCCTTAGTAGGGCCCCTAAATGTGGTCCCATTGGGGCGGTTGAGGTGTAATCTTCTTTATTCCTCAGGAGCCACCCATCAACACCAAAATATCCTGTAATTTTAACCGGCTTTGTTGATATTTTGAAAATCGCCCTTTTTGGGGCCTTAGTAGGGCCCCTAAATGTGGTCCGATTGGGGTTGTTGAGGTTTCAATCTTCTTTATTCCTCGGGGGCCACCCATCAATACCAAAATATCCCGTGATTTTAACCTGCTTTGGTGATATTTTGTAACTTGCCCTTTTTGGGGCCTTAGAAGGGCCCCTAAATGTTGTCCGATTGGGGCGGTTGAGGTGTCAATCTTCTTTATCCCTCGGGGGCCAACCATCAATACCAAAATATCCCCTGATTTTAACCTGCTTTGGTGATATTTTGTAACTGGTCCTTTTTGGGGCCTTACTAGGGCCCCAAAATGTGGTCCGATTGGGGTGGTTGAGGTGTCAATCTTTATTCCTCGGGAGCCACCCATCAACACCAAAATATCCCGTAATTTTAACCGGCTTTGGTGATATTTTGTAACTTGCCCTTTTTGGGGCCTTAGCAGGGCCACTAAATGTGGTCCGATTGGGGTGGTTGAGGTTTCAATCTTCTTTATTCCTCGAGGGCCACCCATCAATACCAAAATATCTCGTGATTTTAACCTGCTTTGGTGATATTTTGTAACTTGCCCTTTTGGGGGCCTTAGAAGGGCCCCTAAATGTTGTCCGATTGGGGCGGTTGAGGTGTCAATCTTCTTTATCCCTCGGGGGCCAACCATCAACACCAAAATATCTCTTGATTTTAAGTTGCTTTGGTGATATTTTGTAACTGGCCCTTTTGTGGCCTTAGTAGGGCCCTAAATGTGGTCCGATTGGGGCGATTGAGGTGTCAATCTTCTTTATCCCTCGGGGGTCAACCATCAACACCAAAATATCCCGTGATTTGAACCTGCTTTGGTGATATTTTGTTACTGGCCTTTTTGGGGGCCTTAGTAGGGCCCCCAAATGTCGTCAGATTGGGGTGGATGAGGTGTCAATCTTCTTTACTCCCCGGGGGCCACCCATCAACACCAAAATATCCCGTGATTTTAACTTGCTTTGGTGATATTTTGTAACTGGCCCTTTTGGGGGCCTTAGCAGGGCCCTAAATGTGGTCCAATTGGGGCGGTTGAGGTGTCAATCTTCTTTCTTCCTCGGGGGCCACTCATCAACACAAAATATCCCATGAGTTTAACCTGCTTTGGTGATATTTTGTAACTGGCCCTTTTTTGGGGCCTTAGCAGGCCCCTAAATGTGGTCCGATTGGGGTGGTTGAGGTGTCAATCTTTATTCCTCGGGGGCCACCCATCAACACCAAAATATCCCTTGATTTTAAGTTGTTTTGGTAATATTTTGTAACTGGCTCTTTTGGGGGCCTTAGTAGGGCCCCTAAATGTGGCCCAATTGGGTCGGTTTAGGTGTCAATCTTCTTTATTCCTCGGGGGCCACACATCAACACCAAAATATCCCCTGATTTTAACCTGCTTTGGTGATATTTTGTAACTGACCTTTTTGGGGCCTTAGTAGGGCCCTAAATGTTGTTCGATTGGGGCGGTTGATGTGTCAATCTTCTTTGTTCCTCGGGGGCCACCCATCAGCACCAAAATATCCCCTGATTTTAACCTGCTTTGGTGATATTTTGTAACTGGCCCTTTTTGGGGCCTTACTAGGACCCTAAATGTGGTCCGATTGGGGTGTTTGAGGTTTAATCTTCTTTATTCCTCGGGGGCCACCCATCAACACCAAAATATCCCGTGATTTTAACTTGCTTTGGTGATATTTTGTAACTGGCCCTTTTGGGGCCTTGGTAGAGCCCCTAAATGTGGTCCAATTGGGGCGGCTGAGGTGTCAATCTGCTTTATTCCTCGGGAGCCACCCATCAACACCAAAATATCCCGTAATTTTAACCTGCTTTGGTGATATTTTGTTACTGGCCTTTTGGGGCCTTAGTAGGGCCCCTAAATGTGGTGCGATTGGGGCGGATGAGGTGTCAATCTTCTTTCTTCCTCGGGCGCTACTCATCAACACAAAATATCCCATGATTTTAACCTGCTTTGGTGATATTTTGTAACTGGCCCTTTTTGGGGTCTTAGTAGGGCCCCTAAATGTTGCCCGATTGGGGCGGTTGAGGTGTCAATCTTCTTTATTCCTCGGGGGCCACCCATCAACACCAAAATATTCGGTGATTTTAACCTGCTTTGGTGATATTTTGTAACTGGCCCTTTTTAGGGCCTTAGTAGGGTCTCTGAATGTGGTCCAATTGTAGCGTTTGAGGTGTCGATCTTCTTTATTCCTCGGTGGCCACCCATCAACACCAAAATATCCCCTGATTTTAACCTGCTTTGGTGATATTTTGAAACTGGCCCTTTTTGGGGCCTTAGTAGGGTCCCTAAATGTGGTCCAATTGTGGCGGTTGAGGTGTCGGTCTTCTTTATTCCTCGGGGGCCACCCTTCAACTCCAAAATATCCCCTGATTTTTACCTGCTTTGGTGATATTTTGTAACTGGTCCTTTTTTTAACCCTCATGGCCTCATACGATGAAAGGGGATTCTGATTCTGAAAGCCATCCAGATACTAGAAAGGAATTCCAGAATTAGAATTCTGTGAACCGTGGCGACCAAATACTGAGATGAGGATGAGAGCAATGGAATTTCCTTGTGGCCCTCATAGGCCTTATGACCGCATTCGGTGAAAATGGGATTTTGAAGGCCTTCCAGATACTAGAAAGGGATTCCAAAATTGGGATTCTGTGGACTGTGGTGACAAATGTGGAGATGAGGATGAGAGTAATGGCATTTCCTTATGGCCCTCATAGTCCTCGTGGTCTCATACGGTGAAAAGGGGATTCTGAAGGCCATCCAGATACTAGAAAGGGATTCCAAAATTGGGATTCTGTTGACCGTGTTGACAAAATACCGAGATGAGGATTAGAGTAATGGCATTTCCGTATGGCCCTCATAGCCCCCATGGCCTCCTACTAAGAAAACGGGGCTCCGATGGTGGTTCCTCTCCCAAACTGTCACATCCAGCCACCCTCTCTTACACACACAGTGACTCTCTTTTCTTTATTTACATACAAACTCAGCAGAAAAAACATAAATCCACTGGAATTTTGCAAGTTCGGATGCAGATACATATGAGCCACGTACGTTTATAAACCTTGTCTCTAAAATGTCTCTAAAAGCCACCAGAAAACTTGATTTAAATGCACAGTGATTTTTTTTTGCCCCCCCCCCCCACCCCCACCTGCAGATATTTTTCTGGCTCTACCACTGCCAGGTCACACAAATGGGAGAGGGTGGTTCACCTGACTACACCCTTCCCTCTCTGCCTGCGGCCTTTGAGATATACCCGCTTCATATCGCTACCCCCTCCATTGGAATTCTCCCCTATAAAGGATTCTTGTTCCGCCACTGAACAGGATTCCAATGCATGGCGTGGTAAGTATATATAGCAGGTCCGTCTTTTGGGACAGCGGGGGTGGGTGTCCTGACACCTTATGTTTTAATCCGTGCACACAAAATTTTAATTCGAGCTCACGAGTTAATAATCCGTGCGCACGAAATAATAATCGGTGCACACGACATAATAATCCGCGAAGGCGAATTGATAATCGGTACATACAAAATAATAACCCGGGCACAAGGATTATTATTTCGTGTGCACGGATTATTATTTTACGAGTATTATCATTTCGCCGCACTTTATATTTATTCTAGTAGTATGAAATGTGCCAAATGGGCCCCATCTGGAGGACTTCGGGGGGGGGGGGGGGGGTAGCATACCGCAGAAGGGACAGCATACCGCGGCGTATTGTGGGTGTCACTGGGTTGTCTTGGAAGCAGAGGAGAGCGGGCATGTTGTGACCTCATCCCGATAGTGTTATGTGGTTTTAGTGAGCATGCACATTGGAGACTACCATCTTGGTTTCTATGTTAGCGTGTTGTTGCCATGTGACCCAATAACCTCTAAACGGACGGGGGCTGTTCTAAGGGTGTGTTCGGTTCAACGGGAATTTTGCGAATTACCAAAATAAGCTCGACACTTACCCCCAAATCACCGACATCGACTTTATGTTACCGAAACAGAGTCGAGCGAAGTTTTATATGACCCATAAGGGGTATTTTCGATTGATGAGGTATGTACTCCGGTAGAATAAAAGAGCACCATACTTGGAGTAAGATCGGTGTTTCGTTACTATAATTAACTTCTTTGGCGTGTTCTGACTTCTCTCTGACCTAAGTATTCAACTGCAGGAGTTAGTACGCATGGCATAGCAGACGGGCATCGGGCAGGTCATTGGGCAAGTTATGGCAGCAGGAAGAATAATCAAGTGGAAGGGAACGGGTGGTTTTAGCGTGCATAGTAAGTAGACACCAGAATAGGGATGCGGGAGGGAATGGGTAGAGTTAGTATGAATGGCGTAGCAAGCAGACATCAGGTAGGCCCTCGGGCATGTAAGGGCTTAGGAAGAATCGGGAAGTTGGGGGAATGGGTAGTGCTGGTATGCAAGACGTAGCAAGCAGACACAAACAGTCCCGTTAGTATCCCACAGTTTAGAAAGAATAGGAAAGTGGAAGGAAAATGGGTGGTATTGGTATGCTTGGAGAAGCCAGCAAACATCAGGCAGGGCCTTGGGCATACCAAGACTTAGAGATAGGAAGGAAAGGAAGTAAGGGTAAGGTGAGTAAATCGTGAAGTGGAAGTTGGGCCCCTGTTTGGGATATTTACGGACCATGTTGCATAGAGACAGACTTGTGGAATATCTTTCTGTTACTTGGTTGGCCATCAGGATACCCTTTTCATTACATGAAAAGCCGAGGGCAATGAAGCACAACTTGCCATTCCACATATCCTCAGGGTCATAAGGGCCACGAGAAAATTCTTAGTGAGCCACATTTCATCATTCCTCATATCCTCATATTTGGGGACGGCGTTCCATGGAATCTTCTTTATTCTTCTCGTGTCGCACACCAACATCAAAATATCTGGCGATGTTTGTCTCCTTCGGTAATATTTTGTAACTAGCTCTTTTGGGGGCCTAAGGAGGGCCCTATATGTGGCCCGATTGGTACGGTTAAGGTGTCAATCTTCTTTATTCCTCGGGGGCAACCAATCAACACCAAAATATCCAATGATTTTAACTTGCTTTGGTGATATTTTGTAACTGGCACATTTTGGGGCCTTAGTAGGGCCCCTAAATGTGGTCCCATTGGGGAGGTTGAGGTGTCAATCTTCTTTATTCCTCGGGGGCCACCCATCAACACCAAAATATCCCGTGATTTTAACCTGCTTTGGTGCTATTTTGTAACCGGCCATTTTTGGGGCCTTAGTAGGGCCCCTAAATGTGGTCCCATTGGGGTGGTTGAAGGGTCAATCTTCTTTTTTCCTCGGGGCCACCCATCAACATCAAAATATCCCGAGATTTAAACCTGCTTTGATGATATTTTGTAACTGGCCCTTTTTGGGGCCTTAGTAGGGCCCTTAAATGTGGTCCCATTGGAGCGGTTGAGGTGTAATCTTCTTTATTCCTCGGGAGCCACCCATCAACACCAAAATATCCCGTGATTTTAACTGGCTTTGGTGATATTTTGAAAATCGCCCTTTTTGGGGCCTTAGTAGGGCCCCTAAATGTGGTCCGATTGGGGTGGTTGAGGTGTCAATCTTCTTTATTCATCGGGGTCCACCCATCAATACTAAAATATCCCGTGATTTTAACCTGCTTTGGTGATATTTTGTAACTTGCCCTTTTTGGGGCCTTAGAAGGGCCCCTAAATGTTGTCCGATTGGGGCGGTTGAGGTGCCAATCTTCTTTATCCCTCGGGGACCAACCATCAACACCAAAATATCCCCTGATTTTAACCTGCTTTGGTGATATTTTGTAACTGGTCCTTTATAGGGCTATACTAGGGCCCGTAAATGTGGTCCAATTGGGGTGGTTGAGGTGTCAATCTTTATTCCTCGGGGGCCACCCATCAACATCAAAATATCCCTTGATTGTAAGTTGCTTTGGTGATATTTTGTAACTGGCCCTTTTTGTGGCCTTAGTAGGGCCCCTAAATGTGGTCCGATTGGGGCGATTGAGGTGTCAATCTTCTTTATTTCACGGGAGCCACCCATCAACATCAAAATATCCCGTGATTTTAACCTGCTTTGGTGATATTTTGTAACTGGCCCTTTTTGGGGCCTTAGTAGGGCCCCTAAATGTGGTCCGATTGGGCGGTTTAGGTGTCAATCTTCTTTATACCTCGGGCGCCACCCATCAACACCAAAATATCCCCTGATTTTAACCTGCTTTGGTGATATTCTGTAACTGGCCCTTTTGGGGGGCCTTAGTAGGGCCCCTAAATGTGGTCCGATTGGGGCGGTTGGGGTGTCAGTCTTCTTTATTCCTCGGGGCCACCCATCAGCACCAAAATATCTCCTGATTTTAACCTGCTTTGGCGATATTTTGTAACTGACCCTTTTTGGGGCCTTACTAGGACCCTAAATGTGGTCCGATTGGGGTGGTTGAGGTGTGAATCTTTTTTATTCCTCGGGGGTCACCCATCAACACCAAAATATCCATGATTTTAACCTGTTTTGGTGATATTTTGTAACTGACCCTTTTTGGGTCCTTAGCAGGGCCACTAAATGTGGTCCGATTGGGGCGGTTGAGGTTTAATCTTCTTTATTCCTCGGGGGCCACCCATCAGCTCCAAAATATCCCGTGATTTGAACCTGCTTTGGTGATATTTTGTAATGGGCCTTTTTGGGGGCCTTAGTAGGGCCCCTAAATGTGGTCAGATTGGGGTGGTTGAGGTGTCAATCTTCTTTACTCCTCGGGGGCCACCCATCAACACCAAAATATCCCGTGATTTTAACTTGCTTTGGTGATATTTTGTAACTGGCCCTTTTGGGGGCCTTAGTAGGGCCCCTAAATGTGGTCAGATTGGGGCGGTTGAGGTGTCAATCTTCTTTCTTCCTCGGGGGCCACTCATCAACACAAAATATCTCATGATTTTAACCTGCTTTGGTGATATTTTGTAACTGGCCCTTTTTGGGGCCTTACTAAGGCCCCTAAATGTGGTCCGATTGGGGTGGTTGAGGTGTCAATCTTTATTCCTCGGGGGCCATAAATCAACACCAAAATATCCCTTGATTTTAAGTTGCTTTGGTGATATTTTGTAACTGGCTCTTTTTGGGGCCTTAGTAGGGCCCCTAAATGTGGTCCGATTGGGGCGGTTTAGGTGTCAATCTTCTTTATTCCTCGGGGGCCACACATCAACACCAAAATATCCCCTGATTTTAACCTGCTTTGGTGATATTTTGTAACTGGCCCTTTTTGTGGCCTCACTAAGGCCCCTAAATGTGGTCCGATTGGGGTGGTTGAGGTGTCAATCTTCTTTATTTCTCGGAGCCACCCATCAACACCAAAATATCCTCTGATTTTATCCTGCTTTGGTGATATTTTGTAACTGGCCCTTTTTGGGGCCTTACTAGGACCCTAAATGTGGTCCGATTGGGGTGGTTGTGGTGTCAATCTTCTTTATTCCTCGGGGGCCACCCATCAACACCAAAATATCCCGTGATTTTAACTTGCTTTGGTGATATTTTGTAACTGGCCATTTTTGGGGCCTTAGTAGGGCCCCTAAATGTGGTCCCATTGGGGTGGTTGAAGTGTCAATCTTCTTTATTCCTCGGGGCCACCCATCAACATAAAAATATCCCGAGATTTTAACCTGCTTTGGTGATATTTTATAACTGGCCCTTTTTGGGGCCTTGGTAGGGCCCCTAAATGTGGTCCCATTGGGGCGGTTGAGGTGTAATCTTCTTTATTCCTCGGGAGCAACCCATCAACACCAAAATATCCCGTGATTTTAACCGGCTTTGGTGATATTTTGAAAATTGCCATTTTGGGGCCTTAGTAGGGCCCCTAAATGTTGCCCGATTGGGGCGGTTGAGGTGTCAATCTTCTTTATTCCTCGGGGGCCACCCATCAACACCGAAATATTCTGTAATTTTAACCTGCTTTGGTGATATTTTGTAACTGGCCCTATTTGGGACCTTAGTAGCATCCCTGAATGTGGTTCAATTGTAGCGTTTGAGGTGTCGATCTTCTTTATTCCTCGGTGGCCACCCATCAACACCAAAATATCCCCTGATTTTAACCTGCTTTGGTGATATTTTGTAACTGGCCCTTTTTGGGGCCTTAGTAGGGTCCTTGACTGTGGTCCGAGAGGGGCGGTTGAGGTGTCAATCTTCTTTATTCCTCGGGGGTCACCCATCAACACCAAAATATCCCGTGATTTTAACCTGCTTTGGTGATATTTTGTAACTGGCCCTTTTTGGGGCCTTAGTAGGGCCCCTAAATGTGGTCCGATTGGGGAGGCTGAGGTGTCAATCTTCTTTATTCCTCGGGGACCACCCATTAACACCAAATTATCCCGTGATTTTAACCTGCTTTGGCGATATTTTGTAACTGGACCTTTTTGTGGCCTTACTAGGGCCCCTAAATGTGGTCCGATTGGGGTGGTTGAGGTGTCAATCTTCTTTATTTCTCGGGGCCACCCATCAACACCAAAATATCCCCTGATTTTAACCTGCTTTGGTGATATTTTGTAACTGGCCCTTTTTGGGGCCATAGCAGGGCCCCTAAATGTGGTCCGATTGGGGCGATTGAGGTGTAAATCTTCTTCATTCCTCGGGGGTTACCCATCAACACCAAAATATCCCGTGATTTTAACCTGCGCTGGTAATATTTTGTAACTGGCCCTTTTTGGGGCCTTAGTAGGGCCCCTAAATGTGGTCCCATTGGGGCGGTTGAGGTGTCAATCTTCTTTATTCCTCGGGGGCCACCCATCAACACCAAAATATCCGGTAATTTTTTTCGAATTTTGAATGTCGAATAAGGAAACGGGAATAAGTAACTAAATTCACAGATCTTTGTGAATGTTTTATTTACAATTTAGACATTGCTGTATACGAATTGTTTCTAACGGATTATCGATATCTCTCGTCTCCTCTGTCTTATTTCATGCCTCAGAGGAGGCTGCGTACATTACATTTATCTGACAAATATACAATTTCGCTGAAAACGAGTGAAGGATTTGTCATGTCAACACGATTTCCTTTTCAAATAAAGTATGAAACCGTAGCATCAGTGATCTACGAGTGGTAGAATTCCAGATCCTTTGCCACAAAATAAATCCTTAAACTAGCACACTGATAACCCTTCATGACGCGATTTGGCAGAATCAGTGTGGCGCTGTAATTAAGCTATATTGTAGAGACAAACCGGATGACTTGAATAAAGTTAGAAAATGTGAACAGTGTTCAACCGATTACCAAAAATGACCCCTCACCGATTATTTAAACTCACATTCGGCCGATTCTGATTGTAAAACTGTGCACTGCTACATGAGTCATGGCTTGAAAGAACTACATTAAATTGAACATATACTCGCCCAAAAAAGAAAGTGTGCATTGCAGAAATTGATCAAAAATAATTTCGTAGGTGTAAAGAGTGTTAACCTGTTCATGAATAAGTTATATTGAACACAAAAACAGCTTTCCCCGTTAAAATTGCATTAACGTTAAATGACGTGCTGCACGTTTGCGAAAAAGCATGTTTTGCATGTGAAGAGTCTGAAAATTCATGCAGCAGTGTGAATCCTTGGGTATTTAAACACTAAAGTAAGGCCTTCCTATCGTTCACATTCAAACTTGCGCTGCTGTTAAAACGACTCCACATTAGCATGCCAAGATTGACAATGAATCAACGTCTCCTTGCCCTGGGTATGATCAGAGCTGGAAGAACACACAGAGAGGTTGCCCAGCATTTGAACTGCCACCGTAACACTGTAGACAGGCTAGTCCATCGACATGCACTACATGATGACGTTCGAGACCGACCCCGTTCCGGGAGACCCCGAGTTACCACCCCTGCACAAGATCGGTATATCCGTGTCGTCCATCTCCGGAACCGGCAACAAACGGCAACGACGACAGCCTGGAACATCCCTAACCTGAGACAGATACATCCTCAAACAGTAATCAACCGGCTGAGAGAATACGGCTTACGTCCTCGAAGACCTGCAATTCGTCCGATTTTGACGTTACGTCATCGTCGTGCTCGACTGCAGTGGTGTAGACAACATCTCAGGCATCCCTTACACTGGTGGCGACGTGTTTTATTCACAGATGAATGTCGTTTCCATCTTTCCTCATCAGATGGCCGCCAGAGAGTGTACAGACGTCGAAACGAACGCTACGCAGATCCATGTGTCGTGGAGCGAAACCGTTATGGGGGGGGGGGGGGGGTCTCTCATGGTGTGGGGTGGCATCACTGCCTGTAACAGAACTGAGCTGGTCATTATTGATGGCAATCGCAATGCAGCCAGATATCGTGATGAAGTGCTTACACCTGTTGTTGTCCCATTTCTCCAACGTCACGACCCCGGCGTCATTCTACAGCAGGACAACGCCCGACCCCACGCAGCTCGTGTTGTTCAACAGTATCTGCAGCAACAACAAGTGGATGTTCTTCCCTGGCCCGCAAATTCGCCCGATATCTCACCCATTGAGCATGTATGGGACGAAATGAAACGTCAGCTACGCCGGCTTCCCCATGCACTGTCAATGCTTGTGGAACTCCAAAGACAGCTTATCAGAATATGGAACAACATCCCACAACACTTCCATGCTAACTTGTTCGCTTCCATGAGACGTAGATGCACAGCAGTAGTCGATGCAGGCGGAGGTCATATCAGATATTGAGTGTGTGACTTTTGTGTTGGACCCTAAGTGTCGTTGACTCTCCATGGCACCAAGAGTATTCGTCGTAGCGTAATGTAATTTCTCGTGTTGATCACAAATTGATTCATCTGTAATTGAATAAAATTTCAATGAATGAAAATGATATATATCTTTTTTTAGTGTTATTTTTTAGAATGCACACTTTCTTTTTTGGGAGAGTATATTTCACAGTGTAAAAAGTCGTTGACTCAGGTCGCAGTAAAATTACCAGATGCGCACACTTGGGCGGTATACGTGGGTGAAGAGCCACGTGTACCGCCCAAGTGCATGCGACTGGTCATTTAACTGCGACTTGAGTCAATGCAGTGCAACCGTCACTTTTTCCGGTATAAACTGGCGATTGCCACAAGTACGCTCAGTTGTGAGCTTTACATGTCGTTTAACTTTAATTCCGTAAAGGGGCCTCTAGAAAAATTAAGAATACACATTGTGGTTGTTTTTCAACTTTATTGAATGGTATCATTGACATCATTTTACATTAACAAATGAACAATTGCAGAAAATAATAAAAAGTGGTTAATGAATCATCACAAAAGAATGCTTGGCAACAATCGGTTAAACCGATGTTGAAAGAGCAGGTGCTGTTGTCATCCGATTGCCCACAATCGGCCGATTGGGGTGGCCGATTCCGATCATCGGTTGAACACTAAATGTGAAGGGTGATTCTTGAAATGGGATAGAGTCGATACGTTAGGTAAAGGGTTAACCCTAGGGCCTGGAATTGTTTTATATATTTTTGCTTTACTTTGACAATCCACATCCTGTGACTTTACAGTCGTTTCTTGGCAAGTCTTGAATGCCTATGTTGGCAGCCAAGACTTGCTAAGAAGCAACCGCCATGACACTTCGTATGTAAATTGCAAGCTCACCCCCAAACGTCATGTTGGGGTACCTGTTTCCGAGATGAGCCAAGGAGTCGGAAAGAATTTCCACCTGAGATCAATTGCTCCCACTGCTCTTCGACGCATTTGATGACACCATCATCCACTTTTGTTGGCACCCCACTTGCACTGCCTCTATCTTACCACCGACTGGTTGTTGGCACCCTATTTTTCCGAGATGATTAGAAGAGTCGTAGGGGCAATAAGTCCTAGACGAATTGCAGTTGCCTTCGTTGCTCTTCAGCTCAATCGCTAGGAAAAAATTCACACCAAAAACCAATGGAACTGAGAGTGGTTCAGGTCAACGGAGCAAAGACATCACGTTATCACTGCTCACGCTGCTCAATGATAACCCATATGACATCAGTAGTCACGAGACTCATGACGTCAATAAGGTCCCCCGGCGAGGTCAAGATCCCCCGGCGAGGTCGGGTTCGTGATACACTGCTATGCAAAAATCGTACATGACTCTGGTTAAGGAACAAAATACGTTCTCCTTTAGGTCATACATATTTCTGCACAATGGCTAACCATGACCGTGACAGTTTTACGGGTGGAGGAAGCCGGAGTACCCGGAGACGACCACCGAGCAACGGTGAGCAACTGTCAGCTCCCCAACATACCAACTCCACACAAGCAGGGTTAGCATTGGTTGAAGACACGTGCACCATCGACGTGCAGTACGCCTTAGTACACAACGTCACCGTGCCCCCCACGTGGGCAATGGGGGTGAAGTGTCTTGCCCAAGGACACAACGCGGTTGCCGCAGGTGGGATTCGAACTGAGAACCTCTCGGCTTGCAGCCTGCACCGAATTGGATTAAAAATCAACCCAAATCAATTGGGTTCATATTCACTCAACCCAGTTGATTTGGGTCGATATTAACCCAACCGATTTTAGAGTGCACTCGCTCGTGTTTGACTATTCGACATATTCGTGGATGTGTAATTTACAGTTTAGACATTGCTGTATACGAATTGTTCTTAACGAACTATCGATGTCTCTTTTGTCTACTCTGTCTTAATTCATGCCTCAGAGGAGGCCGATAAAATACATTTGGCTGACAAATATACAATTTCGCTGAAAACGACGAGTAAAGGATTTGTCATGTCTACACGATTTCCTTTTCAAATAAAGTATGAACCTGTAGCATCAGTGATCTACGAGTGGCAGAATTCCAGACCCTTTGCCACAACATAAATCCTTAATCTAACACACTGATAACCCTTTATGTCGCGATTTGGCAAAATCAGTGTGGCGCTGTAACAAGAAATCATTTTGAAAAAAAGTTTGTGTTTTCGATTATTTCTGGTCTAATACATATTTCATGACCATCATCGGAACACGCTTATGAAGAGCTCCAGTTGGGGGATTATGATCGATGCATCGGGGTGGGGATTCAAGTAAGTTCGAGACAAGTTGATATTATCTGCGATATTAAGTTTGTTATTGTTAACACTTACGCTGCCGAAAGCGACTATCGTCGTCTATTTTATGATGATTATCTGAACGTTCTGACATGCGCAAATCAAACCTATCATCTGATTAATTGCTGGAAAGGGCTCAGAGAGCCCTTTCCAACAATTAATCAGATGTTAGAGTTTCAAATATGTCATAAATGTTATTACACTTTTTCGCATACAGGCGTATATAGAGGTCCTCCGTATATGGATAAAGTGGGCGTGGCGGTAAAAGGGTCAGTGCCATTTCTGACTTATATCGTCATAAAATCGACCTTCGATCAAATTACCTACCTTTAAATTATCAGACACGTCAGAAGAAGTCCAATTAAGAAGCAAGTATTTGTTAAGAAAAAACATGTGAGATCAATAAAAAACAAAGCCAAGTTTCCTTTTGTTAATTTTAATACATCAAAATAACAGACAGCTCCGATTTTTATGGCAAGCAAATTAAGATCACTCAGTTGATAATCCATCATTAAGAATATATCTGTCAGTATCCCACTTTTCAGTATTCAAGGATCCACTTTTTACCACTTCGTCGCCTGAGTGCTACAATGTTCTATGTCCCCCTATGGGAGTACCCTGTCCCCTATGGGACATAGAACATTCTAGCACTCAGGCGACGACTTGTCCAGCGAATGTGTTTTTACAACAATTTGCAAGTTTTTATTCTTTCCTGGAAAAAATTAGCAAATATCACATCCTAGACTTTTTATATTAATTGAAACTCTTCATATAATGAAGGAACAAAAAGTTATAGAACATCAAATGATGATGATAACGCCGTTTTCTTATTTTTAAATGGGTTTCTGCATATACCCTGGAACTTAATTAAGCAACCCCCTTAAATGTTTCATGACAGTGAAGTTGCTGTTACTGATTACTACATTTTAAAGATTGCAATGTCTTACAGTACATTTCATCTAGTGAAACATGATGTTTCTGGTTGATAGCGTACCACAAATACATCCCCTTATCCACGTGAAGCATGCTTCCCACGAATGTCACAAAAACCCTTATCATCCACATGCAATATCTGGGTATAAAACAAGAAAATCTGTCTCTTCTTTTATTAATGAATGTTGACATGGCAAGGAGAAGACTGTCAGAGGCACTAAGATGGCAATTCGTTGGCATGCAAGCAACAGGCATGCAATTCAAAGCTCTTGGAGCCTGGCTATAGTCATTCTGTCATCAGCAGACTTGTCCGAAAACATCAACAAACCAACAATGTTAAGGACCGACAAAGCCTCGAAAACCCCAAAAGACCTCCCCTTGCGAAGATCGGAGTCTGGCACGCCTCGTTAGGCGTGAACCCTTTGCTTCAAGTGGGGTTCTGAAACGATGTTGGCTCCCCTACAGACGTTTATGCCACACAACTTTCCGAAACAGTTTCAAAGTTCTGGGTATGAGGTCCAGAAGGGTCATCAAGTGCCCGGCTCTCTCCGATCAGCATCAAAGACGACCTTTGGAATGGTGTATGGCACGACAACATTGGAATCTCTGGACGTGGAGGAGAGTCCATTGGTCAGATGAGCGTAGTCCTTCACGTCACAGATGATCGCATAAGAGTGTGGAAGCATAGAAATACTGATTAAGTGTCCAGGAACATCAGACCTATTGTTCCTTATGGTGGAGGATCATTAATGATCTGGGGATGCCTCTCTTATTATTGTAAACTTGCTATGGTGACTGTACGTGGGGATGTCAGTGGTCATCAGTACATCCGGGACATTCTCATTCCGGTTGTCGAGCCTCATTTTGACAACCACCCGTTGGCTACGCGCCCTGTATTCGTGGACGACAACGCAAGGCCACATCGTTCCCATGCTGTGAGAGCATACCTTCAGAACAGCGCTATTACAACACTACAATACGATTACAACACTACCTTGGCCTGCAATGACCCCGATTTGAATCCTATAGAACACATGTGGGACTTTCTTGGACGTCGTGTGCAAGCAAGGGATCCACCTGAACAGACTTTGGCCGATTTGGAAGCTGCATGGCATGAGGGGTGGCAGAAGTTGCCTCTGGACCGTATCAGAAGGCTCACTGGTAGCATTAGGAGGTCATCTGAGCAGTGATACACTCGCTACTGGCGTCAGAAACTGTTGTCGTGTTCATGAGTTAGCAAGTTACGTTTTTTTGTCAGTAATTGCCTCATCATGGACCGTTCCAGTACGATACTTGTCGAGAGAACATTTTTCCATCAAAAACATTAGTGACAGATATGTATAATTAGCGCCATTAAAATACTGCATATTTTCATCATTGTGTTGTCTTCCATTTGCCAGTAGACCAATCTTGCGAATAATCAATTTTGGCAATCTGAGAGACAGCATGAAAGTAATGACAGTTTCTATTAACATCACTGCGAAAAAAAACACGGGGTGCTTAATTAAGTTCCAGGTGTATAGAATAATTTCAAACGTTTAAACTGACTGGGGAAAGTTTGTAAAACGCCAGGTGTTGTACTTTTATACTAATCTGCGGGAAATGCCTAAAGGTTGTGAAATCGATGACACAAATTCGCTAATATTTCAATTTCGATTTTTATATGAAATTCCCATACCCTTACTGTTAAATTAACTAACAGCTTTAGAAAAGAGATAACTTTCTCGTAAATCACTTCCAAGAACGGAAGTTGTCAGTCATGCAAAGACGAGAGACAACAGCACCATATATATTTCTAATTCGACTGTAGAATTAAGTCTTCCGTAGTATAGCTTATGTTGTCTGTCCACTACCTCGATAAGTCTCCAGGACGATTTGGTCGCTCGAGTGGAACAAGGAGCCAACTGAATTGCTAAAGCATTGCACATGGCGCTTCGTTCCATAAAGGGCCCTTTTAGGGATATATCCCTTAGCGAATTTAGCGGTTTCTTACAATTCTTACCAATAAATTTACAAATCATTAGACCAAGTTAATTTAACCTGTTGTAACGGTCCAGCCCCTCCAAGCTCTCCCTAACTGGTCACTCACTTTTTGGTCGAAGCGTTGACTCAGGAAAACCCGAACACAGAAATAGCTTTACACTGCAAAAAATATAGGTTCTCTTTAGAACCAAAACTGGTTCTAATCTTGTCCCTGAGATGGAACCAGTTCTGTTTAAACAGTATTTATTTCAAATCAAATAAATTTATAAAGATTAACATTAAATATTAACAGAATTAAACATAAATTGAGGGGGTTTCAGCCGTAAGTTTAGAGCTTATACGAGGCTGTCTCAAATCATTATTAAGCAAAGGAGATATGAACAGTTGGCATATCGAACCAGTTTTGGTTCTATACAGAACCAAAACTGGTTCGATATGCCAACTGTTCATATCTCCTTTGTTTCAAAATCTTTGGCGACTGCGTTGAATAAGCTCCAAGTTTAGTGCTGAATCAACTTCAGTTCATGTAATATTCTGTTAAAATTGAATGGTAATCTTGGTAAATTTATTTGACTTGAAATAAATACTGTTTAAACAGGGCTGGTTCCATCTCAGGAACAAGATTAGAACCAGTTTTGGTTCTAAAGAGAACCTATATTTTTTGCAGTGTAGTTACCCAAAGTTCAAATTCTTTTGATCATCAGTAATAATTATTTATACCATGCTCGCCTATGTTACTACCTGTGAAAGACTGTGTGTTAAATGTTAGCTTTTAACCCCACAACCCTTGTAAAGCATCTACTGCTGTTAAAAAAATTAACACCAAGAGTAGCAAGTTCATCCAACTTGACCTTTGAAATGACGCAATGTGCTAACTTCGAGACATTCACATTTCGCGATGTTTCATTCAAACATACGACGTTTTTCGGTACTATCTATTACACGAAATGAATTATTAATTTTAAAATACCTACAATTAAATATTTAAAATAAAATTGAAGAATTGTTAATAATAATTTGACTGAAAAAGCAAGGTAAATTCAACCAACTTTGACGATGTGTCTCGCTGTCAATCAAGCATTCGCATGCAGCCGGTAGTACGGCTCACCGGCGCAGATGTTAACAAAACAAACCCGTGTTTTTGCGATAGAAAGTATCGTTTTTTTCTCCATTTTAAGTGACAAAATCGATTATTGTTAAGACCGTGGTATAAATAAAACAAATATGAAGTAGGGCCGGTAGTCAGATTTAAACCGCGAGGAGAATAAGGGTTTTAACCACTCGGCTTGCCGAGTGGTTAAAACCCTTATCCTACTCGTGGTTTAAATCTGACTACCTGAAGGGGGCGGTGGCGTTGTGGTAACCGGTTCTCGTCAGATCACCGAAGTTAAGCAACCTCGAGCCCGGTTAATCATTGGATGGGTGACCGTCTGGCCGATCAATTCGGACTCCCGTGTTATGTCCTTGGGCAAGGAACTTAACCCCGATTGTCCACATGGGGGCACGATGACGCCGTGTACTAAGGCGTACTGCAAGTCGATGGTACGCATGTCTTCAACCAATCTAACCCTACCTGTGCTGCAGTGCGGAGTTACGATGTTGGGGAGCTGGCAGCTGCTCGTCGTTGCTCGGTGCTTCTCTCCGGTACTCTGGCTTCCTCCACCCGTAAAACTGTCACGGTCGTGATTAGCCATTGTGCATAAGGATATGACCTTAAACACCAATAAATAAATAAATCTGAATACCGGCCCTGTACCTATTTATTCTATATATAACTGATCGGTAGAGTGTTCAGTTTAATTATTGATGACCAGTGACTTCGGTGTTGGTAGTAATATGTTAGTTCAACATGTAGGAAATTGAGAGACACCAATAGTGTTGGGTCACTGTGTCATTTGGTGTTTTTTGCCGACAACATCAACAAGTAAATTAGCTGGAGTGTAAGGTTCAGTTTCTTCTTTCTATTACACGCCGTTATTCGTGGGTGGCTGGAGTGTGACTTTCATTTTCTTCTTTCTATTAAATGCTGTTATTCTTGATCTCTGTAAATGTGGACCACCAGTAGTTAATACCCGATTATAGTACCTTTTCAATATTTAGGCCATTCCCCATGGGCTACATAATATGTGAGCAAGAGATGGGTGAACGGACGTGATTGTGCAAGGGACAAAAAAGTGCCAACAAGAAGTTAGTCGATGTGAAAATACTCCAATCATAATAAGCCAAGCTCTGGGAGCTCAGTTAGGATAAATGCATATACATAAAGTTTGTATCAGCATTACAGGAGCATGTGTATGAGCTACACTGTGCACTGTGAAGAACAACCAATAAGGTATACATGTATAACTCTGAAGGGGAAGTAAAAAGAACACAGATCATTTATTCATAAAAGGGGCGTTGGTAACTTGGTTGGTTTCTTCTCAGCGGGGGCGGGGGGTCTTCAAAAAACACTCTACACAGGATGGGTAGGTGGGTGGTCCCGCCGCGAAAAAAAGTCACTTTCTTCCTCTCATCAAATTTATACATTTTCTTTTGTTTTAATCTATCTAGATACAGCTAGATACACTTTTAGGTGATTTAATGGTGTTTAGGGTAGTAAATACATTTATCATATGACTCGTCCGTTTTGTTCACTTTAAAACATTTGATATCTTGTTTTCATATTAATCAGTGATAAATAAAGCATTCCGTCAATTTCATTGGTCAATTTCAAAACTAGACAAATTGATTGACTGAACAAAATACAACTGGGCCACATTTTCATAATTTGCATAATTAGAGTTGGGAGCTTTCGTTGGCCAATTTCAAAACTGGACAATTTGATTGGCTAAACAAAATACAACTGGGTCACATTTGCATAATTTCAGTAGGGAAAATTTACGTTATCTGTCCTATTTAGGGTAGGTTATATTGTATTAATCTTTTACCCACAAGAAAAACGCCATTCATTTTTTTTTTATATATTTTCACTTTTTCTTTTTGCTTCCAAAACATAGGTTATGACCCCTCATTGGAACGAGCTCGTTTCAATGAGGGGTCATAACCTATGTTTTGGAAGCAAAAAATTAAAATCTTTAGTTGTACGAGATGTTTTTTCCAAGTGCCGTCTGCACTCAAGTTAGGGGATGGGTTAAAAAGTCATACTAAGTGGATAATTTGTGCGTGTGTGTGCCATATGATAAATAGAATATGAAATGAGTGTTTTTCTCATATAATATTTTTGAAACTCGTCCGAATTTTCCGTTTGGGCTCGCCAGAGGCTCGCCAAAACGGAAAAATTCTTAGACTCGTTTCATAAATATTATTTGAGAAAAAACACTCATTCCATATCCTCTATACGTGGCATAGTAGCATGACTGATAACCAGATGTTGTAACTCATATTTGGTGAGATGTTGACTATCAAACAGTTGGTGGTCAATATCGCTCACCCACCCATAACCTGTTCTCAACAGATTTAAACCAGTGTTGCGAACATGGCCAATAAAATGTTTCCCTTGATGCGATTCTCTATAACATTACCTCCCCTTAATTTGGTAAAGCTGTTGAGGCATTTAACACTGAGAGAGATGGGAAACTTATTTGTTTTAATATTCGTGTATTTTTATCATCGATGTGCGCATCATTTCACGACCTACAGTTCTTTCCCTGTGGCGTAGTATAAGCAAATAAAAGCTATCTTGTTACACTTTTTTCCCAATCAATTTGAACATTGGACTATTGTTCCCAGTAGAAACCCATTTAAAAAAATAGAAAACTGCCTTTTCAGACCCTTTTGGTGATCTATAACTTTTTTATATTCATTGTATCAACAGTGTGCGCATCGTTGAATAAAATACAGACACTGTTCTTTTTAATAATCTAAAAGTCTGTCAGATGTGGTTTTCCAATTTTTTTCCGCTGATGAATTAAAACTTCCAAATTGCTATGAAAACACATTCTCGGATTGTACAATAACGCAGAGATGGATGAGAAATTACATAGTAATTGCTTTAATTGGCGTCGCTATTTCACACCTCATTGTCATTCATCCACGCACATCAAGTCTCAGAAATTTCACACCTCACCACCCACATTCACTGCCTTCTTAATTGGATTTCGTCTCTAACTTCAATAATCTCAAGGGAGATAATTTTCGCGAAAGATATTATTTTAATCAATATTGTTGGGTAAGAAGAAAAATCAAATGTTTAATCAAATAAATTATTTAAGTATTCAAAGATAGCAAAGGTTTGACAGAAGAAAACAAAACTAAAAAAGAGTAGAAAGTTAAACTAAACATAAAATCAAGTGATATTCATCAAGGTGTATTGCAAAACGAATGGGTGCAGCTGGGCTGTGTAGTAAGATAGTAAGTAGAGACAAATCAGGAAGAAAAATGAAAATTAGAATAGGAAAGTTTAGCTGAGGCTGACTGGGGAAGTAATAAGATGACGAGATGTATGAAGTAAATGAGTTAAACAAAAGAATTCACAACATATTTTATACAAAAATCTTTTCTCTACAGATTTGAGAGCTACATGTACAAATAGGCCCATCCATATTAGGCCCAGCTTGGTTGAAACATGTATAATCGCATTCCCACCTCCCCTATTAATCCCATCTATTTTAGTCTATCCTGGACTCCTGGATTTTGAAGTGATATACCCGGTAGTCACGCCCACGACAGCCCATTTCTTCAAGAAGTGCTAAAGATTATCTCTCGATCACGGCCAAGTGCACTACTGCCTTGTGTGATAGCAGATTAAAACTTGCGCCGAACTACATTAGAGTTTACCCCGACCGGTCGATAAGATTGTGTAAGTAAAAGTAAAAGGACCCAGTCTACTACACTATAAAGGTACTGGCATCGGTAACTGCTTGGTGTTTCACTACAAATTTAAGCAGTCCATCGGCTGCCTACAGAGCTGTGCTCTACCGGTAATCCATGATTCACGTTAAATTTGATATTTGGTTAGGGTTTAACTCTTAACCCGCTCAATATTTTCAATGTATTTTACATCAAATCTAGTCGTGGCTGCTGGAAAGCAATCATAATAATAATAATAATAATATACACATTTATATAGCGCCAAAATTATAGTTCAGAAGATATAGAACCATATTCTAAGGCGTTGTACATGTTACTGAGCTCGTGCAAATATACAAACGGAATATATACAGCATCTTACAGTCCAGAACATCACTTATAGGCTTTTTGAAACAGGTATGTTTTGGGATTTTTCTTGAAAAGGTTGACATTTGACAGTCTTTTTATGTGTTTTGGTAAATTATTCCACATGTGAGGACCAGCAAATGAGAATGACTTATCTCCAAATGTCTTACACCTATGTTTTGGAACATTAGCATTTTACCATCGGACCTCAGGTTGTATTGACACACATTCTTGGTATTAAGGAGTTTTTCTAAGTAGGCTGGTGACATGTTGTTTTGTGTCTTAAAAACTAATATTAAAGTTTTGAAAATTATCCTGTACTTGACTGGCAGCAAGTGCATATCCCTCAGAACAGGAGTGATGTGTTGAGATCGTGATACCCCACAAACCACTCGGGCTGATGCATTTAGTACCATATGCAGGCGAGAGTTCTGATATTGTGGAAGGTTGAACAGCAAGGCATTACAATAATCCAAATGTGAAGTTACAAAGGCATGAACTAGGGTTTTTGTTGAGTCTTTGGTGAGGAAGTGTCTTATATGTTGAACTTTGTAGAGACCTCTGAAAGCCTCATGACTAGATTTGATGAACAAACCATCTATGTTTAACTCAAGAAATCATTGGTGAAAAAACACATTCAATTTACAAGGGCAAAATTTGATTTAATGTGCCAAAATAATACTTATTTCAGTTGCAAGAGAAATCCGGACCTGGTCAGGAATATCCTCCAGCATCATGCAAGGCGTTAAGTCAGGGTATATGATCAAGTCTGTCAATTCTTCCACAAAATCATTGAGCTGCCTAGCGCTGGTGGGTTAGAAAAATAGCTTCAATACAGTGTACACGCATGCCCTATAGGCTATTGCCTTTTCTACCCCATCAACCCATCTCAACTCACCTCCAAGATCCCACCGAATCTTAGTTCGATTGTAATGGTCACTCAAATTGTTTTAAGGTTGACTTAATAATGCTTGGTTTTGTTGTATATCGCATGAGTGGCCAAAAACACATTGACAACACTGTGTCATGGAGCTACATCCTACAATCTACTCAGGTAGAGAATTTTTTTTAAGACTCCACTGTTCTCAGTAGAAATAATTAAAGATGTGAGAGGTGTTATTCAAAATTATTTCCAAAATGATTCACTAGAGTTTTTGTTCATTTGTACTGAAGCTTTTAATATCATGTTAATAAAATAAGCAAATACTGTGTTCGTCGTAAACGACGTCTAACGGGAGTGTACATCCTCACAGTACTCCTCAAACTCGACAGGACTGTGCCTGAGCCACGGTACAGGTAAAACTACTACGAGCATTTGTTGCGTAACGAAGGTAAACAAATCGTAGTAAAATTCGTATGTGAAACTGTTAACCCTTTACCTAACATGAAAAGAAGACGACACTTGCAAACAAAATCACTGAATAACTAATTTTTGTCATATTTTGTCTCAAAAACATAAGTTATGACCCCTCATTGGAACGATGAGGGGTCATAACCTATGTTTTAGAGACAAAAAATGGCGATTTTTGAGAACAGCGCTGGCCGGTTTGGCCGTTAAGCAAGGTAAAGGGTTAAATAGTATAATTATCGTTAATAATGAAAAGTATAAAGAGAGTAATCGCTTGACTGGACTGGTTACGTAAAATAATTCATTCAAGGCGAGGGAGTATATTGTAAAACACTCGTGGGCATTCGCGCACTCGTGTTTGTACAACGTCCCTCAGCTCTCATGAATTATTTCACGTGACCGGTCCAGTCCTTAATTCTTGTTTATACCCGACTTTACTGCTAATTATTTACTTAGATTATTCTAAATTAATTGCTGCTAATTACTAAATTTTATAGATGAACAGTTACGAAACTGTTATGTATTAAACCCCTATTTGAATAATCACTATTTTATAAAACAAGATTTTATGACTATTTACAATTGATGTGACACGTTACAATATGTTAAATGCCATGATAATCCATTGCAGGCCTCCTATTAACGGGTGTGAAAATTAAGATTTTGCTCAGTCTTGGGTAGCAAGCGTGGGTCATATAAAGGCCTATACTATGCACGACGAACGACAACCGTTGCATATTACGCCCGGTAGGCTGTTTCGAATTATACAGAACTACTGTTTTGATCCATGGACCAACCAATAACACCGGACAGAAGCCCAGTTTGAACTGATCTTTTACGTAAGTATGACCTAGACACAAACCAATTTTGGTGCTGATCGACAAATACAAACTCATGTTATCGTCCAAAAACCGAAATGTTGACAAAAATATGTTTTTTAAAGTCGAAAACGTGCATACGTCTGGAATGAATATCCAAAATTATAATCACAGGTGCAAAGGTTCCCATGGTGGTGAATATGCATACCACGTTTCGAAAGAATCGGTCTAAAAACCTCTGAGAAACCCTCCGGACAAAATTCAGACGCATGCGGCAGATTATTTCAAGTCAAAAAGGGGCATAACTCTAGAAAAAATAATTGCAGGTACAAGGATTCCCATGATGGTGATCAGGAATACCAAGTTTTGAAAGAATTAGTCTCCGGACAAAATTCGACCAATGTGGTAAATTATTCTAAGACGAAAAGGGGAATAACTCTGGCACAAACAGTCCGACTGGAACTATAATTGAAGGTGCACAGGTGCACACGGCGGTGAACATGCACACCAGGTTTCGAAAAAAGTGGTCCATAAACCTCCAAGAAATCTCCGGAAAACTTTCAGACCGATGAGGCAATTATTCTAAGTCGCAAAAGGACATAACTCTGGTACAAATAGCCCCACTGAAACTACGATCGCACATGAATATGTCCCCATGGCGGTGAACATACACACACAGTTTCGAAGGGAATGGCCTTCGAACAGCCGAGAAAATATCCATACAAAAAAAAAACAGACGGACGGACGGATGGCGGACGTACACCCCATTTATATAATAAGACCTTTTTTCAAACGGGTGTATAAAAATCAGCCAGCAACGATACACTTACTCGAATTAAGTCGTATGGTATATTCCATAGTAATAATAACATTTTGGTCGATCGCTGATTTGTCGCGGTTCTGCCTTGGTTACCCCTGAGTTCCCAACTGCCTCCCTATTTCCACCCTCTTCCCCCCTCTCCCACCCCCAACACTCTGAGACGAACTGCTTGATGATATCCCGTGTCCCATTTTTCCCAATCTCGCCGAGAAGTATACTCACCCTCTCCTTTCTGTCACTAACTAAACACTAGTCCTTCATTCTCGCATTTCACTTCCCCAACATACTTGCAGTTAATATTACTCTGTTAGGCTGGTATTTTGGACATTCTAATAGAAAGTGTTCCAGAGTCTCCACTAAATTACACATTTGGCCTTTCCCCTGCCTTTCCTAATTCACCCCCCCCCCCCCCCAAAGGCCAAAGCTCCAGAGACCGCGACCTCAGCTTGAAATAGACTGTATTGTGAATGCGTTTGCATATGCTTTATCAGTTCCCACAGTTTCTATTGAAAGAAAGCAAATTAAGCTTTGGAAGCAAATAAAAACAACACACAACGAAAAATTTATCAGATTAAGTTAATACATTTATAAAACTTATACTTCTATTTTATCTAATTCAAAACTAATCTAAGATACAGTGGCCTTTCATACGGGATAGTTCCTTCCGCTCCTTCGGGAGGTTTTGTGTATGACCGGTATCTGAGGACTTTTGCTCGTGGAGCTTTTGACCGGGAGCTTTTGGCCAGATAGCGGTCCGACTTTAACCAATATGGTAGAACCGCCATTTCAAAACAAATTTCAGAATGTTTATAATGTCGGTCGTTTTTTAAATGTTTTATTTCTTAGGTCCAGGGGTGTAGCTACAGTACATGGAGGGTGTATTATCACTAAATCACCCACAGAGTAGAGATTCCACCCAAGCAATAATTGCAAATTTGTTTCAAAGCATAACCAGCACAAGCAAAGTTTCAGCCAATGGACCTCCGGGTTAAACCCGGAGGTCCATTGGCTGAAACATTGCTTGTGTTTTTTGTTGATATGTACAAAATTTGAAATTTATAGCTTGGGTGATAACTCCACTCTGCGGGTGATTTAGTTACAATCCACTCTCCACGTACTGTAAGAGGGGGTTGGGATGGTGAAGTGTGTGTAAATGAGTTTCTTGATCAAGCGAAATATCTGTGCTCTGCATGAATTAGGAAACCTAGTGACTCAGGGAAACTGTAACTCCCTTCCCTATAATTAAGGTGACTAAATTTTTTATTATTAGGGAATTGGATTTTCAGTCTGGACATTTTTGTTTGGATTGGAGTTTGAGAAATCGAATAACTGTCTGTCATGTGTTATGGAAAAAAAATATTAGGCTAAAAAACGTGTTTTGATTCTCATGCAATTCCTCGTTGAATTTGAAACCCCTCATTAGACATTTTTATTCCCTTTCAGTGTCTTTCAGTATTAGTACAAACTCGGGAACCTTTTTACATTTTTTGCTTGATGCATATTTATTTATTTGCGTCTCCAGTATGTTTGCCTTGTTACAATTTATAGAAGAGTGCATATATAGGCACTTTCCCATAAATTGTAACGAGGAAAATCCCCATAGATTAAATACTTTTACCTTTTACTTCAAAGATAACACGAAGAGCATCGAAAGAATATGAAGCCTTTGAATTGCAGTACCCACAGTTTGTTTTTAGAGAAATGTTTTATTTTTCAAATTAAAAATGTATTTATTTGTATAAATATGAATAGTCTGTGTGTAAAAAGACAGCCGAAATCCTCTCCATGTTTGCCCAAATATAAATTAAAAGTAAAACACTCCCTCCCTCATTGATTTAAAAACAAATTGCCTGAGATTCAATTAATTTATTTTGTGTGGTCTTACCTTTGAGAATTAATTTTGTGAATGAGTCCGACCACGATAATTTAACCCATCAGCCAAACATACACAGTAAATGGAGAGTGTATTATCACTAAATCATCCGCAGAGTGGAGATTCCACCCAAGCAATAATTGCAAATTTGTTTCAAAGCATAACCAGCACAAGCAAAGTTTCAGCCAATGGTCCTCCGGGTTAAAACCAGAGGTCCATTGGCTGAAACGTTTTTTGTTGATATGTACAAAATTTGAAAGTTATAGCTTGGGTGATAACTCCACTCTGCGGGTGATTTAGTTACAATCCACTCTCCACGTACTGTAATACCACCTGGGTTACATTTTACCCATCTTTTACTTGGACTGGATCATCCATTTACTCACACCTTTCTCTAAGAATTTACGATGCTTACTTATACTGTACCCACTTAGAATTTAGAATACGAAAACCTTTTTCACAGGCAGGATCGATGAAAAGAAAATCACACTCTGTATTAAGCAGGTAAGTGCTCAGAATGCATCGTTTCTTTGTCTCTCCGCGAAAAATGGAATATTTGAAGTTTTGACGAAAAGGTGAGTCTGTTTCGCAATTTGGGATTCCCTGCTGTGTGGGCGAAAATTGTGCTATAATGTTTCTTTAAAATTCTACTGCGAATGGTCAGTTCTGCACTAAATAAGCTTAAATACACAGCTCGCGTCGCCTCTATTCAATATCCGCTTCCCACGCTTTGGGGCAGACCATGACATTTCAGTCGTGTTACAACGGATCCAGCCGGGCTATACAAAAATTCCGTGGATCATTCCCGGGTTACACGATTTGTCACGGATCTAGGTTCATGGGTCTGGAATACTGAAGATGGTGTCTTCCCACTAGACCAACTCCCACTAGACCAATTCCCTTTAGACCAATTCCCAAAAGACCAACCCCCACTAGACCAATTCCCTCTAGACCAACTGTTAAATTATGTATTAGAATAGATTGCATGATATACAGTACATGGAGAGTGTATTATCACTAAATGACCCGCAGAGTGGAAATTCCACCCAAGCAATAACTGCAAATTTGTTTCAAAGCATAACCAGCACAAGCAAAGTTTCAGCCAATGGACCTCCGGGTTAAACCCGGAGGTCCATTGGCTGAAACATTGCTTGTGTTTTTTGTAGATATGTACAAAATTTGAAAGTTATAGCTTGGGTGATAACTCCAATCTGTGGGTGATTTAGTTACAATCCACTCTCCACGTACTGTATATACCTTGATTCATCTATTTTCCTATTCTAATACATAATGGGGGGGGGGGGGGTGGTGGCGTCGCGGTAACCGGTTCTCGTCAAATCAACGAAGTTAAGCAACGTCGAGCGCGGTTAGCAGTTGGATGGGTGACCATTTCAGCGACTGATTCGTGCTCCCGCGTTGTGTCCTTGGGCAAGGCACATAACCCCGATTACCTACATGGGGGCACGATGACGCTGTGTACTAAGGCGTACTGCACGTCGATGGTGTGCATGTCTTCAACCAATCTAACCCTACCTGTGCCGCAGTTCAAAGTTACGATGTTGGAGAGCTGACAGCTGCTCGTCGTTGCTCGGTGGTTCTCTCCGGGTACTCCGGCTTCCTCCATCCGTAAAACTGTCACCGACATGATATGACCCTGGCTGTTAATGTGTCGTTAAACCCTAATAAAAAAATACATAATGGGGACTAGCTACTGGAGACCAACTATCAAAGTGTGTATTAAAACAGAAAAAAATGATTTATTTCAACATGTTTTATTCATTATATCATAAACTGAAATAAAAACAAAAATATGCAGAGCACAAGTAAGATGACATGTACAACCAGAAATCACAATATATGGAAAACACAAATCAAAGTTCCAAAATGTGATATAATATAATATTAACACTTCGGCCGGCCGCTGATTTGTCGCGGTTCTCGTATGAAAAGGCCTTGGTTACCCATGTTCTACCAACTGCCTGCCTATTCCCGCGCTTCTTCTCTCCTCCCAACACTCGGAGACGAACTGTTTGATGACATCCCTTGCCCCATTCTTCCCAATCTATCCGATTAGTATATTAACCCTCTCCTTTGAGTCGCCCCCTAACCACATGTCCTTCATTCTCCCATCACACTTCTCCATTATACTCCCCGTGAATCTTGTTCTTTTAGACTGGTATTTTAGGCATTCTATAAGAAAGTGTTTCCAGGGTCTCCACCACGCCCAAGCAAGTTACACATCTGGCACTCCTTTTCACTGTTTTCCCAATTTTTCCCCTCAGCTCCAGGGACCGCGACCTCAGCTTGAACAACAGTGACCCCCCAAAGGTGCCATCAAGGTACTCTTCAAAACCAGGCTTCTCTTTATCACGCAGGCCACCCAAAGATCTCTTTGATTTGACCCCCCTCTCGCCAATTACGATTACAATCCTCCATGACCCATTCTCGGACGATCTTTTTGCCCTGCTTTGCCCCAACGTCAAAGTCCGAGATCTCCAATGAGTAGTTTTCTACTAGCTCCCTCACTTGGACCATCCACCCCGTCTTGATATTTGTGTTGAAAGTTCTCAGGAACATTACTTTACACCATCGGCTATCGGGGAGATTTACCAATATGAAGCACTGGCATAACAAAGCACTGATATGGCAAAAAAATATGCAGACAAATAGACAACATTGTTCTGGGAAGAGGGTCGCCTTGTTCATTGTCTTATTGAGTAGTAATTTGGCCAGTGAAAATTACTTCATTGACAGAGATATTTAAAGAATGGTGATTTGACACTTTCCTATAATCTAGAGATCACAAAGCTTAATTTGGATAATGAAAATTACTCCTTTGACAGAAATATTAATCGGGATTACATTCATCAAATATTTGATGAATATAGGAAGGTATCAATTCCCTAATAATTAAAAATTAAGTCACATTAATTATTGTGAAGGGAGTTACCGTTTCCTTTAGTCACTAGGTATCCTAATTCATACAGAGCTAAGATATTTGGCTTCATCAAGAAACTCAGTTACACACACTTCACCATCACATAATTTAGTATTTAGCCTATTGAGTCGTTCATCAATGCAATTGTATTTCTTCTTGCATTTGGAGGAGGGGCATCACATTCTAATTGTTCAAATTTAACCTGATTGACAGCAGTTTCTTGTTTGAAAATGTCAATTAGTTCATATATGATTGTATGAGATTTTCCAACTATTCCATTTAGCTTACAGTGCCATCCCTCTACACTATTATTAGTACGTGGGCCGGGGTATGATGATGATTCCAGAGTTTTATTGGGAATGTTGCCTGGCTAGATATTCGTGTAGTTTCCACATAGTCATAAACATCAAAGGTCAATGAAAAATACCGAAATAGCTATAAAAACAATGTATTGAAAAGCAAAAGTGTTGAAATATGTCCCTTGTAAAAATAAAACTTGATAATTCCTTTTCTCTTTTTTCTTTATGTTCTGTATTCATCTATTCTAATACATAATTTAATAGTGGCGTTAACCCTTTACCTAACATGAAAAGCAGACGACACATGCAAAAAAAATTCTTGAATAACTACTTTTTTTCATTTTTTGTCTCAAAAACATAGGTTATGACCCCTCATTGGAACGAGCTCGACGAGCTCGTTCCAATGAGGGGTCATAACCTATGTTTTTGAGACAAAAAATGAAAAAAATAATGAAAATTAATTGGCGATTTTTGAGAATAGCGCTGGCCGGTTTTGGCCGTTATGTTGGGTAAAGGGTTAAAGACCAATAAATAAATAAATAATCTGACTTGTTAAGGTTGGCTTCTTCAAACTGCTACATGATTTTTTGTTATATTTCCGCCAGCCTGTGCGAATAATATG
This sequence comes from Pictodentalium vernedei, assembly GCA_031216915.1. Lineage (NCBI taxonomy): Eukaryota > Metazoa > Mollusca > Scaphopoda > Dentaliida > Dentaliidae > Pictodentalium > Pictodentalium vernedei. The sequence continues at coordinate 42,339,075 of CM062288.1, forward strand.
ACAAAAAACAGAAAGTTGTCAACTTTAAGCCATGAAAATCACCAATGCACCAACTTGTCCCCAGCAACAATCTAGCCTCACTATCCACCCTCTTCCCAACACTGATATACTCAGTTTTACGACCACACACATTGGTTTTTGCTCTACTTAGCTCACAAAATTCTCTTGGTTTCACCGATCTGAGAAATGATATATTAATTTACTGAAAATCTACATCGTTTAAGTACAGCAACTACTGAGCACGTCAAAGCAGATCTCAACCTATATTTTTTATAATCACATCTCAATCAACTTGTATATACTAAGTTATACCTCTTCTTTGTGTCTTATGTATATGTATATTTACACTCCAATCTAAGTATCTCTTACTCTCTATTCTAAACCACAACCTTTCTTCCCAAGCCAGTCTGAATACATTTTTTGCACCCAAAGACAACTTTTTTACATCGACAGGCAGCATAATAGTTAATAATGTGCTCTCTTGAATCATATCGTGCTCGGATAGGCACTTTTAACATCAAAGTATATTGTAGTAGCTTGACGTATTGCTTGTCTAAAGAGAGATCCACTTGTGTTCTAACTTACATGCTCCTTCCACTCAGTGGGGTTGGGCTGTATGAAAGCTTCACTGTTGTGTTTGCTTTATTTATTGACCACTTCAGTGATTCCGTTACCCATCATTTAGTAAATCCATCTGGTGAAACTTCATTTCCTTGCAGTGCGAGGGACATCTGTGAAATTTCATTTCCTTGCATTGCGATGAACGTCTGTAAGGCTACGCTTACATTGAAAGTGTTAATCTCTGCGTTCCTTGTCACTTCGTTGTTCTACTCGGCCATACATTTTTTATTGTCCGGTGACATCGAAACTAATCCTGGCCCAAATTCACTTAATTCTCTTAATTTGGATCACAGCGAGAACATTTTAAAAATTGTTCATCTCAACATCCAGAGTCTAAAACCCAAAATATATATGGTTCAATGTGAATTCGCATCTTTAGATATTGTGACTTTGACTGAGACTTGGCTGCAAAGCTCCGATCCCACATCCGATGTCTTTCTCCAAGGGTTTCACGAACCGTTGAGATTCAATCGTTCGACAAGGGGAGGTGGGGTTGCCATTTACTTCAAAGACGGTATCTCATTTCGACCAAGACCGGATCTCCACACATTGAACACAGAGTGCATGTGGGCTGAAATATTCACAAAACGATCTAAGTCGTTATTATTAGGGGTTTTCTATCGGCCACCCAATAGTCCCCCAGATACGTGGGAAGCCATATCGGCATCCATCGAAAAGGCCAGAGACACGTCTATCGGCGACTTAATTGTAACAGGGGATTTCAATGACAACCAAATGGTTTCGTCTCGAAGCGGTTTTTCTGAACTTCAGCACTATTTTAATTTATGACAGGTAGTGAGCGAGCCAACTTGTTTCACTGAATCATCGGCTTCATTATTAGATCTCTTTGCTCTCGGTGACACAATTAACATTAAAAATTGTGAGGTCCTTGAACCGATTATTCCGGACATGATTCGCTACCACTGACCCATTTCAATTGAACTTGAATTCTCTAAACCACCACCTCTCTCCTTTAAGAGGAGGATATGGCTTTATTCCCAGGGTAACTACGAAGCACTAAATGAAGCTTTCTCTAGCGTCGACTGGGACGCTCTCTTTGATAATCATTGTCTTGAGACTATAGTTTCCAACTTTACCAACAAAATACTCGATGTTGCCTCAATCCACATACCCAATAAATTCATTACTACGAGAATAGACCAACCAAAATAGATGCACAACGAAATAAGATTACTGATCCGGCAGAGGAAACGTTTGTATCGCATTGCTAAGCGCATTGATCTTCCACGTGCCTGGGCTAAATATAAACTGAAACGAAATGAAGTTGTGTTGGCTGTTAGGAAGGCCAAAGCGTTATACTTGTCAAAAATCCAGTCCACTCTAAGGAGTAAAGAAACACCACCATCACATTTATCGGCAGTAGTAACGCAGTAGGAATTCCCACTCCCATCCACTCAAATAAACTATACTCATCAAATGCCGAGAAAGCGGAAGTGTTCAAAGAATACTTCAGTTCTAACTCAACAGTTGATGATTCGAATGCTTCCCTGCCAGACCCACCATCCCGTGCTTCCCAAAGTATTGATAGCATCACCCTACATTGTAGTGAAGTAGAAAATGTAATGAAGTCGATAAAAGTGTCCAAGTCTTCTGGTCCTGATCTCATAAGCCCACGTCTACTAAAAGAATGTCATTCTTCCTTATGCGAACCACTTTCGATCTTATTTAACATACTGATGAACAGCTCGTACTTTCCATCGTTGTGGAAAAAAGCAAATGTCTCTCCAGTCCTGAAAAAGCAACCGTCCAATTCTGTTGTTAATTATCGCCCAATATCACTGATCAGCTGTGTTGGTAAAATACTCGAAAGATCTGTATTTAAGCGCTTGTGGGCGTTTCTGATTGAAAATAATGTCCTCAGTCAATTTCAGTCAGGGTTTCGACCTGGCGACTCAACAGTCTTCCAACTAATTGATATTTATAATGAATTCTGTCGCGCACTTGATGAAGGCAAAGAAGTTAGGGTGGTGTTCTGTGATGTCAGTAAGACCTTTGATAAAGTATGTCACGCTGGTCTTATCTACAAGCTGGAGAGTATTGGCGTCTCGGGCGAACTATTGTTGTTCTTGAAATCGTACCTTGCAGATAGGTTACAACGAGTTGTGATAGCGTCGGAGGCGCCTCCGTGGAGGCCCGCCACCGCTGGTGTTCCTCAAGGGTCCATTCTCGGTCCCTTACTGTTCCTTATATACATCAACGACATAACGGATAACTTGCTTAGCAGTATACGTCTCTTTGCAGATGATACGCCTTTATATCTAATTATAGAGAACCCTGAACAAGCGTCAATTTTAATAAATCATGATTTGGCCACAATTGAACATTGGGCTAAAACATGGTTGGTTGAGTTCAATCCCCAAAAAGCAGAAAGCATGTTAATTTCGCGTAAACCCACCTCCCGCCCACCTTTATTCTTAGGCAATTCTCAGATATCTGAAGTTTCCAACCACAAGCATTTAGGAGTCACACTGAATTGCACGTGTACATGGAACGATCACATCGAACATACTTGCTCTAAAGCCTGGTCCTGTTTAGACTTGCTGAGGAGGCACAAGTTTACTCTGGATCGTAGTATTTTGGAAAAAATATACTTTGCCTTCATTAGACCTCTTCTTGAATATGCTGATACCGTTTGGGATAACTGTCCTGTAACCAAAGTGGACGAACTGGAAAAAATACAAATTGCAGCAACAAGGATCATCACGGGGGCAGCAGTCAGTGCCAGGAAGACTTTGCTCTGTCGTGAAATGCAATGGAACCACCTTAATGAAAGACGTCGCAAACACAAGCTAATTCAGTTTTTTTAAAATGTATCATCACACGTTACCTCCATGCATCTCCAATAAAGTGCCCCCTCTTGCCTTTTTAACCAACTCAGCAATCAGTCTCCGAACAAGTCATAACCATCGAGTTCCCTTTTGTCGGACTCAATTGTACAAGTCTTCCATCATCCCGAGTGTTACGGATGAATGGAATAATCTTCCGCTCCCTGTTCGAGAGAACTCGTCACTTATCAACTTCAAGACCTTCCTAAACAAGGGAATCCAACGACCTCCAAAGTTCTACAGCAACGCGAAATCTCGCACAGCTCAAATATACCATTGCAGGCTACGTCTACAGTGTAGTAACCTCAACTCCCACCTGTACGAAAATCATTTATCACCAAACCCTTTGTGTCAGTGTGGCGAGCAACAGACTCCTGATCATTTTTTCTTCCACTGTCCAATCTTCTCAGACGCACGTGATTACACGATTAACCTTTTTCCTTTTGGAACAGACACATCCACACTTCTTTTCGGTTCAGAATTCCTGAATAACGAAGACAATCGTGTCATCGTTGAAGTGGTACATCAAGTAAGCGATTCCAATAACTGATTCGCATGACTTGTTACATAACATTGGGCCACCCAATAATCCAATATTACTAACTAATAACAATAGTATCAAACTAGCATAGCATCACGTATATTCCCCTCCACACCTATCAAACTTCATTTCAGCCCACCTTCAGATGGACTGTCTTCGTAGTTTGGATTCATATATATATCTCCTTACCAGAAGAATTGATGAAATAAGATACTGCCTGACGTATTTCTCGAATGCACCTAATGCATTACGCATTCAGACTGGCCGTCATTTACATTTTTTTTCTTTTATTTTCCTTTTCTTGTTCGATGTTTTCTTCTTTTTCTCGATTGCTTCTTTCTTTTCTAATTTTTCTTAAAATATTACTGTTGTAGTTGATACATTCCTGCACATCTTTGCCCGGGGTCTGCCCTCTCCCACTCTTGCCTCGCGTATTCGGTCTGGGTCTGGAGACCTGGCTCGCGACCCCAACTAGTAGCTGTGTCTTGAAGACAGAAACATGCCTAATTTTTTTTTTTTTTTCGAGTCGACGTTTGGTTCCGTGGGGTGGGCTGGGCCCCCGGGTAATGATGTGTACGTGTAACTACTGACTGACACCACCTGCCGAGTGAATTGAGAAACGAAAGAGGGAGACGACTTACATAAGCTGATAGCTTTCCGTCGAATCCCTCTCATATACAGCGATCTATCTTCGTTTATCTTTGTTATTTTGTGTACTGTTGTACATTGTGTTGCTTGTTCTTCTTTGTACCTGTTGCGTACTGTATACAAATAACATAATTTCAAATAAATATTGTTTAAACTAATTTAACAGTTGGTCTAGAGGGAATTGGTCTAGTGGGAGTTGGTCTTTGGGGAATTGGTCTAGAGGGAATTGCTTTAGTGGGAGTTGGTCTAGTGGGCATGAACCCTGAAGATCACCGAATCGGTGGCGGTAGTCCACGTATTCCGTAAAATCACCAGGATTTGAAATTGTGTTTTACATGGTTTTAGCTTAAACAATATTTATTGAAAATATCTGTATACTTGCATACATCATTTTATACAAAACAAAAATAAAACAACATAATTGTAGATATATAGAACTTGGTAGGCAGTATACAATGAATATGATAAGCCTTACCGTGAAGGGGTTCGACAGAAAGCATAGTGCTTATGTTGGTTTTAGGGCTGTCACGATCAATCGATTAATCGATTGCTGATCGGTCATAGCGAAATCGATTAGTATTTTTCGTTGTCGAATAATCGGTAAATTGTATCCCGTTTTAGATGTTTAATAATTAAAAGAAAAATTTGATGAAAAAAACTATTGTTTCTAAAGGTACTGAGTTAAGAACATCGATGTTAAACCCCAAGAAGCCGTTGGAAGCATTTGTCTTCCAGGTACATTCATCAAAGCTTTGATGTTCTGAATCTTTGAACCATCAGTGTAATAATCAAGACCGGTCGGCAGTTGCGAAGATCGCAACTGCCGGCCGGTCTTGATTATTACACTGACGGTTCAAAAGTTCAGAACATCAAAGCTTTGAATGTACCTAAAAGTTGATCGTCTTCGTTGTTTCCTTGAGGTAGGTCAGCTGACTTGAACTTCATTTTTATCGACTTCAAAGAGAGGGAGAGGGTGGGAGGGGGGGTCATCTAGGTACGATTAATCGATTATTTGCGACGATTAATCGATTCCTAAATTGAAAAATCGTGACAGCCCTAGTTGGTTTACATGATTTTCTTGGAGAGAGTCCCAGAACCCCCGCTTACATTTCAGCCTCCTCAGTTTTCAAGTTGTTCCACCTTGTACGATCCCTCATTGTAACGAGTATGACCAACTCATTCCAATGAGTGTTCATAAGCTGTATTTCAGAGGCAAACTTAGTGACTTGAATAAAGTTATAGAATGTGAAGGGTGATTCTTGAAATGGGATAGGGTCGTTACGGTAGATAAAGGGTTAACTCTTAGGGGATTGGAGGCTTTTTATACATTTTTGCTTTACTTTGTGACTTTGTCGTTGTTTCTTGGTAAATCTTGGCGGCCTATCTAGGCAGCCAAGATTTACTGAGAAACAACTGCTATGGCACTTGGAATATACCTTGCAAGCTTACCCCCACACGGCATGTTTGGGCTCCTGTTTTGAAGCAGAAAAAATGTGATTAAAGCCGGAATGAGGCCCTTGTGGGTTAAGACAACTTAGTCATTTAGGAATCGGGGTTCGCTGAAACTTGGTGTAGGTGTGACCCTAAAGTTCAGTATTACAATTATACATCATATGAAAGAACATATCTGCATATGTTGTAACGAGTTTCTGGAATTAGCTAAAAGCGAGATCTACAAAGTTATCGGATTTTGATAAATTGTTTGCTCGAAAGCTTCTCGTCAATAATGTAGAAGCCGTAATGATATTTGAAATATCACCGAGTGGTAATGTCACGTATCAAAACACGGACGCATGGGAAGTGACAATGTTTCTGAAACGTTTCAAGTCTGTCCGAGTTGTGACAAGAATAAGCCATTAGGCTATTAGCGTTTCATATTCTTTGTTATGAGAATACTCGGTAAATGAACGTATTCTAGTTTGATATGAATAATTTATTTAGCCTTCTGAGCTATGCCATTATGAAATAACAAATGTGCAAACAAAATGCAAATATTGTTAATGTGTTAATGCAAGTCTGATAGGAAACATAATATCTTTCTGTTTTCATACAGAAAACATATTTCGATCACGAGTTCATACTTGGAGAGTGTGGCCATATAAGACCTTAGCAGGGAGGGCGTGACGATGACAGGCCTGGAAATAACCCGTTTAGGTTACGTCTGGGTTACGTCCTCTGTAAAATACGCGAACGAATTACAGTTGACGACAAAGTAACCAAACACAACTTTTATGAAATTATGAATCTCGCATGTTTTACCAGAAATGCTTGACAATCGTTCAGAACGTCGCCTGGGTGCTAGAATGTCCTATGTCCCATAGGGGGCATAGGACATTCTAGCACTCAGGCGACGACTGAAGTCTCTCAACTCCAAGGTTGAGTATTCCATCAACATATGAATAGAATAGCGTCTAAAATAATTTGTTTGTTTTTTTGTTTGAAGCGTTGCTGATCAAATAAATCGATAAAAAATGAAAACAACCTTTAGGAAAGTCTAAATTGCATTCGTTATCTTTTCTAATGGGGTGTTTCTCGAGTGTAGTAAATGCAACATGTCTTCAAGCTGGCCGAGATTTGTTTCTTTTCTTATTATTTATTATCGTTCTCATATTGACTAACTTGCAGTTTCAATATTCTTACACATCGTCTTCCGGGTGCGCGGACAAAACCTCATGGGACAATAACCCATGCGGACAAAAACCCATGGGACAATAACCCATGCGGACAAAAAGCCATACTAGGCGGACAATAACCCATGAATTGAAATTTTATAAAGGGGCGGACTTTAACCCATACTGGACTAACAATAACCCCTGAATTGTAATTTTACCCCATGAATTTAAATTTTAATAAAATTTATTCTTTTAATTTAAATTTTTTAAATATTTTCCAAAAAATTTCAACAAAACCACATCATGTGACGACGATCCCATTCCAATGACGTGGTTTTGATGACATTTTTTGGAAAATTTTGAATGTTTCAACAGCTTACTTTGTGAATTACGCGGGCGGACACTTCTCCGGGAAAATTAACAAAATTAACAACACTTTTCATGTTAATCTTTTTTTTTATTTTACTTTCAGTTTCAAGAGAAAACACATCGTCATATAAATAAAAACAATAACAAAAGAGCATTTCGAAGTAGCACATATTACATTTAAATTCAGACATTGACAGAATTTATATATACATGTATTCAAATATATATTACGAGTGCTCATTTTAATATATTTCAAGGCTTTTCTTATAGCGCTACGGTTTTTTTTTCTTCTCTTTTTGCACCAATAAACCTGAAATATATTGGAATGACTACTCGTAATGTTTATGTACGTGTTTTAAACTGCCACAGTCCCTTAGAAATTTAATTGTGTTTACATTTAATTGATTCAGATTCTCAACATTGGTGTCTAACCAATAAAGAAAGCCACATTATCAGTCTCCATATTGTTATTGTCACTCTCCCCCTTTTTTATCTGAACCATAAATAAGCTTCACTCATGGAACACAAAGGCTGATCCCTGCCTCTGGCGCATGTGACGGCCAGGATTGGGTGGTCCTGTTAACAAAAACTCCCATTCAAATTTTATTTCCTTAACAATTCTGGACTCGGAAACATGGATCGTGGCCCTCCACTGGAGTTAGCTTGTTGAGCCCGCTCCGGTGGGGGATCATGAGCTGTGTTTTTGAAACAGAAGATAAACAATGTAGAGTGGTTTCAAGACGACTTTTAGTTTAAACAATATTTTATTTCCGGTAAGCAAAAACATACAAGTACAAAAATATATACAGGATACAAATAATTGACGTAAAATGGATCCAGCAGCAAGCTTAAGCTCATGTAAGTTTTAAGTACATTTAGCTGATTCGATATAGCGAGGATGATTAAATACCAGAGTAGAATATTTGAATTTAAATTCAAAAAGTAAATATCTTGTCTCTAGTGAATACTGATGGTTGTTGGGGTCAAGGATGCACAGTATAAGAGGAGATAAGCTGCGGGTCACTCACATGAGAAGTTAGCTCTCAGTTATCCTCCGCTGACAATACCAAACCTGGACACCTTGCGAGCTTTCCAGGAGATGGCGCCCGGGCCCGGAACCATGAACAGAGTGAAATGAGAATGAGGTGTCTCAATTACTAACCAACAACTCCCTCCTCTGGCACTGTACATTAGGTATTGGTCCAGTGCTATATGGACTCGACCGAGAATGAGTTTATTGTTATTAATGTACTGGTGTTTGCTAATTGCAACCACAACAAGGGCATTAAGTCAAGTTTAAACAGTCATATATACCAATATTACCCATTTTAGTGGACTTCCAACACAGGCATTAATGACCGGGTCCCATTTTTCCAACAAACTGAAATAGTTTACCGACGTAAACAAGCACTATTTCACTACGAGGAGGTTCCCACGTGGAGAATATATTTTTAGTAGCCATAAATTAGGGAAACGTTTAAGCCTAAGGAGCGTACCTTAGTGCTTGAAAGAAAATAATTTGGGACCACACAATGGAATGAGATACACTCACAGAATTTCGAAACGCGGGATACTCACTGTCAATCTCAAATGAACTAAAGAGTAGTAACATGGTATTTGGTTTGGAATCGAGTTTGGAACATTGGTGATCTTTAATAATTTAACAATGTCGTCGAACATATAGCACTGGTGCGGTACTATAGTTGCGGATAAGATAGACTGGTCAAACCAAGGGGGGGGGGGGGGGGGGGGGGGCAGGTGGAATGTTCAGTAGAACTCCAGTGATCTATACATTGAGCCTCGTCGATTTGGGGGTACATCGCAAAGAGGGAAAAACCTCCCATTGAAGGGAGTACTGATTCTAGGTTAATCCAAATAACTAAAATCTACCCGATGCTTCGATAAACTCATGGACACAATTAGCAATTGCTTCATTAGTTTGAACATTATAGGACGGATTTCCGTACAACAAAGTGTCGATGTCAGAACCACACTTCAGCCTTCCAAGCGTTGCACGCCTTGCGTCGGAATACAGCGGACAATCTAATAGAAAGTGTTCAGCAGTTTCACGAACTCCACAACCGCAAAAGGGTGAGCTTGTCAAATGATTGTTATACAGATCACAGTTGAGATTGCTACACCCTAGACGACTTTTGTGCAACTGTTGTACTCTATCTGTGTTTGGTAAGGGGTTAATCTGGAGTACGGGGCGGGGCCCCCAGACGACGATGTGTGAGCTCGACTACCGACACCTGTACAAGTACTGTTTCAACTAAAGAAATAAAGTCACTCACACCTGCTATTGACATTGGTAACTATTTGTAATCCTGTTTTAGGTGGAAACGGCCTTGTATAAGCTTATAGCTTCCTGCCGAATCCACATCAATGTATGTAACAATTTTTATTATATATTCTTGAAATAAATATTGTTTAAACTAATGGGGTGTTTGTTGATATACGTAGCGTCGTTTCTCTTTGGCTGGTATCCATCCACGCCAAACCATTGGGTAACTATTACTGATAGTAAAAAATAATTACAAATTTGGGCGAATTTGAAAAACAGCAGGTAGAAACACAGACGATCGATTATTGTATAACGAAATATGGAAACTTTTCGAAACGTAACTAATGACTCGACGGGAAAGGAACTAGTCTAAACGGTGCGGGGAAAAAGTTTCGGCTTGTATAGCACCAGTTAAATACAGAAACATTTATGTCATAGCGACGATTCCGTTAAATACAAGTTAAATACAAGGGTTTGAAGTTTAATTGATGTTTAATAAACAACAGTCTGCGAAATCAAGATTGCAGCAAGAAAAATAAACGAAAGCAGCATCTCAGCTTCAATATTGTTCTACGTCTTTTTGAACAGACGTTGTTTTGGGAAGGAACGCGGACAGAGAATTATGGCCGGATCGCGCCTGGGTTGCGATCCGGTCGTAACTCTCTGTCCACTCTGTCATCACAGTAGTTTATCATATGACTATGACATTTTTACCCTAAATATCACTACTGTTTGACGATGTGTTCCAAACTGTTGTATCACACCGGGTGAGATTTTTCCGGATCAAAAGTCCAGATCACACTCGTACGGAAATCAAGAATCCATATCACACTCCCACGGAAATATCCGAGAGTTTCCGTGAATAGTTTTCGTAACTGGGGAAGTCGTTGTTGTTTCGTCTGCTATTTTGTAACCGGCTTTTCACCGCATATTAATTAAAATGGCAAATTTGGGTGAATTTGACATCGAAACAATGTCATGTGATAAACATATCATCATAACAGTGTGTTGATCCGTGTCGTCGCATCACATCTCGTTGAGGTGGCCAGATTTTCGGATCACACGAGCTGCCGCCGAAAATCTGGCCATCTCAACTCGACGTGATACTACGACACGGATCAACACACTGTTATGATAATATCTATTTATCATGGAGTAAAGGGTTAGATTTAGAGTTCTAAAAAAATCTATAGTCTAGTCGGCTGTTGCAAAAAAAGCTGCCTATCCATATTGCAGTGGGATAACTTCATCATTCTGCCGATGTCAATGAGAACGAATCAATAAACAGCAGTATTCTCATCGGTTTTGAGATGTCGGTATCGATCGGTAGTTTTTTTATATTTATTAATTGCTATTAAAATATGTCCCAAGCTCATATAATCATCTGATGCAGTGTAAATATTGCCAACAACTAATTACTACCTATTGGCTGCTGTTTGGAACTTCTGGCGACTGACAACAGTTAATGTTTGTTGAAATTTCCGGATCAATAGTACACTAATTAGTGTTATTGCTTGCTCATTATCCGCGACCGACACTGTTTTTAAAATGGAGAAATGTTGTTGAACACTAAACTATAGGACACGGTAGAAAGTTAGAAAAATGGAACAAAGAATTGTAACCCCACATGCACCAAACTACTAAACAGGGCTGAATGAAAGTGAGGGGCACAAACACCCACGACGCATTGAACCTAACCTGGTTCGGCCCGATGAGAATGAACATTGAAAATTGGATCAACATAAATGTTATTTCCTGAGTCTGATGACTTGAGACAACCACTTGTTTTCTTTTGTTGCGGTCTGATCATGATTACTCCCTTTTCTTCACTCATCTTCCAACCCGAAGGCTAGCCTTCGGGTTGGAAGATTATTGAAATGGTTGAAAAAGAAAAAATAGACAGAAGCATCTTTACATGAGAAAATTATTTATTTATTTATTTATTTATTTATTTATTTATTTATTTATTTATTTATTTATTTATTTATTTATTTATTTATTGGGGTTTAACGACACATTCGACCGCCAGAATCACCTCCCGTCGGACATTTTTACGGGTGGAGGAAGCTGGAGTACCTGGAGAGAACTACCGAGCAGCGGCGAGTAACAGCTACTGTTAGACTCCCCAACGTACTAACTCCGTTCAAGCATAGTTTGTATTGGTTGAAGACAGGTGCGCCATTGTCGTGCAGTACGCATTAGTACACAGCGCCACCGTGCCCCCACGTGGGCAACCGGTGTAAAAGGAATGGAAGTCCGTAGGAACGTTAGTCCCTGTTACACGGGGATTAAGTGCCTGGCCCAAGGACACAACGCAGTTACCCTTGACAGAGATCGAACAATGGGCCCTTTGGTTTGATGTCCAACGCCGTAACCACTAAGCCACCGCACTCCCTACATGTGCAAATTTATGTATTTATTTATAAGGGTTTAACGATACTTTCGACAGCCAGGGTCACCTCGTGTCGGACAGTTTTACGGATGGAGGAAGCCGGAGTACCCGGAGAGAACCCTCGATCAACTGTCAAGCTCCCCAACATACTAACACCACACAAGCAGGTAGGTTGATAAGAAATAGTACGGCTACAAAAAAGTATACATTCTGGTTTTATATATCCCAAAGCCGAATCCTTCATATGTGTGAATGTGTGAATGTTTCAGTTTTTTTAAATAATGAACAGCCGCATATGTTGATTTACTTACCAATACATTTAACTATTTATTTATTTATTTATTTATTTATTTATTTATTTATTTATTTATTTATTTATTTATTTATTTATTTATTGGTGTTTTAAGGTCATATATTTATGCACAATGGCTAATTATAACCATGACAGTTTTACGGGCAGAGGAAGCTGGAATCCCCGGAGAGAACCACCGAGCAACGACGATCAGCTGCCAGCTCCCCGACATCGTAACTCCGCACTGCAGCACAGGCAGGGTTAGATTGGTTGAAGACATGCGCACCATCGACGTGCAGTACGCCTTAGTACACTGCGTCATCGTACTCCCATGTGGACAGTGGGGGTTAAGTGCCTTGCCCAAGGATACAGCGCGGGAGTCCGAATCGATAGCTCAGACGGTCACTCATCCGAGGACTAACCGGGCTCGACCTTGCTTAACTTCGGTGATCTGACGATAACCGGTTACAGCAACGCCACAGCGCCCCCACATATTTAACTGCAGATCGCCAAGTCTACAGTGCGGGCACCGTGGACTGGACGCTTTCCAGGTTCAACTCGATGCTTCATTAATTAAACTTTTGCTGATGATGATTTTTATGACCTGGTAAACGCATGCATTGACATCACAGCCCACGTGTGGACGATGACCAGTCCATGACGACTGTACTGTGAGCTTGATGCTGAATCAATTCCTTAAAAGTTGTATGTTTTTTTTGTATTGCTTAATTTGTACATTATACTTGAAAATGAATACATCCTCACTTAGCTTCAACGGCGATCTACAGAGTCTGGAATCCGCGACATGAAACACTTTTATTTTAATTGAAGGGATCTGGCTTCAAATAAAATCGAGTTTGGCTCTTACAGAATTTTGATTTTGAGTATTGTCACAGGAATTCACGCTGAAGTGATTCGCAACGTTTGGACAACATCAAATATGAATCCAGAGTGTAAAGTTTATTTGACTGGTAGCATTTAGCAATATGAGCACACATCAACAAAAGTGTGAACAATATCTTCTCTGGTGGAATGAGCGAATCTAGTTGCGAAGAGATAACGTAGCAATTTAATCCAACTGCTCTGTAAAGTAGGGCTGTCACGATTTTTCAATTTAGGAATCGATTAATCGTCGCAAATAATCGATAATAATCAATTAATCGTACCTAAATAACCCCCATCCCTCTCCCTCTCTTTGAAGTCGATAAAAATGAAGTTCAAGTCAGCTGACCTACCTCAAGTAAACAACGAAGACGATCAACTTTTAGGTACATTCAAAGCTTTGATGTTCTGAACTTTTGAACCGTCAGTGTAATAATCAAGACCGGTCGGCAGTTGCGATCTTCGCAACTGCCGACCGGTCTTGATTATTACACTGACGGTTCAAAGATTCAGAACATCAAAGCTTTGATGAATGTACCTGGAAGACAAATGCTTCCAACGGCTTCTTGGGGTTTAACATCGATGTTCTTAACTCAATACCTTTAGAAACAATAGTTTTTTCATCAAATTTTCTTTTAATTATTAAACATCTAAAACGGGATACAATTTACCGATTATTCGGCAACGAAAAATACTAATCGATTTCGCTGTGACCGATCAACAATCGATTAATCGATTGATCGTGACAGCCCTACAGTGTAAAGCTGTAGGAATGAATTACTCCTGAACCTCACTGCTCATTTAATGTCAACTGTGTCGTCTGCTCGTCTAGTCACAAATGTTACATACAATTATATAAATGGTCACCTGCTTTAAAATATTATAGAGTCTGTCGTGAATAGCTCCACGGGTATTGAACCTCGTCTGATATTTGGCACTGTGTTTTTAGTCTGTCACATGCTCGACTACGGCACAACACCCGCACACGCAGAGGTGATGATCCTTGACGGATAAAGACAAACCAAATACAATTATCCCCCAACCTCCAAGGACCAATTGTACAAGAAAAAATGCAAATATGGATTGAGGACATTTGTCCCACATTCTGTAATATTTTCCCCCTGTATTCCGACATGGTGTTTGGGTTAATGGTCTTTTGGTTGCTCTTCGTGTACCACGTTTCATTATTCATCACACAAAGTTCAGATGGTCGAGACAGAATTGTTCAGCAAATGGGGACTCCATACATTGGGTGAAGTGACTCTCATGAACGGCGTGCTTTTGTGACAATTTATTTATTGCAATTTAACGACACTTTCGATTGCTAGGGTCACCTCGTGTCTGACAGTTTTACGGGTGGAGGAAGCCAGATTATCCCTGAGATGGAACCAGTTCTGTTTAAACAGTATTTATTTCAAATCAAATAAATTTACCAAGATTAACATTCAATTTTAACAGAATATTACATGAACTGAAGTAGATTCAGCAGTAAACTTGGAGCTTATTCAACGCAGTCGCCAAACATTTTTGAAACAAAGGAGATTTGAACAGTTGGCATATCGAACCAGTTTTGGTTCTTTATAGAAGCAAAACTGGTTCGATATGCCAACTGTTCATATCTCCTTTACTTAATAATGATTCGAGACAACCTCGTATAAGCTCTAAACTTACGACTGAAGCCCACTCAATTTATGTTTAATTCTGTTAATATTTGATGTTAATCTATAAATTTATTTGATTTGAAATAAATACTGTTTAAACAGAACTGGTTCCATCTCAGGGACACGATTAGACCCAGTTTTGGTTCTAAAGAGAACCTATATTTAGGCTTTTCCGTCTGGAAAAGACTATTTTTTTTCTACGGATTATTATTTTTTTTTTTTTAGGCTTTTCCTTCTGGAAAAGACTATTGTTTTTCCACGGATGATTATTTTTTTTTTTTTTTTTTAGGCTTTTCCCTCTGGAAAAGACTATTGTTTTTCTACGGATTATTATTTTTTTTTTTTTTTTTTTAGGCTTTTCCCTCTGGAAAAGACTATTGTTTTTCTACGGATTATTATTTTTTTTTTTTTAGGCTTTTCCCTCTGGAAAAGACTATTGTTTTTCCACGGATGATTATTTTTTTTTTTTTTTTTTTTTTTCCACACATTTTGTCCGTACGATTCAGAAGCCATTTTCGAACCGATTTTCACGAAATTTTGCACACGCATAGAGGGGCACAAAATCTAAAAATGTACCGAAGCGGAATTTTCGATTTAACCCTTATTTCGTCAGAATTGGCAAAAAACTGTCAAAATTGGGGTTTATCGGCACTTTCTCGAAACACGTCTTGTAGATTTTTTCTAAACATTCATCACTGATAGATCTGTCTGTGACACGACCTTTGATACACACGACATATCAGGCGATGCATATGATAACCCTCCGCAGGCTGCCAAACATAAACATTTTGATGAAATGGGCTGGTTTCAGGCCCCCAGAGCACCCAAATGATACATGAGAGATAAACATAACTTCCTTTATTGGGAGTGGAATTCACCGAGGATCATTTTTGTCAGTAATAAGGGTGTTCAAAAAACCAAGCGTTAACCCGTTTTGGGCTGGTTAAACAGCAATACCCCCATAAAGATCAAAAATTCGTATTTTCCGTGGATTTCTCTAAACAAGTCTTGTAGATTTTCCAAAAAAATTTGTCACTCCCAGGCCTGGGTGTGACAATAGAAGCTGCATGGACAAGATACTGTGGTGAGCATTTGTTAACCCTCCACGGGCTGCTAAAAGTCAAAATTGTGATAAAATGGGCTGTTTTGGACACCAACAGCACCCGCTTGGTGTACCACCGAGAAAGGTTCTTTCTTTTATCGAACGCAAAATTGATGGGGAAACATTTTTGATAGTGGTAAGGATATTCAAAAGTCGATGTCTTAACCCATTTTGGACTGGTTAAAGAGAGATACCCCTTAAAAGCTTAAAATTCCCATTTTCTGTGGATTTCTCTAAAAGCAACTTGTAGGTTTTCAGGAAAAATTGACTATTCGCAGGTCTTTGTGTGACATTACGAGATGCATGGACAAAATATTCCGGTGATCATTTATTAACTCAGGTTGCTAAGCATCGTAATTTTGTTGAAATAGGCTGTTTTCAGATGCGCACAGCACACAATGCATACCCGAGAGATAAACGTAATCTACTTTGTTGGAAGTGGAATTCACCGAGGACCAAATTTGTTAGTAATAAGGGTATTCAAAAAACCAAGCATTAACCCCTTTTGGGATGGTTAATAGCAATAGCCATCAAAAGTTTAAAAAATCATGTTTTCCCTGAATTTCTTTACAAGCGTCTCGTAGGGTTTCAAGAGAAAATGACCGTTGATAGGTCTTAGAGTTGCATGGATAAAATATTCAGATAAACATTTGTTAACCCTCCATGGGCTGCTAAATATCAAAATTTTGGACACCAACAACATCAAATGGGAATGCTGCAGAGAAACATAACTTCTTTTACGGGACACAAAACTGATAGGGAAAATTTTTAGAAAGTTGTAAGGATATTCAAAAATTGAGGTCTTAACACATTTTCGCCCGGTTAAGGAGATGTAACCCTTAAGAGCTTAAAATTCCCATTTTCTGTGGATTTCTCAAAAAAATTTAGTAAGTATTCAAGAGAAATTGACCACTTGCAGGTCTTGGAGTGACATTACAAGTTACATGAACAAAAGATTCCGGTAAGCGTTTGTTAACCCTCCAGAGACAGCAAATTTTGAGAAAATGGGCTGTACGTGGCCACCCATTACACCCAATGTGTACCTGCGAGATGAACATAACCACCTTCATTGGAAGTGGGATTCACCGAGGATCATTTTTGTAAGTAATGAAGGTATTCATAAAACCAATCATTAACCCGTTTAGGGCTGGTTACAGGGTGATACCCCTCAAAAGGTTAAAAATTCATGTTATCCGAGGATTTCCCTAAAAACATCTCATAGATTTTCAAGAAAAATTAGCCATTCTCAGATCTTAGTGTGAATTACAAGTTGCACGTACAAAAAATTCCACTAAGCATTTGTTAACCCTATGTGGGTTCTCAAACATCAAAATGTTGAAAAAGTGGGCTGTGTTTGCATACCCGCAGCACCCAAAGTTAAGAGGAGAAATCAACATAAGTGGAAGTAGAATTTACTGAGAATTATTTTTATAAGTAATAAGCGTATTAAAAAAACAACTCTTAACCCGTTTTGGGCAGGATAAACAATTATACCCATTAACAGCTTAAAATTCATGTTCTCCCTGGATTTCTCTGAAAACATCTCGTAGATTTTTAAGTAAAAATGGCCATTCACAGTTTTTGGTGTGAAATTACAAGTTTCATGAATAAATATTCCTGTTAGCACTTGTTAACCCTTACAAGCTGCCAGACATCATTATTTTGGACACACTTGAGATAAAACGGACCATTTTCAAATATATACAGCACTCAGTGGGTATGTGTCAAACAAATATAACTCCTTTTGTCGGTCATTAACTTGTTGGATGACGATATTGATATTAACCCTCTCCACCGTTAATGATGGTTTTTACCTAAACATTTTTTTTTATCAAACTGATTCATTCGAGACTTCTGTACTCACCTTTTTCATGACATCAATGAAGGAACTTCAGTGAGACAGTCAAAAGCAATTCATCATACACTGTGGGGGTCATGACAAATCATGCAATCTCATCGGGAAAAGCCATGATTCTCCAGAATCATAAAGTCTAGTTTTTTTTTTGTTTTTTGGGGTTTTTTTTTGGTTTTTTTTTCCACACATTTTTGTCCGTACGATTCAGAAGCCATTTTCGAACCGATGTTCACACAATTTGGCACACGCATAGAGGGGCAAAAAATCTAAAAATGTACCAAGGCGGAATTTTCGATTTAACCCTTATTTCGCCGGAATTGACAATAAACTGTTAAAATTGGGGCTTATCGGCACTTTCTCGAAACACGTCTTGTAGATTTTTTTTAAACATTCATCATTGCTAGACCTACCCATGACACGTCCTTTGATCCACACGACACACTAGGCGATGCATATGGTAACCCTCCACAGGCTGCCAAACATCGAAATTTTAATGAAATGGGCCGGTTTCAGACCCCCACAGCACCCAAACGATCCCCGAGAGGTAAACATAACTTCCTTTATTGGAAGTGGAATTCACCGAGGATCATTTTTGTAAGTAATAAGGGTGTTCAAAAAACCAAGCGTTAACCCGTTTTGGGCTGGTTAAACAGCAATACCCCCATAAAGCTAAAAAATTCATGTTTTTCGTGGATTTCTCGAAACGAGTCTTATAGATTTTCAAGAAAAATTTGTCACTCTCAGGCCTTGGGGTGACAATAGAAGTTGCATGGACAAAATACTGCGGTGAGCATTTGTTAACCCTCCACGGGCTGCTAAAAGTCAAAATTGTGATAAAAAAGGCTGATTTTGGACGCCAACAGCACCCAATGGGTACACCACAAAGAAAAGTGCCTTCCTTTATCAAGCGCACAATCTATACGCACGCAAACATTTTTGTAAGTAGTAAGGGTATTCAAAAGTCGAAGTCTTAACCCATTTTGAACAGGCTAAAGAGAGAGACCCCTTAAAATCTTAAAATTCCCATTTTCTGTGGATTTCTCTGAAAACATTCTGTAGGTTTTCTAGAAAAATTGACTACTCGCAGGTCTTTGTGTGATATTACAAGTTGCATGGACAAAATATTCCGGTGAGCGTTTATTAACCCCCTAGAGGCTGCCAAGCATCGTAATTCTGTTGAAATGGGCTGTTTTCGGACACGCACAGCACCTAATGTGTACCTGAGAAATAAACATAATCTCCTTTGTTGGAAGTGGAATTCATTGTGGGCCATTTTTGTAAGTAATAAGAGTATTCAAAAAACCAAGCGTTAACCCCTTTTGTGGTTGTCAATTGTGACACCCATCAAAAGCTTAAACATTTATGTTTTCCCTGGATTTCTTTACAAACATCTGGTAGAGGTTTCAAGAGAAAATGGCCACTGATAGGTCTTGGTGTCACATTACCAATTGATAGGATAAATTATTCCGGGAAGCATTTATTAACCCTCCATGGGCTGCTAAATGTGAAAATTTTGAAAAATAGTCTGTTTTTGGACACCAACAACATCAAATGGGAATGCAACAGAGATGCATAACTTCTTTTACCGGACGCAAAACTGACAGGGAAACATTTTTGTAAGTAGTAAATGTATTCAAAAATCGAGGTCTTAACCCATTTTTGACTGGTTAAGGAGATATACCCCTTAAAAGCTTAAAATTCCAGTTTTCTGTGGATTTCTCAAAACAAAATTTCAAGAGCAATTGACCATTCGCACGTCTTCGAATGACATTACAAGTTGCATGAACAAAATGTTTCGGTAAGCATTTGTTAACCCTCCAGAGGCTGCCAAGCATAGACATTTGGAGAAAATGGGCTGTTCTTGGGCAACCATAACACCAAATGTGTACCTACGAGATAAACATAACCTCCTTCATTGGAAGTGGAATTCACCGTCGATCATTTCTGTAAGTAATGAAGATATTCACAAAACCAAGCATTAACCCTTTAGAGCTGATTACAGAGAGATACCCTTCAAAAGGTTAAAAATTCGTGTTATCTGAAGATTTCTTTAAAAACATCCCGTAGATTTTCAAGAAAAAATGGCCATTCTCAGATCTTAGTGTGACATTACAGATTGCATGTACAAAATATTCCTGGAAGCATTTGTTAACCCTGTGCAGGTTCTCAAACATCAAAATGTTGATAAAATGGACTGTGTTTGCATACCCTCAGTACCTGAATTTGAGACGAGAGATCAAAATAAGTGGAAGTAGAATTCACTGAGAATTATTTTTGGAAGTAATAAGAGTATTCAAAAAACAACACTTAACCCGTTTTGGGCTGGATAAACAATGATACCCATCAATAGCTTAAAATTCATGTTCTCCCAGGATTACTCTGAAAACATCTTGTAGATTTTAAAGAAAAAATGTGACATTACAAGTTGCATGAATGAATATTCCTGTTAGCACTTGTTAACCCTCTACAAGCTCCCAGGCATCAGTATTTTGGATGCATTTGAGATAAAATGGACCATTTTCAAATAGCCAGAGCTCTACGTGGGTATGTGTCAAACAAACATAACTCCTTCTGTCGGTCATTAACTTGTTGGACGACGATATTGACATTAACCCACTCCACCGTTAATGATGGTTTTTACCTAAACAATTTCTTTATCAAACTGAGTCGCTTGAGACTACTATACTCACCTTTCTCATAACATCAATGAAGGAACTTCAGTGAGACAGTTAAAAACAATTCATCAGTCACTGTGGGGTCATGAAAAATCATGAAATCTCATCGGGAAAAGCCATGATTCTCCAGAATCATAAAGTCTAGTGTTTGCAGTGTGTCAGTTAAACAATTCAACGTCTGGAGGGTCTGAGATACAGTAAAAATCAGGGGTTGGTGGATTGGCCAAAAGTATCTAAACATATAAGAATGACATTTTAATTTGATTTAAATAAACTTGAAAACAGTAATTACAAAAATCACATTTGTCAAATATGAAAATATTTTGAGCAGTGGATTGAGTGAAATGTTTTTTTTATGTTTTTCCTTCTACCCAAGGTGTTAAATCTCCGGACCCACATTGCACCCCTAATTATGAGAACAGGGGATTTATTTGAACAAGCTTTGAGAACATTCTTACACAGACGTTAAATTCAAACAGGGAATATGTGGGCTCGTGGTTTGTGAGAAGATGTTTCAATGTTTCTCCATCACCCACTGAGCATGAGCGTGTGGATAGGGCCTGCATATAGTACAGAAACGGCCGTGTCCTTCTAGTTTCGACATATATCAGCTTGCGGAGGGTACCCGCACGTATTTACAGACAAGGCTGTGGCCTTCTAATTTCGACAAATATCAACTTGTAGACAGTGCCTACACGTTGATTACAGAAACAGTTGTATTTGCTTCAGAAGCTTTAGAAGATCCGGACATGTTGTAGGTTATCAAAAGGTTTTTTCACAAATGAGAGGCACATTTGTACGCCAGAAAATACGATGAGAGGTTGATGGAACGTATCTTGTTTTTATTTGTTTTTTTCACAGTATCTTTTATCTAATTTTGGTTTTGAAGACCCACACAGCACGGTATAACTACTAACACTCCCCCACCCGTAGGGGTGCTACTTAGAGCTGTAGGTTTTTAAATTTCTTGCTCGGTTTCGGTTTTGGTTTTTCAGGTGGAGTAAAACCTCGGTTCGGTTCGGTTTTCGGTTTGTTCATGAGGCCAAGTAACATTCAATAAAACTCATTCTTATGTCCGGAGTCATAACTGAATGGTAGTGAAATTGAATGAAACACAATGAATGCCCGAAATAAGCTATAATACATGTACATGAAGAATCAGGAAGGCCAATATAATAATTACCTAAATATACAGAACTTTTATTGTGCTTGGCCATTTTTCGAGGTCTGACACCTACACGCAACTTGAGGAAAGCTGCAAACACAACTAAGCTGAAATGTCGGCAATCCACAGAATGTAGCCTTCCCAGAGTAGTGGGAGTACCCAGACACTGCCATTGGCAGTGTCTGGGTACTCCCACTACTCTGGAATGGCTACATTCTGTGAATTTCTGCAGCAAGAGAGTATTTAATAAAAAACGAAAAACCTTAGATTACGGGATGTCGACGGTTTCGGTTTCGGTTTTTTTTAAAAACTAAAAACCTCGGTTCGGTTCGGTTTCGGTTAACCTACAGCTCTAGTGCAACTTGTGAAAACGTTGACAAAAATGACAATCTTTAAATGGTAGCACGCACAGTTCACTTCAACACGATAGTATTTCCAAGCTGCTGCTATAAAGACTCGTGTCTTCTGACAGGTTGTCAGCACAGCATAGATTTGTGTGCGCATATCGTTGTTGTAATATCCTTGTCAGACTGAAAGCTTCCTATAATCTACTGTTCATATGAACTTTCTACCTATGATTCCTATTAATCAGATACAACTTCAGAGAGTTCTCTAAATCAGGAACTCTTTTCAAATAAATAATGTCGAAAGGCACTAGAGGAATAAACTACAGTACATGGAGAGTGGATTGTAACTAAATCACCCGCAGAGTGGAGTTTTAATCACTCAAGCTATAACTTTCAAATTTTGTATATATCGACAAAAAACACAAGCAATGTTTCAGCCAATGGACCTCCGGGTTTAACCCGGAGGTCGATTGGCTGAAACTTTGCTGGTGCCGGCTATGCTTTGCAACAAATTTGCAATTATTGCACGGGTGGAATCTCCACTCTGCGGGTGATTTAGTGATAATACACTCTCCACGTACTGTACGAAGACACTTTCATTTTCGGTAGCGCCATATTTCCTCTGATGCAGACATGCGCGGAAAACAACTTATTAACCTCTTCCATGCTGATGGTGGATATTCCTTCCCGGAACATGATTTCTGCTGCCACTGGAATAAGAATAATGTGGGAGCTTTTAATCTAATTTTTAATTGAATTTTTCATTAAAATCTAGTCATGGCTGCTTAACAGCAGCCATGACTAGATTTGATGAAAAATATCTTGTAAATACGCAGCTGGTTAAGTGTTAATCATTTGGAGCTTAATATAAAACCATTGAAAGTCGGGCCATTTTATGGAGGAAGCCGATGAGAACCACTGAGCAACTGCGATTAACTGTTAAACTCTCCACATTACGGGCGAGAGGTTGTATCAGAAAACTATTCTACATGCTTATAAACATACACGCATCGAGAGTTGAAATTGAGTAAGATGGAATCATGTAGAGCAGTGTAATCACAAAAGTGGTTTCTTTCACTTACCCAACTGGGTCGAGATTCGTAAATAAAATAAGACCACATTAAGAAAAACAAACGGAAGTAGTTTTTCAAATTCGTAAATAAAATAAGACCACATTAAGAAAAACAAACGGAAGTAGTTTTTCAAATTCAATGTACTCGTATTTGCTTATCGAATGGTGAGATTCGTCAGTGTTATGGAGAGGAAAGCGTATAGAGAATTTTGATCTCATTGCGACCTAGTTGTGATCAGGTCCAATTTCTCTGTCTGATTTTGTGATCACAGTTGGGCAATAACTGGCTTTATCATATGACTCGTGGGGAATGGAATGGTTTAACGCGCCGAAGGCGCGCAGGGACGGTATGGGGAACAATCCCCTTTCGACCCTCATTGACTGTAAATGACTAATTTCCACATATCTACTCGTGTTGAAGGAGGAACAGGTTCAGGTACTCGGCAGGTGTCACCGGTTGCGGCGTGATGGTTTCTTTGACTGATGTCGGTTGAACCCTCGGGTGAGGACCAGTGTGAGAGGTTGGGTCCTCTCACAAAGGTACTACCTCTCCCCGAGGGTGCAGTCGGTCTGGATTTTCGGGCAAGTATAGTCTGCCACTTCGGAGATGATTTTAAGTGATGGCCATCACTGGCAAGTATAATCTGCCTCAGGCTGTCTCTGTTTGATAGGATGTCTTTGAAGGAAACAACAACGACCCCTTTCGGGGACCACCAAGAAGAAGACCCGAACTTCCCTGGTTCGGGGGCAGGCCTGCATTGTAATCCTATTGGGTTGGGACAAAAAGATGCGCATTGTGCTTACAAAAAGGGGCAGAGGCGGGACGCAGGACCAATGCTCGCCTCCCTTAAAGTGGTCGACCACTTTTAGGGAGGGGGCGGAGGATGTTCAGGAACCGTGGGGGTGATTGTTTCCATAACGGTTAGACTGTCTGTAGCGGTTATTGGGGTGCTGGTCAAAAGCATCTTCTGTGTACCTGCTTAAAAGAAGAAGACAGAATTAGTTCTCATTAGAATAAGAGTGAAAAGTAGCACATTATGTTTTAATTATGATCACAGTTAAGCTGCTGATCAGCCTGTTAGATCACCTTCATAGGGTGATAGTGAGTTTGTAGCGGGAGGGTAACATGTTTAGACACTAAACCACACCCGAGGGTGTTTCTGTTATGCCCTTCGCTGGTTTCGACCATATTCAGATTAAATGAGTTTATTTAGGGTCACGAGTTTGGGCAGGGTAGTTTGGTTCCGCGCATTGTAGCATTCCTGGAGCAGGACATGTCGTACTGTGGGTTCGCAGTAGGTTTGCTTGACAGTGGCTTGGCCTACCTACCCTTTCCCTATGTAGATTTGCTGAGATTGTGGGGGCAGGGTAGTTTGGTTCCGTGCATTGTAGCATGCCTGGAGCAGGACATGTCGTACTGTGGGGTCGCAGTAGATTTACTGACAATGGCTTGGCCTACCTACCCTTCCCCTTTGTTCCCCGTGTTGTTTATGCGCGCTGACTGTTTTTCGATCAGTCTTAGTTTTGATTGCAATTTTTGGGTTTTTGTCGGCTTTCGCAAATGGTTCCAAGTTCGGAGATTAGTACGCTGTCGGCTAACCGGTCATGATTTTTCGCGGCCAGGGTGGCTAGGCGGTCTTTAATGATGGGGATATCGGCCCTGTCGTAGAGTGTTTTGATGGGTGTGTCCCATGGGGCGCGGAGGGTAACTCTAAGCGCGTGATTTTGGATCCTCTGGAGTTTACCCATATTAGTTTGGTTGAGATCAGTTAGTATGATTGCACCGTATTCGAGTACTGGGCGCTCAAAGGATTTGTATAGTTTGAGTAGGGTGGACTGGTTGCCCCCCCCCCCCCCCCCTGAAGTTCCCTTAAGCATTTTCAGTAAGTTAATTCGTTTGGTAGCTTTTTTCGCCATGTCGTCGGTATGTTTGTTGAAGGACAGTTTTTGATCAATGGTGATGCCCAGGAATTTCGCTTCTTTGCATTCCGGGAGGGTGTTATCCATCAGTTTTAGGTCAAAATCACGTTTATTTTTCTTGCGAGTAAAGGTGATTCGTTGGGTTTTATTGGCGTTTAGCTTAATTCTCCATTTGGCACACCATTGTTCTAGGTCATCGACAGCGCGTTGCAGGGTTTTTTGGAGCAGATTGGCCGTATTGTTAGAGTCCCTTATCATCCGTGAATTGGGAAACTTGAACACGATCCCCAGAGAAGTTAAGGTCATTTACGTAGAAGATGTAAAGGAGGGGGCTTAGGACGGATCCTTGGGGGTGCCTGCTTCAAGGGGGACACTGTCAGACATTTCATTGTTCACTCTGCCTTTAATTTTGCGATCATTTAAGAAAGAGGAGAGTAATCTGAGCAATTTCTTGGGGAGTCTCATTTTTGCTAATTTGTAGCGCATTCCATTGTGCTAAACGGAGTCAAATGCTTTTTCGACGTCTAACAGGACTGTCGCGCCTATTTGCTGATTGTTGATAGCAGTTTTCATTTGGGTGACTAGTCGGTGGACATGTTCGATGCCTTCTTTCCGGTTTCTATAGGCTCTTTGCCATTTATTGAAAAAATCGTTGTCTTCAAGGTGTCTTCAAGGTGCCCCCAGAACCGATTGGTAAGGATTCGTTCGAATGTCTTACCAATGCAGCTGAGTAGGCTGATTGGGCGGTAGCTGGCTGGATCGGAGGGGTCCTTCTCCGGTTTTGGTATCATGACACCAATGGCTTTTTTCCAACATTTGGGAAAGTAGCCATGGGTGAGGCATGCGTTGAACAGTTTGTTTAGTTTTTCGATTAGGGAGAATGGGCTTTGTTTTAGAATTTTGTAGCTTACTTCGTCTTCGCCGGGTGAGGAGGAATTTTTGCATTTTTTTATGACGTTGATGATTTCCTCATTAGTGATGGGGGTGACGAGGTCATCGTCATCCCCGTCTTCTGGCTCGTTATCGAATTTGGGGTCACGGAAGATACCAGGGTGTTCGTTGATGTAGTCATCAATGGCGTTTATGGCGGCGTCATCGTTGCCCGTGCCTTGGTGCGGGTGATGCGTTTTTCTTAGGAGGTCGGCAAAGGTGTCGGCCTTGTCTTTGTCGGTGCGCGTGAAGGAACCGTCTTCCTTCTTAAGAGGTTTGCCTGCGGCTTTGCGGCTTTTGTTTTTTTGCCCAGTTAGGGTTTTGAAGGAGTCCCAGAATTTTTTGGCATCCTGGACTCCGCTTAGATCGGCTGTTGCCTTTTCCCAGTTTGCTTGTTTTTCAGCTTGGAGGGCTTTCTTGACCTCCCCATGAAGGCGGTTGTATGTTTTTTTGAGGTCAGCTTTCTTACCGGGGTCAGTTTCGGTTTTAAGAGCGCGATTAGTTTTGATTAGTGAGAGTGTGTCGCCCGAGATAGTATTTCTCCAGGGGCGTACTTCTTCTTTTGGGCATATTTCGTTTAGGGCTGAGTTAATGATTTTCTCTATGCCCTCGCATTGGGTTTCGAGTTCCGCTGCATTGGATGGGGGGGGGGGGGGGGGTGTTTGTGAGTTTGACATCGATGATGTCACGACAGAGGTTCCAATTAATTTTTCTAAAATTTCTGCGGAGAGTGGGGGGGGGGGGGGGGGGTACCTGAGTGGGCCATTTCCTAGCAGCAGTGAGGCGTGGACCGGGAGGTGATCGCTGCCTAAGTCGTCATCGCCGACCCAGTGGATATCTATGTGATTTATCAGAGAGTCACTGGCGATAATTAGATCGAGGATCTCGGATGAGAATAACGGGTTATTACTGATATAAGTTGCAGAGCTGTCGTTCATAACCACATGAAGGTTATGCGTTTTAGTGATTTCAAGGAGGGCTTCACCGTTAGGGGTGGTTTTGTTACAGCCAAAGTACAAGTGTTTGGCACTGAAGTCGCCGAGGAAAATGCAGTGATTGTATTTCCCCGTGAAGAATTCAAAGACAGTGTCAGAAACGGTTTTGCTTGGGTCGTTATAATAACAAACAATCGCGATGTTTTTGTTGTCGACAGTGATTTCAGTTGCAATCACCTCTGCATCGAGGTGATTAGTTTTTATGGTTTTGGTTTTGATGTGGTGGTTAGTCGGTCTCTTCTAATAGTGCTGAACCCACTTATTGAGAAATTTCTGCTGGGTTGAAGCCAACTTTCGCAGATGCAGACAATGTCTGTGCCTTCGAAGTATCGGCTCATTTGAAGTTTTTTATTGCTAACGCTTCTAGCGTTCCACACGGCTATTTGTAACTTATTCATAGGGGGGTGACATTTAGTCGCGGTGTTTGGATAGAGATAAGCGGTGGCTTTAGTTAATTTTGATGGCGGCCTTGACTATTGATTCAGAGATCTTGGTCTTGAAAAGCCGAGAAGCGGATCGGCTGACATCTCGACAGATGTCGCCTAAGTTGGTGTTTATATGCTTCTCCAATGCTGAGTGAAGTGCACCTGCGATAAGGGAGCACACAACTTGGGGGATAAGGCATTGTCAGGGTTGGTTAGGTTTAGGTTTTTGAGTTCTATATTTGTTTTTACCTTCTTGTAATGGGGACACCCGCGGTAGTTGCTAGGGTGGTCCCCTTTACAATTGGGGCAGGAGGGGGACTCTAATCTGCATGATTTGGTGAGGTGATTACCTCCACACATCATGCAGGTTAAGGTCCCTCTGCATTTGTTGGCTAAATGTCCGAACTTCTGACACTTGTGGCATTGTATCGGGGGAGGAGTACTTCTGTATTCCTCCGCCATGTGTCGCCTATTATTGATATGTATTCCATTGGCTAACAGTTTTGATTTGGTTTCCCGATTTGGGCATATGGCTTTGATTTTCCAGGTCGACTTCCCGGTGGCCTTGGACGTAAATCTTTCCCATTTGCAATTCTGTAACCCTTGATTTATGAGTTCCCTTGGCGTATCAGGGTGAACCCTGGTGATTACTACTATGAATCCAGGGGGATTGGATCCTTTGTTGTTCTTTTGGTTGTTATTGCCCTTTTCCTTATCCTGACCTGTGGCATTGGTGGAAGCGATGGGATTCCGCTTCCCCCTGTTGTTGTTGGAGTTTTGGTTAAGATTTTTTAGCTGATCAATATTGTTTACTACTACCTTATTCCATGGTTTTTCCATCAAAGATGGGATACCGGGTGAGGTATTCAGATCTGAGGCTTGCTCAGACCCTGGTCCAGAGGCGGAGGCAGAGGTGTTAGAGGGGGAGGAGGGGCAATTCCTCACTTTTTTTGTCTGTCTATCGACAGTGTGAATGAACCCCTTCTCATCCACTAACTCCTGTGTTTCCCCCTCATGATCTAAACTTAATTTCTTTCTTTTGTTTGGCGTTTTGGTGGATGTAGTGGTGCTAACCCAGTCCTCTGGTGATTTGACCTGACTGTAACCCAGACCTTTCTGGGAGGCCAACATTTCGATGATATCTTTGTCAGGACAGAAAGCCTTGCAATTCAATGGATCGAAGGGGTCCTGCAAGCCTAACTCGTCTCTACTTTCTGACGGCTGAGCACCCAGTTCACCCCTTGCAGTCACCTCCCGGGTAACTTTGACCCCTCCCGCTACTTCAGCGTACGTTTTTTGCCCCCTAGTCTCTTCGGTGTCTAACACTATTTCACTAGCAAGTGTAGTTACGTTTTGATTTTCAGGGACCTTGTGGCCCTCCGCCACTACCTGAATCTCCCTGACAGGTGAAACAGGTGTTGGTGGAGTGAACCCCCCCCCCCCCCCCTAATCAAATCCCTAATGAAAGCCTCTTTTTCCTAGAGTTTAGCATCCTTTTCTTCTATTTTTTTAGTGAGGTGAACTATCTGTTCCCTAAGTCCTCTCAGTTCTTCCATGAACTGGGAAGGAGAGTACCCCTCACAATCTGACTTGGTATGGTTTGTCATATCGTCACCCCCCACATTTGAGTTATTAACAGTAAATAGGTTAGGACTTACCTTGCTCTCTTGGGATGAAACCCTCCTTGCAATATTCTCTTTATCCCTCCTGTCCTGCTTCCTTCTTTTATTCTCCTCCCTCCTCTTTTCCTGGGTATTTAAAGAAGACTTTTTCATAAAAGATGCCATTCTGTTTTCTATTCTATTCTCCTTTGAACGATTTGAACAGTCGTGTAGTAAGCCGTATATATCAACTGCGTACAGTAATTGTGAGGTAGAGTGGTCTGTGTAGTAAGCCGTATATATCAACTGCGAGATTCAACTGAAATGATATGACTCGTCCGTTTTGTTCACTTTAAAATAAAGCCTTCCGTCAATTCCATTGGTCAATTTCAAAACTAGACAATTTGATTGGCTGAATAAAATACAACTGGGGCATATTTTCATAATTTGCATAATTAGAGTTGGGAGCTTTCATTAGCCAATTTCAAAACTGGACAATTTGACTAGCTAAACAAAATACAACTGGGTCAAATTTGCATAATTTCAGTAGGGAGAATTTACGTTATCTGTCCTATTTAGGGTGGGTTATATTGTATTAATCTTTTACCTACAAGAAAAACGCCATTAATTTTTTTTATATTTTCACTTTTTGCTTCCAAAACATAGGTTATGACCCCCTCATTGGAACGAGCTCAACGAGCTCGTTCCAATGAGGGGTCATAACCTATGTTTTGGAAGCAAAACATGAAAATTTTTAGTTATACGAGGTTGTTTCTTTCCAAGTGCCGTCTGCAACTCAAGTTAGATGATGGGTTAAAAAGTCATACTAAGTGGCTAATTTGTGCGTGTGTGTGTCATATGATAAATAGAATAGGAAATGAGTGTTTTTCTCATATAATATTTATGAAACTTGTCCGAATTTTCCGTTTGGGCTCGCCAGAGGCTCGCCAAAAACGGAAAATTCTTAGACTCGTTTCATAAGTATTAAATGAGAAAAACACTCATTCCATATCTTCTATATATAAATGAAGCGTTCCTGTACTTGCATTTACTTTTCGACTATATCAGTGTCTTGGAGGGGAAAGCGAATAGAGAATTTCTCTCTCGTCGCGACCTAGTCGTGATCAGATCGAAGTTTTTGGTCCACTTTGTGATCACAGTTCCCGTTGGGCAATAACCGGCTGTAGGAATGACGCGGGAATGTGCTCGCATTTACTTTTCAATCGGTGAGATTCGTCAGTGTTACCGGTGAGGAAAGCGAATAGGGAATTTCGATCTCATCGCGACCTAGTCGTGATCAAGTCGAAGTTCTCTGTCCGATTTTGTGATCACAGTTCCTGTTGGACAATAACAGGCTGTAGGGATGAAACGAAACTGTGCCCGCATTTACTTTTCGACTGTGCCAGTTTTACGGAGAGGAAGTGCATAAAGAATTTCCTTCTCATCGCGGCCTAGATGTGATCAGGTCGAAGTTCTCTGTCCGATTTTGTGACCACAGTTCCTGTTGGACAATAACGGCTGTAGGAATGGAGCGTAACTGTGCTCGCATTTACTTTTCGACTCTGCCAGTTTTACGGAGAGAGAATGCATAGAGAATTTCGTTCTCATCGCGGCCTAGATGTGATCAGGTCGAAGTTCTCTGTCAACTTTTGTGACCACTGTTCCTGTTGGGCAATAACCAGCTGTAGGAATGAAACGTAATGGTCGATTATTTGGTAACTCATTCACACCAAGAACGGGAAAATGTTGGATACACAATAAAGTCATATAGCTGGATTTTGAGACAGTGGCGTAACCAGGGGCTACCCAGCGGGGGAAGGGGGTGCCCTGTAAAATGTTCGATGCCACCGCCCCCCCCCCCCCCTCCCCAACACACTGACCAAACACAACTTAAACATAACATATAGAACATTAAAATAGTATCCAATGGGAACGCGGTGGCTCAGTGGTTACGGCATTTGAACTTCAAACCGAAAGGTCCACGGTTCGATCCCCTCCGGGGGTAACTGCGTTGTGTCATTGGAATAGGCAGTTTATACCGGTTGTCCACGTAGGGGCACGGTGATGTTGTGTACTGAGGCATAATGCACGTCGAATTTGCACTTGTCGTCAACCAATGCTAACCCTGCTTGTGCGGGGATAGTACGTTGGGGATTCTGACAGTTGCTCGTCTTTGCTCGGTGGTTCTCTCCGGGTAGTCCGGCTTCCTCCACCCGTAAAACTGTCCGACAAGAGGTGACCCGGACTGTCAAAGTGTCGTTAAACCCCAATAAATAGATAATGGTCTCCAATATAATGGCTACACATGCTATAAATGCGTCAGATTCGCTCTTTTCTTGTGGGTAGGACATCTAGTCCTAACTAGGACCCTCCGGTAGTTACCCCTCCCCCACTGCCCCTTCAGAGAAGTGGGGAAGTGGTTAACAACCGGAAGGTCCCTGTTAAGACCTGAGGAAGCCCCCGAAACTCCCATAACGGCCTTCCAAATATCACGTTTTCCTTCCCCCACCATCTCACAAAATGCCTAAGAACCCCATTATTGAACCCTTGCTACGCCCCTGTTTTGAGATAGCACCTGACAACAAAGTCCCTGGGTTACGATTCTATTGACTTTCACAGTGTCTGTGCATGTAATGTAGCTGGAGTAAGTACTTGACCCTTTGAACACGTGAGGCCGTTTTTCCGGCCCAGGAACCTGATATGTCATACTTTCATAATGTTGGTTGGCTGCTAAGTGAATGAGTGGGTTAGACCAATTAATATTTTCAACGTGCAGCCCCATGGGGCTGCAAGTTGAAAATATTAATTGCCTTTCCTCCCAAATAAAGAATATGGACTATTCCAATTGCTGCCATTGAACTGACATGGAAGATGCCACCAGGGTCCTAAGATTTAAGTAAAGTGATTACAATAGAGTGAATGCTGACTTGACCACTTGTCCAGCGTTGATGTAAAATAACGACTACAGTTTAAGTAGTATTATTAGTTACCCCGTGTCTGATCACGTGGTACGGGTTTTTACCTACCCGAAGCCAGTCGTATCCCATGAGGCCAAAGGCCTCATGGGATACGGCTGGTTTCGGGTAGGTAAAAACCCGTACCACGTGATCAGTCACGGGGTAACGAATTTATCTATTGACTTTCCGTTTAAGAAGTGCAATCTATTTCATGTGTGAACACGCACAGCATGAGATCTTTTATCTTCCATTGTTGAGCCATACAGGTTTCTGTGGAATTTTTGTGCAAAAGAGTTTTTGTGAAAATATGCCGATATGACAAGTATAAAAAAATTATTGAATTTCTTTTTTTCTTTTTTTGTCTCAAAAACATAGCTTATGAACCCCACATTGGAGGGTACTCGACAAGCTCATTCCAATAAGGGGTCATGAGCTATATTTTGAAGATAAAAAAATTAAAATATAATACATGTACACTGTAAAACTGGAATGACGCGTCTTCTACGGGGTATGGACAATTTGTAGATTTCGGAACGAGGTTTCCACTGGGTATGGGAAATTTGTCAGTGGCTGGGCGGACGTATCGTGGGTTTCAATGAATATGGTCTCATACCACGTATCTATCAACCAATCAAATCAAAAAATTCACTTTAGTCAATAGATAAACGTATTTCTGTATTGTTTGTCGTAGTGGCTAATGTTATATTAGAAAAAAAACATATAATTATCCGTTTTACTTACATGTCCAGTAAACCGTCATCTCATTGAATATAAATTGTACTTCCAATAAACATGGCCTGTACTCTCTCACCTATGTAGTCAGACTTCTGCCTTGTTAACTCTTTTCCCCAAAGCAAAGACAATATACGACCAGGTCTATTCACAAAAAAAGTCTCCATCCAATTTTTTTATTTTAATTTGTGCCTTCAAAACAGGAAAATTGGCCCCTTATTGTAATGACAAGTTGAATGCACTGATGGATTGCATGTTATGTTACAGAGAAGAAATGAAAATATTTAGGTTCCAGTCTGCAGTTTCGCACTATTGAACAGGGATGAAATTCTAAACATTGGGCATATGTTGAAACAAAGGCCATGTAAAATAGAGATATATTTTTAGTATCAGATGTATGATTACATTAGGCTATCTGTTGGACAAACGAATTTGAAGTTTTGGTCCCAAAGTTGGAGTCTGATACATAGGGGTAAATTACCAGATAAATTATCGGAAACAGTGGCTACGAAAAATTTGATATTTTTTAAAATGAAATTTTTACACGGGTTTTTTACCAGACATGTAACTAAAAAACGAAATGGAAACATACAAATTTTGTTTGCATTTTAGAAACAGGGGATGCTATGCTCCAGGGGTAGGTAGGTGGGGGTGGTGGGAAACTTCTGGTTTTGAGGCTGCTGGTGGCTGAAAATGACTGGTTTAGGCATTTTTTCATGCAATTTTGCAGGTTGAAGTCTTGCCTTTAACAATAAATTAGTCCACCCACATTCTGATTGTTTATTTCTACTTAGTCAGATAGTGTTATATGTTTTTAGTGGATTTGGGAAATATAATACATGTTATGGGTTAGATAACTAAGTTACAGAATATTTGCATTTGAAGAGAGTGTACGGCATGTCATTTTTGGAAATGCCTGGAAAATAGTGGAGCGGAACCTTAGTTATTCATAAATACCGTATGTTTTGGCAGTGTCTTCTCTCAGCAGTGGCAGGTAGAGGGTTAATCAGTTACCCAGCGCCCACGATAATAAAATTTGTTATTTTATTAATTTTGTTTTTAAATTTTTTAAAAATTGAACAAAACTATATCACGTGACCTCTCATTTCTATGAGGGATCACATAATATGGTTTTGTTAAAAATTTTCGAAAAACCTTTTTTTCAACAGCTCAGTTTGAAAATTACGTGGCGGATTTGGGCAGATGCAGACAGATGCGGCGGATTCGTTAGGTAAATTGTTAGCCCTTTACCCAACGCAAACGATATCAAAATTTATTATTTTAAATATACTTTTTTAGAATGTTTCAAAACATTTCAACAAAACCATATCATGTGACCCCTCGTTGGGACGAGCTCGACGAGCTCGTTCCAACGAAGGGTCACATGATATGGTTTTGTTGAAAGTTTTCGAAAAATAATATTTCTTTCAGCTGCTGAATTTGCATATTACGCGGGCGGATGCGGGCGATTCGTTGGGTAAAGGGTTAAAGTAGATTCTGATACATTATTAAATATAATGTTAGCACCTGCTCGCAGAATTTATTTAATATGTTATGTTTGCTTCTTATGTTATACGCCATGAAATAGTCATTCTGATGGGAGTGCAGTGGCTCACTGATCACGGCGTTGAACTTCAAACCGAGAGGTCCATGGTTCGATTCCCGCCAGGGGTAACTGCGTTGTGTCCTTGGGCAAGGGATTCCCGCCAGGGGTAACTGCGTTGTTCCCTTGGGCAGCGACACCGTACCCACGTGGTGGCACGGTGTCGCTGTGTACTAAGGCGTAATACACGTCGATGGTGCACCTGTCTTCAACCAATTCTAACCCACCCTGCTTGTGTGGAGTTAGTACGGGGTTCTCTCCGGGTACTCCGGCTTCCTCCACCCGTAAAATTGTCCGACATGAGGTGACCTTGGCTGCCGAAAGTGTCGTTAAACTCCAATAATAAATAAATAAATAAATAAATAAATAAATAAATAAATAAATAAATAAATAAATAAATAAATAAATAGTCATTCTGTTGCATCCCAGTTGATAGAGCTGTAGGTTTTTAAATTTCTTGTTCGGTTTCGGTTTTGGTTTTTCAGGTGGAGTAAAACCTCGGTTCGGTTCGGTTTTCGGTTTGTTAATGAGGCCAAGTAAAATTCAATAAAACTCATTCTTATGTCCGGAGTCATAACTGAATGGTAGTGAAATTGAAGGAAACTCAATGAATGCCCGAAATAAGGTTTAATACATGTACATGAAGAATCAGGAAGGCCAATATAATAATTACCTAAATATACAGAACTTTTATTGTGCTTGGCCATTTTTCGAGGTCTGACACCTACACGCAACTTGAGGAAAGCTGCAAACACAACTAAGCTGAAATGTCGGAAATCGACAGAATGTAGCCTTCCCAGAATAGTGGGAGTACCCAGACACTGCCATTGGCAGTGTCTGGACACTCCCACTACTCTGGAATGGCTACATTCTGTGAATTTCTGCAGCAAGAGAGTATTTAATAAAAAACGAAAAACCTTAGATTACGGGATGTCGACGGTTTCGGTTTCGGTTCTTTTTAAAAACTAAAAACCTCGGTTCGGTTTCGGTTAACCTACAGCTCTAGCAGTTGAGAATAACAATAAAACACAAATGGCACTAATTGATAATTGTCTATTTATAACATTGTAATCGATGGTGATAAGCATATCTCTAGTAACAATCATTAATTATTCATTAACTGAGGCGCTAATTCTTTACTGAGGCTTTGTGTTTTACTACCCAATTATTTTCGAAATATTGTTCAAAACTAATTTAGTAATAAACCTTTTCGCGTATTATTGTTTTTGTTAGGGTATGTAGTTTTTGAAACGCTGCATATTTGGCTTTGAGATCGCCTGTTAATTTTTTTATCTTAATTTCCCTCAAAGGTATAAAAGTGTTTCGCTTTGCAAAAACAAACAGAGGTAGCGCGCACTGGATCCGCCATTCTATTTGTCTGGTCTGCTCTTCTTTGATTAAGGTGATTTTGTTTAAACAATAGTTATTTCCAGTTCTCAAATATGTACAATTATATCAGTTGTATTAAGTGTGGATCCAACAGTAAGCTGTAAGCTTATACGAGGTTGTATCCACCAGCAGAACCCTTGAACATAATACAGTCGAGAAAACTGGTAGACAAACAATCAAGATTACCGTCCAAACCTTATAATGGTGAATTATTCATTACACTTTCGAGTTATAGTTATGATTTGATAGTAGGTTTGGTAAAGAGGGAAATAAGAGATGATTGCATATGTTGTCAACTAAATAATAAAGATAAGAAGAAAATGGGAAGAAATGGTAGAAAAGAGTTTTTGTTTAAATGGGTATTAATAACTGCATGTTGCTGTACCACCTCCATTCCGTACTTTGTTTCAATTGAGGTATCTGAATAATTGTCGGTTTTTACGATAGTTTATCTTAGGTAAGTAACTTTCATTAATGTTTATCAGGAAGTATTGACTGCTGACTCAGGACAGAAACATAAGAATAAGAATGTCAGAATGAGACAATAGTATTCAAATTGGCAGGTATATTTACATAGGAGAGAAATGCTACGAATTTCAGGAAATTAAATGTGCTTTTCTACCATTTGCAGTGATGGTCAAGAACTACAATCCAACCGACACAGGTACAAAGGTCACGTAGTATTATTCCCACCCGGTCAGGTAGAGTTTTGTATTCTGTAATAGACCAAACTCTAACAGCCATTTGTATGTAAAGTATCAGGAATGGAGTGGTTCAGCAAACCAGCTAATATTTTACCGGATAACTACAGCACGTGGAGAGCGAATTGCAACCAAACCACCAGCAGAGGGGAGTTATCATCCAATGTATCATTTCAAGTTCTGTACATTACGACAAGAAGCACAATCAATGCCCTGGCCAACGGGACTCTGGGTTCAACTCAAAGGTCCGCTGACCAGAGCTTTGCCTGCTCTTACTATGCTTTGCAACAGATTTTCAATTATTGCTTGGGCGGAATCTCCACTCCATGGGCGATCCATCCACAACACACCCTCCATTCACTGTGTCTTGTAATGTAAGTGTAGTGAAGACAGTTATTTGAAAATACTGTAACGCGGCGTCCTCTGCACTCGGGGCTTCTCAGGATCGAAGCCACCCGCGTTAACACCGTGGTAGGAGTGGCCATGAGGGAAGAAAGATCCGGGTCAAAACACAGTGAGGCACCATTATTTCGATTGATACTGATTTTTCGGTAACACGATCTCGAGGAGTAACGATGTTGAGTGTCCATATTTACAGAAGCAGCCCATCCTCCGATATTTTGTGGTTATTCAAACATTAAGGGAAGCGCTCAGATGTTAGAGCTGTAGGTTTTTAAATTTCTTGTTCGGTTTCGGTTTTGGTTTTTCAGGTGGGGTAACACCTCGGTTCGGTTCGGTTTTCGGTTTGTTCATAAGGCCAAGTAAAATTCAATAAAACTCATTCTTATGTCCGGAGTCATAACTGAATGGTAGTGAAATTGAATGAAACTCAACGAATGCCCGAAATAAGCTATAATACATGCACATGAAGAATCAGGAATGCCAATATAATAATTACCTAAATATACAGAACTTTTATTGTGCTTGGCCATTTTTCGAGGTCTGACACCTACACGCAACTTGAGGAAAGCTACAAACACAACTAAGCTGAAATGTCGGAAATCCACAGAATGTAGCCTTCCCAGAAGAGTGGGGGTACCCACACACTACCACTGGCAGTGTCTGGGTACTCCCACTACTCTGGAATGGCTACATTCTGTGAATTTCTGCAGCAAGAGAGTATTTAATAAAAAAACGAAAAACATTAGATTAAGGGATGTCGACGGTTTCGGTTTTTTTAAAAAACTAAAAACCTCGGTTCGGTTTCGGTTAACCCACAGCTCTATCAGATGTAAGAATAAACTGATGCACCGCTTCAAATATAATTCGATTATCGCGAGCACTATAAAACTCACATCCGCACAGCAAGGTATTACAGTCAAACATGAAAGGAAGCAAGCACCGCGTATCACTTCTAATTCGATTATAGTTTGGACAGTTTAGAAGAAAGTGTTCCGTTGTCTTGAAAGTGTTCAGCTGTTGATCAAGATGATTTCATGGCTCACCATAAGTCGCTAATTAACACAAAATGGAAGACTTGTTTTTTTTAATTGTGCCGACTCGAAAATTGGTGATTGCTTCCAAATAGTCCTTGATAAACTCCGCTGGAAATAGATCCATCATAAAGTGATAACATCAAGGAGAAATGGGCCATCGTGGATGCGCAGTGAAATTAGAAACTTAATTCGCCGACGAAAACGCTATCACCGCCATGCAAAATTAGTAAACTCGCCACAGGCTTTGACAAAGTACAGTAAAGTTAGGAACTAAACAATTTCTGTAGTTAGAAAATCCAGACAACATTATTTCGAGCACATTCAAAATGTACAAAATAACACATATCACCTTCTTTGGACTCGTGATGGAAAAAACTGAACAAAATTTCCAATGACAACAAATCAGACATCCCGACATTGTAATTCAAGGACAATATGCCGACGCGACATTCGTTACTTATTCCCATTTCCTTATTCGACATTCGTTACAACCGATTATTTATTTATTTATTTATTTATTTATTTATTTATTTATTTATTTATTTATTTATTTATTGGGGTTTAACGACACTTTCTACAGCCTGGGTCATCACTTGTCGGACAGTTTTACGGATGGAGGAAGCCGGAGTACGCAGAGAGAACCACCGAGCAACGGCCAGCGACTGTCAGGCTCCCCAACATACTAATTCCACAAAGCATAGCTAGCATTGGTTGAAGACAAGTGCGCCATCGATGCGCAGTACCGTTATCAACCGATAAAATCGGTTGATAACGAATGTCGAATAAGGAGAGGGTAAAAGGTAACGGTTATATATATTATTATATATATTGTCATTCGACGTGAAGAATTCAGAGGCTTTTAATGAATATTTTAATGAATATTTTGTACCATTTCTAGTGTAGACGAATTGAACGCCACCTCTCCCAATAAATACTTGAAGGCATCGCACCAACGCTATAGTGTGTAGCCATAAGCTGCGGCAAAGTTCAAGAAGCAATAAAATCTCTGAAAGCATCAAACTCTTGTACCTGCAGAAAATTTTGCCCAAAAGTGTTAAAAAAGTGTTCCAAGAGTTTAGTGAGGCCCTTAATGTGCTTATTTCAACTATTTCCGTGATAAGTGTTACTTCTCACCACAGTGGAAGCGTGCTACCGTCGTTCCAGTCTTTAAAATGGAAAATCTAAGCCTCGTAAGTAAACAATGCCCAATCTCGCTCTTTACTTGTGTGAGTAACATCTTCAAGAATTTCATTTTAAAGAAAGTATTTGGCTTTCTCAAAGTAAATGCCTTGCAGAGTAATAATATTTTCAATCGGTTTCACAACCAGTGTCTCTACACGTTATCAGTTTACAGCATGATCAATGCTCCTCTTCGAAGTCAGTCACAGCAGGTGTACCCTGGGGATCAACAATAGAGCCCTTCCTTTTTCTGATTTGCATAATGATATTGATGACGATATCTTTTGCAATATTCGTCTCTTTGCCGGTAGCACCTCTTTATACATCATTGCCGAAGACCCCCTCGCCGCAAGCTGCAGATCTCTTGAATAATGACATTGTAAAATTTTTAGCAATGGGTACACTGGTGGTTGGTAGGCTATAACCCTTTACCTAACATGAAAAGCAGACGACACTTGCAAAAAAATTCTTGAACAACTAATTTGTTTCATTTTTTGTCTCATAAACATAGGCTATGACCCCTCATTGGAACGAGCTCGTTCTAATGAGGGGTCATAACCTATGTTTTTGAGACAAAAAATAAAAAAAAAATGAAAATTAACTGGCGATTTTTGAGAATAGCGCTGGCCGGTTTTGGTCGTTACGTTGTTTAAAGGGGTTAACCTTAAGAAAACTGAGTCAATAATCATAACACGTAAAAGAACAGACAACCCCCTACCCCCTACCCCCACCCCGTTATCCCCATGTCCGAATATGGAACACCGACAGCGTTGAAAAGAACTGATCTATAAGGCAACACAAGTTTACCCTTGATAGAAAACATTGGAAAATTGATTTTGCCTTCATTAGTCCCCTGCTTCAGTATTCTATCACAGTTTGTGATAACTGCACCATCGCAATGCGTGAAGAGCTTGAACAAATTCATCTTGAGGTCGCGAGAATTGTAACCGGGTCAGTTCGAAGCATCAACCGATTGCTTCTTTACCTTGAAACTGAATTGGAAACCCTGAAATCCCGGAGATAAAAATATAAATTGAAACATTATTTTAAAAATGTATCATAAATTTACCCCAGGGTATTTACCTTATCTAATACACCCACCACTGGCCGCATCGCATAGATTTGAGCTCCGTCGAAATGAAGATTTGATCGTACCCTTATTCCAAAGTAGTGATACCAGGTGCCAATACTATAGAACTTTTATAATTGTATTTTCTAGAATTGTATTTGCTACCTATTAATAAAACTGACTAAAATTAACCATTAGCATTTTTAAAAGATATGGCAATTTGCCAACTGGCAAATTGTCACATCTTTGAAAATGTTAATGGTTCATTTGAACCCATTTAAAGTCATATTGAAAATATTCTAGAAAATACAATTGTAAATTTCTTATGGTACTGGCTCCAGATGTCATTCGTGCCTAGTAAAACCCGCCTCTGAAATAACTTGCCCCAAAATGTTCGTTGTCAGAGTTCTCCAGCTACTTCAATGCAAAGAAAATACTTGTTCCTAGTTTCTTCTTCAATGATAAATCATGTCGAGTACAAATACGCCGCTACAGATAACATTTATCCAGCAGTAATTTCAACAATCACCCCTTTAAAAACCAGCATTGTTTATCCTCGTCTTGTGTATGTGGTGCTTGGGAAACAACTGATCGCTATTTGTTCCAATGGATCCTCTTCAGCCGAGGACGAACCTACACTTTGGGTCAGATAACTAACTTTATTGGCACAGATACACTGTCAAACGGTTGTGTTGAGTTCTGTCAAAGTGTTAAAAAACAAATCTTTGAAAAGCTGCACATTGTTGCTTAATTGTTAGTTTATTTATTTATTTAATGGTGTTTAAGGTCATATACTGATGCACAATGGCTAATCATGACCGTGACAGTTTTACGGATGGAGGGAGCCGGAGTACCCGGAGAGAACCGCCGAGCAACGACGAGCAGCTGTCAACTCTCCAACGTCGTAACTCTGATCTCTGCACCGCGGCACAGGCAGGGTTAGAGTGGTGGAAGACATGCTCACCAGCGATGTGCAGTACGCCTTAGTACACAGCGTCCATGTAGGCAATCGGGGTTAAGTGCCTTGCCCAAGGACACAACGCGGGAGTGCGAATCAGTCGCTGAAATGGTCACCCATCCAACTACTAACCGCGCTCGACGTTGCGTAACTTCGGTAATCTGACGAGAACCGGTTACCGCGACGCCACCGCGACCCCTATTATTGTTAGTAAATACTGACTTGATATAACCCTTATCAATCTCGTTATCATGTGGATTACAAACCTTGGTACTCTGCAGTCTTTTCCAGTTTATCCCAATAGATGGAAGTAGCAAGAATATCCTTATTGTAAGTTGGGAGCCTTAAATAACCTTGAACTGCTAATAGGCCTCATGCAACACAGCATATCAGATTATAACACCCAATGAGCGTATTGTCTTGGTTTAAATTGTTAGCTAAAAATTGCATCACACCAAATCCTCCTGGTTACCGATTCTGCATGTTTGTCTTCACTTTCCTGTACCTCTTCTGCTCTGCTTAATTATTCTGATTTTGTATTGTCTTAACATCCACATTAACATTTTGCCTTATTTTGTACCGTGTAACTTGTTTTAAGGAAACCGTTTACGAAAGCTACAAGCTTTATCGTGTATCCTTTGCCATAAATTTGTAACTCAAGTCTGAATTGTAACAACGTTCATCCAAAATCTGAAATAAAATAAAATTTACTAAAATTGAAACGGTTAACCGATTAATCGATTAACCAATGATCAACGTCTTGATCGATCAAAAAAGTAATTGATCGATTAACGGTTACTTTTGAACTACTGTATATTCTGGGTTAACAAAGGAACAAGCTTGCTCCAAAAGGGGCAAACATTGTCACACTGACACACATCAATAAAATGAGACAGAGTAAAACATGCAAGTTACTTGCTGACATACTTGTTTACTTGCATGATCATCGTACTGTATCAGAAGCTGGAAATGGTCATTCTTAACCCTTTACCCATTGCGGGTAGCAGACGATACTTACAAAATAGATTCTTGAATTACGAAAAATTTTCAATTTTTGTCTCAAAAACGTAGCTTATGATCCCATCATTGGAACGAGCTCAACGAGCTCGTTCCAATGAGAGATCATAAGCTTTGTTTTTGAGATAAAAATTGAAACCATAATACATTTGAATGGAGATTTTTGTATATAGGCCTAGTCGGTTTTGTTTGTTACGTTGGGTAAAGGGTTCCTGCTATAAATCATCAACGGTATGGCAGTTATTCAGATATCTCTTTGGACAAGTGATTAATCGGTTAACCAAGGTTAATCCACGTGATTAATCGATCAAGAAAACCCCTTAGCCGTTTCAGCTCTAAAATTTACCTCTTTGTGGAATACGAAAGGCAGACGACACTTGCAAAAAAAATTCTTGAATAACTAATTTCTTTCATTTTTTGCCTAAAAACATAGGTTATGACCCCTCATTGGAACGAGCTCGACGAGCTCGTTCCAACGAGGGTCATAACCTATGTTTTTGAGACAAAAAATGAAAAAAATAATGAAAATTAATTGGCGATTTTTGAAAATAGCGCTGGCCGGTTTTGATCGTTACATTGGGCAAAGGGTTAAAGATATTAAACTTTCGTATGGCAGGTTAGGTTTGTCAGCAACTCCATATAGCATATAGTAATATTTATTACTTAATTACTATCAAGTTGATCATTTCGGAAAATGTCGTTCACAACACGCCTAATAAGGGAATGACATCAAAAAAGTGAATGAGCTGATTTCAGAAGTAGAAGTGAATTAATCTTCTATTTTCAGTCCACTTAATGCAAAAAGCAAACGACATTTGCAGAAAACATGTCCAGAATAACTAAATATTTTCATTTTAAGTCTTGGAAACATAGCCTATGACACCCTCATTGGAATGAGCCCGATGGGCTTGTTCCTGTGAGGGTCATAAGCTATGCCTTTGACAATAAATTGGCTGGCGATTTTTGTGGACAGCGCTAGTCAGCTGAAAGGCTAAATTACACATTATGTGATGAAAAGTATCTCACATTCGTCACGATTTGACGTGACAGTTCTGAACCTCGTCAACTAAAATCGATCTGAGCTTCGGGAAACCTCGGGAAACCTCGGGAAACCTCGGCTTAGATCGATTTTAGTGAACTCCGCACAGAAATGTTATTTAAAATCGCGACTCATTGGAAATCCTCTTTTTATGTCATGATCGTCCAATTTCTAAGTTTTGTGGAAACTAAAAACATTTTGGAGGATGAGTGCTGAAAAGATTTGCAACTCACACACAGAACGACACACGCGTGTGAATGGGTTAATCGATATGACATGAGTGTCGAAAGGATAGAACGAGAGGCCGCAGTATCGATTAACCCATTCACACGCGTGTGTCATTCTTTGTTTATTACACGCCTTCACGTCTATCAAAAACAATTATAAGAACGACACTCAGTCAGTAATTCATTTGACAAATAGTCGCCTGAGTGCTAGAATGTCCTATCTCACCTATGGGACATAGGACATTCTAGCACTTAGGCGACGATATGTCAACAACAAAGAACGCATTTTATCACCATGGGGAAACCGTGTTACTATTTCGTCATCTGAGTTCCAATGTGTTCTATATGCCCACTGGCACATAGAACACATTGGAACTCAGGGGACGATTTTCAGCTATCGCTAACAATTCACATTGTAATTGCCTTGCACGATTTCTAGAAAATTCCAGTGAAATTTCGCTTCTATTTAAAAATAGTCCGTCAACGATTTCCGTTCCGCACAAATGTGCGGAACAGATTTTCATTTTCCGCATGATTTAGCGTTGCTATAGATGGGATACACAGAACAGGTGTGTAATATATCTTTTTCTGTGGTAAATATCCCATTCCAACATGTATTTGCCTGCTTGTTTTATTGGGGTGTAACGACATCTTCAATAACCAGTGTCATATCGTGTCAGGCAATTAAACAGGTAGAGGAAGCCGAAGTACTCGGACAGAACCACCAGAAAAGGCGCGTAACTTTTGGACACTCCAACTTACTAACACGGCATAAGGCTGGTTGGCATTGTTTGAAGGAAAGTGCACAATCGATGGGCTGTATGCTTTAGTACACGCTGCTACGGTGTTCCGCAAGCTATCGGGATTGGGTGTCTTGACAAAGACCACAACACAGATGATACGGGTTCAGATCGAACTGTTGACTTGAAGTCCAATGCGCTAACCAATGAGCCATCCTTGTAGTAACTTACTGATGTTATTTATCATGTATTATGGTTATTTTTTATTGGGGTTTAACGACACTTAGACAGCCAGAGTCACCACGTGTCTGGAAATTTGACGGGAGGCTGAAGCCGGCGTATA
The DNA here is from genome assembly GCA_031216915.1 of Pictodentalium vernedei. Taxonomy (NCBI): domain Eukaryota; kingdom Metazoa; phylum Mollusca; class Scaphopoda; order Dentaliida; family Dentaliidae; genus Pictodentalium; species Pictodentalium vernedei. Next base: position 42,383,700 of record CM062288.1, read on the forward strand.
CGAAGAGAACCGTCGAGCAACGGCGAATAACTGTCAGTCTCCCCAGCGTACTAACTCCTAACAAGCAGGCTTAGCATTGGTTGAAGACAAGTTCATCATCGACGTGCAGTACACCTTAGCACGTAGCGTCACCGTGCCCCCACAAGGGCAAACGGGATTACGCGCCTTGTCGAAGGACACAACGCAATTATCCCTGGAAATGAAAAGCAGACGACACTTGCAAACAGCATTCTCGAATAACTAATTCTTTTTATTTTTTGTCTCAAAAACATAGGTTATGGCCCCTCATTGAAACGAGCTCGACGAGATTGTTCCAAAGAGGGGTCATAACCTATGTCTTTGAGACAAAAAGAATAAAAATATAATGAAAATTAATTGGCGCTTTTTGAGAATAGCGCTGGCCGGTTTTGGCCGTTACGTTGGGTAAAGTGTTAACCATTGAACAATCGTGCCCCCATTGTGTTACTACAGTCCTTGGAGTATATCAGATAATTACCTCGTGGTACACCTGACAGTGAAGCGGGTATTAAAGGTAAGCAAGTTCTATTTTACTGGTAGAATATGAATTGGTAAACAACACTTAGGTGCTATCCCTGTAACCTCTTTTCCTAACACGAATAGCAGCCGGCGCATGCCAACAAGCTTATGAACCCTTCAACCAACAAACGATATCAACATATATTATTTTAAATATTATTTTCTTTTCCAATTTTTTATTAATATTCACAAAAAACATATCACGTGACCCTCATTGGACCGCACAAGACGAGTTTGTTTCAATGACGGGGTCACATGATATGATTTTGTTGAATTTTTTTTAAATGTTTTTTTTTTCAAGTTCTGACTTTGTATGTTACGCGGGTGGATTCGGCCGATTCGTTTGAGTGAAGGGTTAAATAACTTAAATGTTCAATTTGTACCTAGTAAACATAGCTTTTGACCCCTCATTGAAAGGTACTCGGCGAGCTCGTTCCAATTGGGGATTATAAATCATTTTGAGACATAAATGCAAAATGCTGAAAAGTGAACTCGCTTCTTAACGCAACGTTAGGATAAAGGGATAAAGTCGGCAACGTTACAGTAAATACACAGAACAACACACGCTTGTGAATGTGTTAATCGATATGGCACGAGTGCCAGCGCGGAAGGATAGAACGAGAGGCCGCAGGCACCCTAAACATTAATCCTTGTAAAAAAGACAATACGGTCAACGGCGAAATGGGCGAAACTATCCTGGTTTGTTGGGAGGGTAAGAGATGAATGATTATATTATTACCGAGCCTCGCTTCAGATTTTTTCTCTTCATATCGTCTGCTCGTCCACTACCAAATTTACGCACATCGGGTTGAAATGGTTACTGGAGTTTCTGTGTGGTCTGCTGCCAAGATTTAGTACACGATGCGGAAAGTGAACTAAACATAACGCCGCCTGAGTGCTAGAATGTTCTATGTCCCATATGGGACATAGAACATTCTAGCACTCAGCCGACGAATTAATACAACGAACAATTCAGATAATAATAACACATACTTTTCTTACGACTTTTAACATAATAGTGTTGAATATCAGTCGATCAGCATTAACTCAAAGTCTTTTGCTTCTTAGGATTTCATTAAACTCAACATTTTGTTTTGACACTGTAATTTTCGTTTCCATTCGGGCATTACAAAGTTTGATTCCGAATGTGTCTTACGCCATCCAATCTATCTTTCAATTACAGCATTTTTAATCTTACTAATATTGATTCCTGCCTTCCATGACAGTTTTCTAAAATACACTTTGACACCCCGATCATTAACTTCTATATCTGGTGAAATCTGCAGATTATCGTAACAATACAAAGTAACACTAGAGTACAAGGGCACCGGAAGCAGGGGATATAAGGGGTAACTGCCTTCTTGTCCAGTGACATTCGTTTCAAACGTATTTTATGTGCGCCAACGCCAGTTGGGGGCGAGGGTCAGGTATTATGAGGGAGTCTGATCAAGAATTGTAAATGAGAAACTCTCGATTATCCGTTTCTAACGTATTTTACAAGTCTTAATGCCAGTTGGGGGCGAGGATTAGGTGTTATGAGGGAGTCTAGTTGAGACTTGTAACTGAGAAACTCTCGATTATCAGTTTCTAACGTATTTTACGTGTGCCAATGCCAGTTCAGGCTTGGCATTCTTTAAGCGTGCAGGGGTGCGCACGCCTACTACACGCCTAGAAAAAAATTGAGGAGGGTAATTTTTTGCACCCCTTGATTTTCTGGAATGCCAGCCTTTTGGGACTGCCTTTAAAATCTGTTATTATTTCATCTCCTGAGTTCCAATGTGTTCTCTGAGCCAGCCGGCACAGAGAACGCATTGGAACTCAGAGGACGATTTGTCAATGTTGCACTGATTCGCAATAATTCAACACCCATTCTGTGTCGCAATTCGATACATTTTGAGTGTAGAAGACAGTCACATGAGAATTGAATGCAACATTTTGAATAATGAGAAGATGTGTTGGCCAATTTTTCCACTATGTAACGGAATGTAATACAATTTTCAGTCACAATATTAATACCTTGAAGTGAATATAATCAAAATAGCATACAAGTTTTTGCATTGAAACTTCAGCTGCAATTGCACTCCCAAGCAACCTGAGGAGGGCAACTGTTTTGCACTCCTTGATTTTCTAGATTGCCAGGCCTGTCATTTGGAGGCGAGGGTCGGGTACAATGAGGGAGTCTGATCGGGAATTATAACTTAGGACACAATCGGCAGGATAATTTCTAAAGCTTTATATTGTCCCCTGGGTGAGCAAGATGCAGTCTGCTGTGCTTTCCCATTGCAGATTTCACCTTGTTCTTCTCAAGGTATGATATTTTATCTTACAATCAACATGTATTTTGTCTGTATTAACTCCGCAACTGTCGTGTACACGCCACCCCCCCCCCCCCCACCCCTGATAAAGATGTTTGTATCAGGGGGTCGGATACAAGCACGTTCCTTTCAGGTGAGTTCCATTTTTTTTCTTTTTGTTCATCCATACGAATAAATAGTTCGTTATATATTCGTCTACATTCTTGACTTATCCCCAATATATTGTAAGATAAAATGATTATTACCATTATGTGGATGTACAAAATATGTATCCGAGTCTCGCTTCGGGTTCTTTTGGTAGATCGCGACCCGTCTTCGACTCGTCGTGATCTGCCCTTAGAATCCGGAGCTCGACTCGGATACATATTTTGTACATCCACATAATGGTAATAATCTCTATATACCAGTACTATTGAGTGTCAATTACAATTTACGATACGTTATAAAACTCCCGGTTTTAAGTCATATCCAGGTCAAAGTCAAGTTGGTTTCAAGTCAATTCCAAGTCGAAGCCTAGTCGATTTCAAGTCAAGTCAAGTCGATTTTAGGTCAGGTTGACTTTTAATCTAGTTATGCCAAGTCAAGTTGATTTCAAGTTAAGTCAAGTCGATTTTCAATCAAGACATGTCAAGTTCAACTCAAGTCAAGATAAGTCAAGTTGACTTCTAGTCGACTTCAAGTTTGATTCAAGTCGGTTTCATGCCAATTATAAGTCGAAGTCAAATTGATTCAAGTCGAAGGCAAGTCACACACTAAAAACTAAAGTGTAAAAACGGACACTTTCAAGGTGTTAAACCCATTCTAACTCTTAGGGTTTGATTTTAACACTCAAAGTGTAATGCTTTAAGCACTTAGTCATTACAATCGTCAGACATCTGAAACTTGAATGGATGGAACTTCCCACGTGTCTAGCATTGGTGGTTCTTCCTGAATCCTCCATAATTTGATTTGCGCTTGGTGGGTACATAATTAAAAGGACACAACGCAGATGACGCGGATCAGGCTCGAGAGTTCCAGCCTGATCCGCGTCATCTGCGTTGTTTCCTTTTAAGTGTCGCGACATTACACTTGTCAAGTGGTATTATTGTAACACCTGTCAAGTTCTGGGATATCTACACTTGAACAAAGTGCTAGTTCAGCACTTAGTTAGTGTTAAATACTGTACTTCAAGTGTAGTTTTTAACACTTTAGTTTTTAGCGTGCACTTTCATGCCAAAGACAAGTTGAAATCAAGTCAAATTCATTTCAAGTCAAGGCGATGTTAAGTCACGTTAAGCAAAGTCAAGTCAATTTAGGTCAAGTCAAGTCGATTTCAAGTCCCGTTAGGTCGATTCCAAGTTAGAGCTGTAGGTTTTTAAATTTCTTGTTCGTTTTCGGTTTTGGTTTTTCAGGTGGAGTAAAACCTCGGTTCGGTTCGGTTTTCGGTTTGTTCATGAGGCCAAGTAAAATTCGATAAAACTCATTCTTATGTCCGGAGTCATAACTGAATGGTAGTGAAATTGAATGAAACTCAATGAATGCCCGAAATAAGCTATAATACATGTATAAGAAGAATCAGGAAGGGCAATATAATAATTACCTAAATATACAGAACTTTTATTGTGCTTGGCCATTTTTCGAGGTCTGACACCTACACGCAACTTGAGGAAAGCTGCAAACACAACTAAGCTGAAATGTCGGAAATCCACAGAATGTAGCCTTCCCAGAGTAGTGGGGTTACCCAGATACTGCCATTGCCAGTGTCTGGGTACTCCCACTACTCTGGAATGGCTCAATTCTGTGAATTTCTGCAGCAAGGGAGTATTTAATAAAAAACGAAAAACCTTAGATTACGGGATGTCGACGGTTTCGGTTTTTTAAAAAAACTAAAAACCTCGGTTCGGTTTCGGTTAACCTACAGCTCTAATCCAAGTCATTTTCAGGTAAAGACTTTTATCTAGTTCATGCAGTCCTTCATTTCACTGATCAGTGCTCAAAATAACTTTTTTCTTTGCGTAGAAAAATGCTACGCATTTCCAAAAAATGAATAGCATTTTGTAAAAATTACATAGCTATTTTTGTATACAGAGTTATGTTATGCTGTTTTATATTGAATTCTTCTAAGTAGATAGAATAGTTTCCATCCATTTCTGGGCATTTCCAAATGATCTGCAACACATGAAACATTTACTATGTTTTTTTTTTAACTGAACTGCCTTTAAGGGTTGCATGGACTTGTATACTGTTATAAATGGCGTCTTGGTTGTTTAATAGAGTTCTCAAAATGGAAGTTGGGATTTTTAATTTGATGGGCTTGTAGTTATTTTTAATGGACATTTTATGCAAAATATTGTAAAAACAGGAAGTATTTAAAGCAACAGAACTCATCTTACATATGAAGTTGCTAATGATGCCTGATGGAGAGTTAATCTGAGTTATGCCTGGAATGTTCCACAATCAAAAGTAAAGCCTCAGTGAACTAGTTTTCAAATTTGTTTGTAAATTTTCATTTACATTTTGTGATACAAGATAATCAACTGCAGCCTAATAGGCTGCAGTTGAATATCTTGTATCGCAAAATGCTATACATAGTTTAACATTGTGTAGCTTTTTGCAAGTTTTGCATAGCAAAAAGCGACGCGACACTGCTTATTTTGAACCCTGTCGCTGATCAAACTCAATCATTCATTCTATTCATTTGCTCAATTTAATTCAATTCAATCAATGTCAATCCTTTTGTTCAGTTTAACTCATTTCTCCAATCCAGTTGTTCATTCCATTCATTAATTCAGTCGGTCAATTATTCATTCAAGTCACTCATTTTGTTCATTCATTCAATTTGCTCGTTATTTATTTGTTTATTTCACCTATTCAATTCACTCTTTTATTAATTCAGTTCAATTAAATTTATTCAATTCAAATCACTTCAGATCAACGTCCTCATAATCCTAGTGAATCTTTTTACTCTTTCATACTACTCAATTACAGTGCGTGGAGAGTGTATTATCACTAAATCACCCACAGAGTGGAGATTCCACCCAAGCAATAATTGCAAATTTGTTGCAAAGCATAACCAGCACAAGCAAAGTTTCAGCCAATGGACCTCCGGGTTAAACCCGGAGGTCCATTGGCTGAAGCATTGCTTGTGTTTTTTGTCGATATGCACAGAAATTGAAAGTTATAGCTTAGGTGATAACTCCACCCCGCGGGAGATTTAGTCACAATCCACTCCCCACGTACTGTATACACAGTCCGGATGTGAATGATTGCTGCCTTACGGCCTGTCGCATCTTGACAGAAATCCATACTGCGCTTGTGGTAGGTCTGATTAGGACCCACCAGTTTGCAAGTTCAGTTTTCCAACTATCTGTTTTGGGGTATTGTATTGTATTGGGGAGTACAACCCCCCCCCCCCTCCCCATCCCATTGTAGCTTCGTCCCTGACCAGTTTGCAAATAAATTCAGTTGCGGTGATATTTTCATCAATACAAATCAATCCACACCCACACAATCATATGCCATTGTAATAAGAGATGATTTCCTGTCTTGTTTTATCCAATCACAATTATATAGAGAGTAATCGCTTGACTGGACTGGTTAAGTGAAATAATTCATGAGAGGTGTGGGACGAAGTACAAACACGAGTGAGCGAACGCGCACGAGTGTTTTACAATATAGTCCCTCGCCTCGACTGAATTATTTCACGTAACCAGTCCAGTCAAGCGATTACTCTGTTTATTACTTTTCATTATTAACGATAATTATATTATTTAACCCTTTACCTAACGTAACGGCCAGAACCGGCCAACGGTATTCTCAAAAATAGCCAATTAATTTTCATTATTTTTTGTCTCTAAAACATAGGTTATGATCCCTCATTGGAACGAGCTCGTTGAGATAAAAAATGAAAATAATAGTTATTGAAGAATTTTTTTTTTTTGCAAGCGTCGTCTGCTTTCCATGTTGGGCAAAGGGTTATAAAAACAAAAAACTTTGAAGTCCTCATTACACCTACGGCAAAGCGTCTTCGTTTGAGCGCACGGATACCCGACACAATTATTAATTGCATAATTCACTTTTGAAGTTATCGTTTATAATCAAACTCGGAAATCCCAGTAAATCACACTTTGGAAAGTAATAAACCTATTTAAATTTTTCGAGTCATTCGAAATTCCCAAGTGTGAACTAAATTACTTTGTTAAGTTGCCATTCGTCCAGCGTATTTATGATAAGGCCAGTGGTTCTCTATGAGTTCAGTCAGCTAGCTAGCCCGTGAAGATGGGATTATGTACATTGGAAGCCAATCAGCAATAGTCAGTAAACTTAGTAAGTGCGATGAAGATTCCTTACACCTATGTCTGTTTTTAAATTATAATTAAACCTTCCATTAAACCTTATGTATATCCGACGAAGTTTGTTGTGTGGATGGTGAGCAGGATGGGTCTGGCCATGGCCTAGTCCAAACCTTTTTAGATGCTTCTGTTTATGTAATAGTACTCTCTCAGGCAAATTTTATGGTGTATTATGAAAATCCTGGACCTATTGGATTTCTAGTCACTGATGGCAGGTAGCATAAATTTAGACGAGATCCGAATGCAGGCAGAATTTGATTTTATCAAAATATATAATGAAGGGACTTTAAACGCAGAGGATGAAGATGAGTCCCCATTCAAGGAAGTCGGGTGCCTATGCTAGTATTATTCCTCGGATGATTTCCAAGCCATATTTACTTCTTTAAATAACACGTTCTCCCTGTTTCACATAAATTTTCAAAGCCTCAAAGCCCACGAGGATGTGCTAAATGAACTATTATTCAAGTTGCTAGAGTCTAGGAATACCTTTAATGTGATTGGTCTGACTGAGCTATTTCATATTCCCAGCAATATTTCGTACACTCTCCCTGGCTACCATGCACTAATTAAAATAAATCGACCCGAAAATGATGATGGCAGAGGAGGGGTAGGACTTTTCATTAAGGATGATATTGAATATAAAATTCGACATGAGATGTCTGTCTTTATCCCTCACGTCTTTGAATCACTTTTTATAGAATTAATTAAATCTAAGAGAATAATCGGAGTTATCTATAGACCAAATACCCCTTCTAAGGCAGATATTGACCTGTTCCTGTCTAGGTTAAATCTACTAACTGACACTTTGAATCAAGAAACAAAATTAGCCTATGCCTATATCATGGGAGACCTCAATATTGATCTTCTAAAAATGGATTCCCATGCCAAAACTGGAGAATTCATTGACCTGATGTTTAGCCATGGGTTTTCACCTTCCAATACGAAATCTACCAGAGTAACCCCTCACTCAGCCACTATCATTGACAATATTTTTTCGAATAATACACATTGCACTCCATTCTCTGGTATTGTATTAACTGATATCTCAGACAACTTTGGTACATTTTATTTAGAATCTCACAACTAGAAAGAAGATGACGTTTTTATTCCGCCAGAAGAAAAATAAATCCTCAAAATATGGAATATTTCAAATCACTTTTGGCTGAGTGTGACTTATCTATTGTTACGGGGGAAAACTGCCCAAATCTGAGTTACAACAAATTTATCGACATTTACTTACATGCGTTCAACAATGCTTTTCTATTAACTCAGTCCAAACCCAGTAAAAAAAGTCTAAGGACACAGCTCTGGATGACAAATGGCCTTATTAATTCATCTAACACCAAAATAAAAGTTCATCTCAAAATGCTAAAATGCCCTAATGAAAGAAATAAGCTAAACTATAAATATTACTATAGGATATATACTAGGGTTAAAACACAATGTAAATCAATGTATTTTAAAAATATATTTGATGAAAACAAACACAATATGCGAGATACCTGGAAAATTCTAAACGATAGTATAAATAAGTCCAAAAGAAGGCATACACTTCCATCCCTTTTCACTCTGAATTATAACGAAATAAGTGAACACATCCAAATTGCTAAAGAATTCCAAACTGTTTTTGCTAACATTGGAAGAGAAACTAGCGAGCAAATACCCAATTCAAACAGATCATCTCGGATTATATGAACAGACATTTCCCGAATAATTTTTTTCTCAGCCCTACTTTTTCTGCAGAAATTAATACTACAGTCAACTGCATGAAACCAAAGATGAGTGAAGATTGCGATAGTATCTCGTCGAGTCTTCTTAAGTACACAGTTAATCTTATTGCCGTTCCTCTTGCCCACATCATACATAGTTCATTTGTTCAGGGTATTGTGCCTGAGAAAATGAAGCTTGCAAAAGTAATCCCGGTATTCAAAAGTGGAGATGAACATTTGTTCACCAATTACAGATCAATTAGTATTATACCGACCTTTTTTAAAATTTTTGAAAAAGTTGTATCCGCTAGATTAACCCTTTACCCAACGCAGACGATATCAAAATTTATTATTTTAAATATCATTTTTTGAAATTTTAAAACAAATTTTAACAAAACCATATCATGTGACCCCTCGATGGAACGAGCTCGACGAGCTCGTTCCAACGAGGGGTCACATGATATGGTTTTGTTGAAATTATTTTGAAAAATAATATTTTTTCAACTGCTGAATTTGCATATTTCGCGGGCGGATGCGGCCGATTCGTTGGGTAAAGGGTTAATAAGCTTCCTAAACAAATTTGACATTATATATCAACAGCAATATGGATTTCGTAAAAGACATTCTACTTTCCATCCTATACTACAGTTTTGTGGTATGTGGCGGAGGCAGACAATAAACGAAAAGAAAGTACACTACCCGTATTTCTCGATCTCTCAAAAGCATTTGACACTATAAATCACGACATTTTGTTGCAAAAACTTGAGTGGTATATCTTTAGGGGTGAGCTTATGATTGGTTCAAAAGCTGTCTTTCAGATAGAAAACAGTTTGTGAGTTATGGTGGTCAAAATTTAGACCTTAAAAATATAAGATGTGGTGTTCCGCAAGGCTCAGGTTTAGACCCCATTTTGTTTCTATTTACATAAATGGCATAAGTGAACCAACCTCACTAAATCTTCTGTCTTTTGCCGATGATACCACGGTATACTCACCGGAAGCAGACATGAATAAATTGGCCAGTAATACTAGTGATGAGTTAGAAAAAATCTTTGAATGGTGTTGTGTAAATCGATTGACGCTGAATACCAAGAAAACAAACTGCACTGTCACGAGGGGAATCATGGGTAATATAAGCAATCAAGAAATAAATAAGGTGGGCTCTGGTGAAAACGATAAGTCACTAAAGTTCTTAGGAATAAATCTTGACGATAAACTATCTTTTAAACATCATATTACTCAGTTATACTCTAAGATTGACCGTGTAAACTATGCTCTAAATAAGGCAAAACATATCCTTCCTCTAGAGGCATTGAAGACTCTCTATCATACCTTGGTCCAAAGTCACTTGTTTACGGAATTCAAGCATGGGGAAATTCTAGATCTATAAATAGACTTTTATTGATGCAAAAACGATCGCTGCGGATAATAGGCAACAAAAAATACAATTCCAACACTGACCTCTTTTTACAAGTTTAATATTCTCCAGGTACAGGATCTGTTTAAATTACATGCCTTATTTTTCGTATTCGATTGGCATCAAGGAAATCTAACAAAACCATTCAATTCGTTCTTTGAATCAGTTGATTTCCATAAACTTAGAATTACTCGGCAATCTGGACATCTTCATAAAAGGTGAACAAGAACTAAATCTATAGAAAACCTCCCACCGTATTTTTTCCGAAAAAGTGGAATGAGCTTGATCAAGAAGTACGTGCGATAAATAATAGAAAGATCTTTAAAAAACACTATCATGGATGTTCATATCATCTTATTCCAAAACAATCGAATGCAACAATCCATACTGTCCTGACTGTTTCACATAGACTTGGAATGGTCCTACGTACCTAACAACCTTTGAGAAAAACAAATTGAAAGAACCCAAATCTGATGCATCTGGTTTTCTCGTCATCCTGTGATCCTGCAAAGACCTTCAGTAGTTCTGTAGTTGATGGATGAAAAATCAGTTACATACAAAATTTTATAGTTTAGTATAGTATAGTACGAAGCGGTGCGGCGCGGTGCTGTGCGATGCGATAAGGTGCAGTGCGGAACAGTATAATACAGTGTAGTACAGTGCAGTACAGTGTAGTGCAGTACAGTACGGTGTGGTACAGTGCGGTACTGTGCTGTGTGGTGCAGTACAGTGCAGTGGTGTGCAGTGCAGTGCGATGCAGTACAGTATAGCATAGTATAGTAAACGAGGTGGTCCGAGTGAGGAGAACAGTTATATCTCCCACTTTATCTTAGTGTCACATTTTGATATTACTAAAACTTCTGGTCTTGGCTTGCATGGTACCCCAAATTAGACCCGAACTCAATAGCTAATGACACGACAATGTAACATTTCCTGCTCACCAACGAGCATGCACAACCGTTTTTCTTTTCATTCATAATTTTACTTCAAGGGAAAGTCAGGAAGACAGCAAATTAGGCTATGATTTCTCCTAACAGCATGCAGATAGCCCAGTTAAATATTTCGTACATATTATATATTTTCTTGTTCGTTCGTTTATATTTATTGTCTTGTTTTCTTCATTTATTGTAAAGTGTGCTGCTGACTAAAGTCATCATTATCATCATATCCAGAGACGAATTTTCATCTTTCCATCGCATGCTTTCAGCGCCCTTGCTCGTGTAATTACTTGTGCATCGACTGATCCTCTGCGTGCTCTTTTATCGAGTGGGAGCGGAAGGGAGAGATGGATGGTGTGAGGACCACATGTCGTCCCATGAGTTCCAATGTGTTCTATGTGCCTACTGGCACATAGAACACATTGAAACTCAGGGGATGATGTGAGTAAAGATTCCCTACATCAATGTTTTGTGAGTGCAAGTAGTTTTAGAGGCATGCTTTCCTTGAAAAATATAGAACAAAGCTGATGTTTAAAGTTTGTTTTCCTTTTTCAGCAGTTTTCAATTGTCCGGCTAGCTCAAAGAATATAAATACGGATTGACCTTCTGTATACTCAAAATATTGAAATGTTAAGTAGCATTAGATTCCCATCACGCAACAGGGCATTTAGCAAATTCAATCAATGAGCTCGGATAAACAAAATAGAATTGTTTTGTGTAATTTCGATATCCGTGGGAAGGGTTTGAAAAGAGTGGGCGCCAGATATGTTCAGATCTCTATGCACTGCCGAATGGTTGTCACAGATGTAGAAACAATCGTCCTCGAATGTTCAAACTAATACAAATGCAGACAGTACGAGAGGTTTGGTAAACTTATGATGTTGAAAAATTAGAAACAAAACCAGATAAAAATGAAATAACTGTTTTATTTTTTAAGCCGGTATTATAACATGATCTCACCCTCTTTCTGTTTATATACTTACATTTTAATTGGTTGAGTTCCAGAAGCTCACATTTGGGCTTTATTATTAAGTGCCGGTTGTGTAACTCAATGGCTTCATATTCTGTAGATTCTTCATATATTCTGTAGATATACTTCATAGTATCTTCGAAGTGAAATGAATTGGTGCGACTTGTTTTGCATTGTTATGACAACCAAAAATAACATACCATTTACCAGTTAAAAGCGTAAATGTAGGATCAGTCAACAACTTTGATACATATAGACGCTACCGACTGTACTTAAGTAGGTACCATAATTATCTAATTCGTGAGCAGGAAAATATAAGTTTTTATGAGCAGCTGAAAACGGCGAACCAAAACTTAACATTTCCTTTCAGTCACGAATGAGATAATTACAGTATCTACCTCAAAACAGTAGGTATCGTTTTATTATATATTTTGCAGTTTTCAATTGCAATGAACCCTTTACCTAACATGAAACGCAGACGACACTTGCAAAAGAATTCTTGAATAACTAAGTTCATTCATTGTTTGTCTCAAAAACCTAGGTTATGACCCCTCATTGGAACGAGCTCGTTCCAAAGAGGGGTCATAACGTACTTTTTTAGCCAAAAAATGAAAAATATAATGAAAATTAATTGGCGATTTTTGAGAATAGCGCACAAATTTCTCATGGGAGCGATTAATGTCACTTGGGCGCTTTTTTTGCAGTCACGAATGAGATACTTCTAGTATCTACCTCAAAACAGTAGGTATTTTTTTTATTATATATGTTGCAGTGTTTCAATTGCAATTAACCCTTTACCTAACATGAAACGTAGACGACACTTGCAAACACAATTTTTGAATAACTAATTTTTATAATGTTTTGCTTCGAAGACATGGTTATCGAGCTCATTAAAATAAGGAATCATAAGCTATGTCTGTGGGGCAAAAAATTAAAAATAATGGAAATTGAATGGCGTTTTTTTGTAAATAGCGCCGACCGGTTTAGCTGTTACGTTTGGTTAAAACAACCAAGCTCCGAAAATGCGCAGTGACATTGATCTAAACTCATTTCGTAATGCGGGTCACTTTCGGGGAGATATTCTCCTCTATCTACTGTGACAATAGATATCGAAATTTTTTGTAGGACATTTTCATCGATCTTACAGTACGTGGAGAGTGGATTGTAACTAAATCACTCGCGGAGTGGAGTTATCACCCAAGCTATAACTTTCAAATTGTGTAGATATCGACAAATAACACAAGCAATGTTTCAGCCAATGGACCTCCGGGTTTAACCCGGAGGTCCATTGGCTGAAACTTTGCTTGTGCTGGTTATGCTTTGCAACAAATTTGCAATTATTGCATGGGTGGAATCTTCACTCTTCGAGTGATTTAGTGATAATACACTCTCCACGTACTGTATATGGTAGCTTATTATATAATAAACAGCTATATACTTGTGCGAATTTTGAAACCTGACACAGAGAGAGAGAGACAGAGAGACAGAGAGAGATAGAGAGACGAAGAGAGACAGAGACAGAGATGGGGACAGAGACAGAGAAAATAGAGATTAGGCCGACATTATCTTTACCAACTTGTCAATGTAATCTTATTGGGAATTAGCAGGAAGGGGGTGTACAGACTTATTAGTCTTAAGATGTGACAAAAGATTCCCTCGTTTGATTTGTCTTTTATTCGGACCCTGAAGTTGAGAAAAATGCTAATTTTTGTCTCCATATTTAACAAATGTTTCGGTCCGATGGGGAATTTTGTTAGGCCCTGTTACACATGAACCAAAAACTATTATAAAAGTGGGGACCTCTGACAAAAGGTCAAAAAACTATTACAAAAGTTGGACATTTTACATGGATGAAGAAATCGAGAAAAAAACGATTTACTTTCCAATTCCTATCGAGGAGCGCGAATCGGGTCAAAAACCAGACATCGAAATTTTGAGCCAATGTTAGCCATGTTCTATTTTTCGGTGGAATTGCTCTTAGTCTAATCGAACCCATCTGGAAAGGGACAAATGTTGTGGAAAAATGCTTCCAAAGTAATCAAAATCATGTTTCCCGGTCAGAAGAGACTATTACAAAAGGACCAAAAAAAATATTAAAAAAGAGGATCATTTTCCAAAAAGGGCCAATTATCACAAAAGTGGGCGCTACTTTACCATACCTCGAGAAACGAGTAATGTTGACAGTTTATTGCTTGAGATTCAAGATGTTCATTTGACGGAATTATTTTCGTTTGATCTTGAGTGAAATTTCGTTTGTTTGAATGTGTGTTAACCCTCCCAGTATGGACGAATACGTCATATTGTTCTTTGACAGAGTAGACAGCAGCCCCATGTATCCCTACAGAACTTTATACACAAAGAAAAAAGTTAAGAAACCCAAATATAATAAGTGATAATATGCCACTGTTCATTGAAAGTCTGTTGCTGGTTATATGAATGATTATATTGATGACTCAACAAATGGTTGTGAACGTGTATGATTGAATGTGACCGAGAAACAGGTCTCGGGAATCACTTGCACAATAAAACCCAAGAATATTCCAAAATACTTTGTGTATGATTCAGAATTGGGTGTTTATCACTTACGTTGCCGAAAGCGACTTTTGTCGCCTATTTTATGATGATTATCTGTACGTTCTGGTATGCGTAGATCAAACCTACCATCTGATTAATTGTTCCTATCTATCAGATGATAGAGTTTCAAGTATGTCATACATTTTATTAAACTTCCTCGCATACAGGCGTACATAGAGGTCCTCCATATATGGTCAAAGTGGGCGTCGCAGTAAAAGGATTAGAGTGCCTATTTTTCAATGTTTAATCACTATCTGTCAACATGACAAGAAGAAGAATAAAATATGCACACAGATGGCAAATTAGTGCTATGCATTCCACCAGTATGGCCTTTACAGCAATCGGTGGTCAACTCGACATCCATTACACAGTCGCCAGTCGTTGGGTGAGAAAACACATGCAAACAAATCAGGTTAAGGACCGTCCACGGTCAGAACGACCCATGTGACATCACTGCGTGTAAACGGGGTACTTCTTAGGCTGGTGCGACGACAGCCATTCACCTCAAGTACTATTCGGAAGAGCCGGTGACTACCAGACGAATCTGCAATAGAACAGTTAAAAGCGGCCTAAGAAAAGCCATACCGAGGCCCAGAAGGGCCATCAAGCGTTCGCTACTAAGAGGTTATCACGAAGGAATACGATTGGCGTGGTGTTTAGCATTTTGTAATCAGATCATTGCATCGACTACCATTCCTTGGTCTACCATAAGTCCTGATCTGAATCCACTGGAGCAAATTTGGGGCATTCTTGGACATCAAAAACAAGCATACGAAACTCCAGTACAAATTCTGCGAGAATTGGAAGCAGCCTTGCACCAGGAATGGCGGCAGTTACCTCTGCAACGGATACGACTATTGACTGGAGGATGTGACTCAAGACAGAAGCTGTTATCCGAGCACATGGGAATACAGAATATATTGACCTGTAACACTGGCTCATGCTCTCTAGAGGTTACAAATGAGATTTTTATCCATTTATAGCCAAATAATGTGGCCTTGTTGACTCTCTAGCTCCATACTAAAACTAGTATCGTATTGAGCTCTGGCAGTTACTTTTAGGGTTCAGCAATCCTGCCATTGAGATGATGATGAAGACTATGTTGTTTGTGTGTTCGTACGGCCTGAATATTTTCTCTCAAGATAGCATTCAGTTTTTTAACCCTTTGAACCCTGGTGGTATCTTCCATGTCAGTTCCCTGGTAGCAATAGGAAGAGTCCATATTTATTATTTAGGGGTAGACCAAATAATATTTTCAACGTGCAGCTGTAGGGCTGCACGTTGAAAATATTGATTGGTCTACACCACACATTTACCTTGTAGTCATCCCGCTTAATGACATTATTACGTAGCTTGTGACCAGGCCGGAAAAAACGGCCTCTGAAGTTCAAAGGGTTAAGCTCACTTTGCGAGGCCTTTACTGATATCAAGCAATACATTTACCATCGTAAAATATACTGGGGGTGCTAAACCGTCGTCTTTGTGTATATATACCCCGAATCGAAATCCGGTACGTGGCGCTGTTTTCCCTGTCAAAGACCTGGATAACGAATAATACCGAATCTAGAACAGATTGCGACACATAAAACAAAAGTAATTTCAGTAGGGTTAAACTATGATCATGGTTTATGACGTTTATTTCGAGAATCAATATTATGAGTTCAAGAATGCAAATTTGTTAATCATTTTCAAACCGATATGTAAATATTATTGCGCAACTGGAAATGAAAGCCAATTTTTCCACTATCAACAATAGGATTACTTTACAGGAGGAGCATGGGAAGAGTTTTATTAATTGAGTAAAAGTCTATCGGCGATCTGCATGTGTTAGTCCTGGGTGATGATGGAGGGTTACAACCTCCCTTACCTCAAACATTTTGCTGTTGTTGTTAATTAAATAATTAAAATTAATTACAGGCAGAACTGAATAGGGTACAAGTGGATTTTATCCCAGTCGAAAGTTGTTCAACATTGTGAAAACCCTTACCACCGTTTATGAGGCTACCAAGGCCTTTCAGGGATGGGGAGGGTATGAATGTAATAATTTCTGGGTTTCCTTTATATAATGAGTCAAAAAAGAAAAGTATAATAAAAACAAATGTGAAAAATCGCACAAAGGATGGAATATAATAGTTCTAATGTTGCATGTTTGTAGAATATAATAGTTCTAATGTTGCATGTTTGTAGACAAGAAGTCGTGCAAAGAGTTTAATGACATGTTGTTGTTGTCCACCCAACCGTATACAATTTTGCTATGGATTTCAAAATAGCACAAGCTACCCGAGAATGTCAAATTGAATGGGTGGCCGACGATTTTCTTTGTGTTATGTTGTGCTAGATATCCTGGGTTCTTGAGAAAACACGCTAGTTTTTGTCTTCCGACATTTTAAAAAATGCCAAGCTTAACCGAAAATCAGAGCTGCTGAGTTCGGAGTCACTGTGGCCACTATTTACCGTCTCATTAGAAGGTATAGAACCACCGGATCTACTGCCGATCGACCGCATTTAGGTCGACCAAGAGTTACGACCCCTGCACAAGATCGACACATCAGGACGCCTCACTCGCGGGATCGCTTCCTTCCGGCGACGAGGGCAGCAACAATTACTCCTGGTAGAACTAACAATAGAATCAGTGCACAAACTACCCGCAACAGACTCGCTGAACACGGCAAACGAAGTATGCGTCCATGTCACTGATCAATCCTTACCCAACGTCATCGTACCGTCGGAATGGAATGGGTACGTCAGCGTATTCGCTGGACTCAGCAGTGTCGGAGCACAGTTCTTTCTAGATTCACGATTTTGTCTCCGGGCGCTGATGGTAGGGCAAGAGTGTATAGGGACGAAATTCTTAACGCTGTTGTTGTCCCGTTGTTCAACGCTAACGTCGGATTGCAGTTATTCCAACAAGACAATGCCCGATTTCACATGGCGCGTATCTGTCGTGACTTTCTTGAGGAGGAGAGCATCGAACTTCTTCACTGGCCCCCACTTTCGCCAGATTTGTCGCCAATCGAGCATCTTTGGGATCAATTGGACCGTCGGGTACGACTTCATGATCTTCCGACGTTAGGCGATTTACGTAATGTTCTGAGGCAGGAGTGGAAAACTCACAGGGTGACATCCAGAGACTTATCAGGTCCATGCGCCGTTGGTATCTTGCCATCCAAGAGGCAAACGGCGGACGTACATGCTATTGACTGCATGTGTGAACTTTTCATTTCACCCCATGTCTGAATTGCGACGTTCTGACGTGACGCTGGCAACAGTAAGAACATGAAATTATGCAACTTCAAACAGTTAGACTCGAAATATGAATTTACAATAATTTGTTTGGGATTAAAGTCGGTAATACTAAAACACTTGCTTCTCGAAGTTTATAAAACTTTCCTTTTTGACTTTTATGATTTCCTTTGTCCTTCTGTCGTTCATTAGCACCTTGGTTCTGAGGTGCGAACATCGTGATTGATGCAGATGGAGGTTCCAACTGAAAGAAAAAAATACTGCTAGATTTGGAGGTTGCCTTTGCCATTATAAGGACTATCCTGGTATGCGAAGGCAAAATCCCCCGAACAGTTGATTTTGAGAGAAACAGTACATCGCAGTTGTCAGGGACTGTAGGGCCCCTCCGCCAGACCACGACATGCCTACCGACTGACGAACTTCCTGGAGAAGAAGAATAAGGGAAAGGAAAAGGAGCCCCTAAACCTCAGCCCAGAAGCGCCTACTCTCAGCCAGCTTCCGTCATCTGAGGAGGTCGAACTGGATGAGTACAGCAAATATTCGGGCATGATTAACTCCAGCACGGTTCTTTCCTCTCAGAGGGTAGAGATGGAGGAGAGCGGCAAGACATTTGTGCTTGATGAGGAGATGGGGGTTAGTATGTTCGAGCCTTCGTTGTTACTTTTCCTATTCCTTAGAACTAGAGCCTTGTTAAGGAGTTGGCTCCCTCGGAGACCGATGGTGAGACCCTTGACGAGCTGGAAACGCGAGAAACAGGACAAAAACAACGACAACTGCTGTGATAGCTGGAAAAGAGACAAAGGAAGGATGGGAGTGAGGAAGGGAGACAAAATACGAAAGAGAAGGAGCAGAAAACAGACAGAAATTGACAATGAGCACAAATCTCAACTCCGGGCCCTCGTTGATCGTCTAGAAAAGTCACAAATACACCTAAAAAATACCACCTAAGGAAAGGAAGGCAGGGGTCTCCACCCGGCGATAGTCGGGGCACAGCTTCTCCTACTTCTCTTCCTCTGTCGCGATGAGACATGTTCAGAAAATTATAATTATACAGTCAAAAGGGTCGAAAGGGATTATTTTGCCCTTGGACGCTTTTGGAGGGCGCAAACCATTTTCTTGTGTGTGGTTAATGCTAATTTACTAACATGTAAAATAATTATATCATTAACTCTTTACCCGCTGAGTATTCTTAAGATATTTTTCATCAAATCTAGTCATGGCTGCTGTAAAGCAGCCACGACTGGATTTGATGGAAAATTCAACTGAATATAGCTGAAGAAATCATTGTTTAAAAAAATCATACCATTTACAGGGTGGGGGACATTTGATTGAATGTGCCCAAATGATACTTATTACAGCGGCAAGAGAAATCATGTCCTGGGTAGGAATATCGACCAGCAGCCTGCAAGCCGTTAATTCTCGATACTAATTGGTAGCACGAATAATGAAATAATTTCTTTTGCATACCTGTACCAGTAATTGTCCACAGTAGGCGATGTTTAATCATATCGCGATAATTTTTCAGTTATCCTAATCGATATTTTTTCGATTATCTCCAAGCCCAAGTTGTAGCACAATTAATCTAATTATTGGTCGTCTCGCAAGAACCTACTTGCATCTCACTTGTAATTCATGTTAACATTAATTCATTTAAGTTATTTACTAGTTAAGTGAACGAAAATTTATGACCGTCTAGAACCCTGTGATTATGTTGTCAGATGTAACTGCAAAGTATTTAGATTTTCAGACGTTGCAAATCCACTGAGTGTTTTATTCAGCAGTTGTTCTTTCATATAAGTAGGCAAATCTTTGGAGAATCAAAAAAGTATATCGTTAAGGAGATATACACAGACACTCCAAGTGAATAAAGGCCATTTACATAATCATATCAAAGAACATGCTTCAGATGTGTCTCCTGTGTGGGTGCAACGTCTCAAACCGGTATAATCATGTCAATAATCTCTACCTCACTTCGAACAATCGCCACATCCATCAGCCCTATACACATTTAGTTATACGGGGCTTAAGTAGGGTTCACAGCCCTGGTCCCATTAACTTTATGAACCATGTGTCTGCACCTGATAGGGTACAGGGGGGTCGTGTGCCATGACAAAAGGGCTATATATCGTTTTTGTCGTGTTAAAGAACTATTGTATTCACATTAAAGGGTTAACAAACAATTTTTCAAAATAGTCCAAGTGTGTTTATATAATAAATATAATCTGTTCTTCCTTTTTTACAGAATAGTCTCCGTGGACTGGTCGTAATCCACGGGTGGGCAGTGATGTCCATGCAGGTGTTTATCTATTATTCATTGGTGTTTAATGTCACATATTTATGCACAATGGCTAATCATGACCGTGAAAGTTTTACGGGTGGAGGATGCCGGAACCACAGAGCAACGACGAGTAGTTGCCAGCTCCCCAACATCGTAACTCCGCACTGCAGCACAGGCAGGGTTAGATTGGTTGAAGACATGCATAGTACACGGCGTCATCGTGCCCCCATGGTGGACAATGGGGGTTAAATGCCTTGCCCAAGGACACAACCCAGGAATCCGAATCGATCGCTCAGACGGTCACCCATCCGAGGACTAACCGGGCTCAACGTTGCTTAACTTCGGTGATCTGACGAGAACCGGTTACCGCAACACCACCGCGCCCCCATGCAGGTATTTACCAGGTAATAAAGTCATCATCAGCAATATTTAATTAATGAAGCACTGGGTTGTACCCGGTGCTTCATTAATTAATTTTTTGATGATTATTCCTATAATCAGTGTTTTGAATCTAATATCACTGCGCCGTGGAAATATTGCCCACCTGTGGAAAGTGACCCGTCCACGGCGGCCGAATTATACTTCGTCATGTCGATCGTTAGAATAACAGTCTAAGATTGTCTCCGGCTTCTTGTCACTTATATAAACACGAAGCATGTTTGCGGTCGGGTTATTATTTTTCCGTGTGTTGGCTCGCACTAATTCTGGTCTGTATGATTCTCAGATCTTTTCATTTTTACTTGTTTGTTTGTTAGTTTGCTTTTTTTGGTATTTTTTGCATTCAAACCATACAAAACGTCATTATTGGACGTAACGTTTTTCGTTTCAACACGACTGACAAATATTCGCTAAACAAGGGGCCAAGGTGGCTGCTTATTGTTGAAGGATGTGATGCTGATGGATATTCTTAATGACGGATTATCTGTGTATTTGTTGCTTCTAACTAGCATGCCATAAAAAAGCCAAGTTCCCCTTTTCATTTTGTAACTTTTAACCCTTTACCAAACATGAAAAGCAGACGACCCTTCACGCTAAAAACTAAAGTGTTAAAAACTACACTTGAAGTGCTGTAGTTAACACTTACTAAGTGCTGAACTAGCACTTTGTTCAAGTGTAGATATCCCAGAACTTGACGGGTGTTGCAATAATACCACTTGACAAGTGTAATGTCGTGACACTTAAAAGGAAACAACGCAGATGACGCGGATCAGGCTCGAATTTTCGAGCCTGATCCGCGTCATCTGCGTTGTGTCCTTTTAATTATGTACCCACCAAGCGCAAATCAAATTAAGGACGATTCTGGAAGAACCACCAGTGCTAGACACATGGGAAGTGCCATCCATTCAAGTTTCAGATGTCTGACGATTGTAATGTCTAAGTGCTTAAAGCATTGTACTTTGAGTGTTAAAATCAAACCCTTAGAGTTAGAATGGGTTTAACACCTTGAAAGTGTCAGTTTTAACACTTTAGTTTTTAGTGTGTTGCAAACAAATTTCTTGAATAACTAGTTTTTTTCATTGTTTATCTCAAAAACTTAGATTATGACCCCTCATTGGAACGAGCACGATGAGCTCGTTCCAAAGAGAGGTCATAACCTATGTTTTTGAGACAAAAATGAAAAAATAATGAAAATTAGTTGGCGTTTTTTTTGTGAATAGCGCTGGCCGGTTTTGACCGTTACGTTTGTAAAGGGTTAATAAATGAAGACAACAGACAGACGGGATTTCTGTTAATTTCGTTTATTAAAAGTAATAAAAGGAAACTTGGCTTTATTTTCGACTGATGTCATAGGACGTGGGTGTTTTTTCATCAGTTACTTGTTTCTAAATTGGACCTTCCTCGTGCGTCGAATAATTTCAAAGTAGATAATCTTATCAAAGGCGATTTTATCACGATAAAAGTCGGGGATGTTTTCGGGCGGGTGTAGGTCTCTTGTCTATGTGGAAGTGCTGGAAAGTAGCAAGAAAGCATGCACCAAAATAAAGATGCGGAAAGCCCGGCTCTCCGGGCTTCTCTTTTTTGAACGAATGTGTGGCAGCTAATTTTGTTCAAAGTCCTCCGTACAGACAAAACACTATGACGGGCCTACTTATAGTTCAGTGATATGTTAATCGGAGCAGGCCAATGCTGTAAAACTTTCACAAATGTATTTTCTGCAATCATAACTGGAAGATACAATTCTAGAATATACACTTTTAAAAGTTCTATAGTACTGGTCTCAAAGCCCTCCAAATTAACCATGGCAGTCAACAAAGTTGTGTGAGGTAATAGGCCAGCTGCCAAATGGATACCTCATGGGAGCTGCTGAGAAAATAGAGGATATAGAGGATATGAAATGAGTGTTTTTCTCATATGATATTTATGAAACGAGTCTAAGAATTTACAGTTTGGGCGAGCCTCTGGCGAGCCCCAAACAGAAAATTCGGACGAAAATATCATATGAGAAAAACACTTATTTCATATTCTGTTTATCATATGACACTCATATGCACAAATTAACGACTTAGTATGACTGTTTAACCCTTTACTAACGTGTGTTGAAGGCGACACTTGGAAAAAACATTATATAACTAAACATTTTCATTTTTTCCTTCCAAAACATAGGTTATGACCCATCATTGGAACGAGCGCTCGTTCCAATAAGGGGGGGTCATAACCTATGTTTTGGAAGCAAAAACTGAAAGTTTTTCGTATATAGCACTGGCCGGTTTTGGTCGTTATGTTAGGTAAAGGGTTAATGCAATATAACCCAACCTAAATAGGACAGATAACGTAAATTCTCCCTACTCAGATTATGCAAACGTGACCCAGTTGTATTTTGTTCAGCCAATCAAACAGTCCATATTTGAAATTGACCAATGAATTCTTTCAACCCCAATTATGCAAATTATGAAAATATGGCCCAGTTATATTTTGTTCAGCCAATCAAATTGTCTAGTTTTGAAACTGACCAATGAAATCGACGGAAGGCTTTATTTATCACTGATTAATATGAAAGTAAAATATTAAATGTTTTAAAGTGAACAAAACGGACGAGTCATATGATAAATAAAAGTATGAAACTACAAGTTTCAATATTTATATATTTATTGAGATTTAATGGCACTTTCGACAGCCAGGGTCACCTCGAGTCGGGCAGTTTTACGGGCGGAGAAAGCCGGAGTACCCGGGAGAGCCACCGAGCAATGGTAAGCAACTGTCAAATCCACAACGTATTAACTTCACACGAGCAGGGTTAGCTTTGTTTGAAGGCAGGTGCACCATCGACGTGCAGTATGCCTTAGTACACAACATCACCGTGCCCCCACGTAGGTAGTTGGGACTAAGTGTCTTGCCCAAGGCCACAACGCGGTTGCCGCAGGTGGGATTCGAATCGATGACCTCTCGGCTTGCAGCCTGCATCTTAAGCTACTCAGCCTCAGCGCATCCGACAAGTTTCAATAGAAAACACGGAGGATGCAGAAATAAAACAATTTCTCAGTCCAGCGTATTAGAGAGGATGTGCGGATGGACTGTATTTGATGTAAATATACTACTCAAAGTTTGCTAAGCACCAAGTATATCCAACTGCCTGTTTTACGTTTTAGTTGAAATATTGTTATGAAAAGTGTACATATTTTATATTTAATTATATCTTTAATGATTTAAGCACAGAAATTGAGGTTTTGTTTGTGTTTGACATTATTTGTTAGCTTTTGAATACGATAACCATGGAAAATGGATATTATTGGTAAAAGAGGAAATTTTTCAAATTTGCCAAAAAGTTGACGGAGCTAACTGATATGGGTTCAATATCGAGTATGAGACCCATTATTGTTAATTACAGCTTGACAGCGCCTCCTCGTGCTCCCAATCAGGTTCCAGATGGTCCTTTGTGGGATGTTGTTCCATTCTTGGACCAGCATGGCACCAAGCTCCTGGACACAACTTGGTTGGACTGGACGGACTGAAATTGCAAGCTGCAACTCATTCCAGACATGTTCCATCGGATTGAGGTCAGGGGATCTTGCTGGCCAGACCACACGCTCATTCCCCTCCCTCTGCCGGTACTCCTGGACAGCATGGGCAACATGAGGATGGGCATTATCGTCCATCAGAATCTATCACCCACTGCATTTGCATACAATCTGACATGGGCATCCAGGATCTCATCAATATGCCGCTGTGCAGTCAATGTACCACGGCCAAGGACACAGAGCTCTGTACGTCCATCCCAGCTGTTGCCGCCACAGACCATTATTGACCCTCAACCATAGCGGCCATGCTTTGCAATGTTGGCTGCATGGAATTGCTCTCCTGATCTTCTCCATACCCTAGAACGCCTATCTGTGTTATTCTGGCAGTACCTTGACTCATCTGTAAAAAGGACAGGTCATCAATCTTCTTTGGTCCATCCAACGTGATCCATGGCTCATTCGTATCGTACCTGGCGGCGGTTCCTGGACAGCCGAATGCGAATACATGGTCGTCTCGATCGGAGACCACCTTCGTGCAACCTTGCCCGGATAGTCTGCGTCGAAACATTTACCCCGGATGCATTCCGAAGGTCACTGCGAAGCAGGGTTGCTGTGTCAAAGCGGTTCTACGGGTCTGAATGATCAAAAACCGGTCTTCAGCTACAGATGATACCCTATCTCTGCCGCCACCATGTCGTATGACTGGTGTGCCATACTTCTGAAATCTTGCCCAGGCTCTGGTGATCACCGTATGGTGCACACCAAGGGCTTCACAAACCTGACGATGGGTAGCCCATTGTTCCACCATTCCTACAGCCCACCACATGTCTGCTTCAGACAAATGTCTTCTTACATTTGCATTCGCCATATTCAATCATTAATTCACAAGGGTTTGTGTTGAAATGAAGACTGAATACCCTACACATTTCATGTACATGTAGACAGTACACGAAAACATCATGGAAATCAAGGGGTACATGCTTTCCATGACTGTCACGAAAAGTCTGCCCCTCAAGAGAGCTAATGTAAACACTAGGGACCATCTCAATACATCCCTCAATCATATCCACCAAAAAATATCGCAAATGTGTCACAAGAAAATTTCACAATGATATGTCAAATATGTGGTGCTTAGCAAACTTTGAGTAATATATTTTTGGCGCATTCAGATGTTGACGGACTCAACGCACGTCCCTTCGGCAAATGCTTCTATATTTTTTCCAAGTGCATACATGTGGGCACAATCTGAGACTAAAGATTTGCTTAAAAAACACAAAATTCTAAAGATATAACATGATTACACATGTTACTGAAAAGAAAATTAAAATATTCAGATTGTTAATTGTTTTTGTTATTTTTTTAGGAAAATAATTTAGCGCGGGAATTTGGGGGTGAAGGCATTTTGTTTGTCTGGTATTTTAATATATGCACCAGCACCTTACAGCGCGTGGAGAGTGCATTATCACTAAATCACCCACAGGGTGGAGATTCAACCCAAGCAATAATTGCAAATTTGTTGCAAAGCATAACAAGCACAAGCAAAGTTTCAGCCAATGAACTTCCGGGTTAAACCCGGAGGTCCATTGGCGGAAGAATTGCTTGGGTTTTTGTCGATATGTACAACATTTGAAAGTTATAGTTTGGGTGATAACTCTCCACGTACTGTACTTAAGCACCCCCTGAAATGTTTCATGACAGTGAAGTTGCTGTTACTGATTATTATGTTTTAATGATTTCTATGTCTTGCAGTACATTTTATCTAGTGAAACATGATGGTTCTGGTTGATAGCGTATCCCAAACACATCTCCTCTTCCATGTGAAGCATGCTACCCATGAATGTCACAAAAACACTATCATCCACATGCAATATCTGGGTATAAAACAAGAAAATTTGTCACTTCTTTTATCAATAAATGGAAGGCAACTTGGGTAGAGTCAATATGTCATTCGCAGACTTCTCCGAAAACATCAACAAACCAACGATGTTAAGGACCGACTAAGGCCTGGACAACCCCAAAGGACTTCTCCTCGGGAATATCGGAATCTGGCACGCCTCGTTAGGCTTGAACCGTTTGCTTCAAGTGAAGTTTTGAAACGCCTTTGGCTCCCCAACAGGCGTTTGTGCAAACGTCCGAAACCATCTCAAAGCACCGGGTATGAGGTCCAGAATGGGCATCAAGCGTACAGCTCTGTCCGATCAGCATCAAAGACGACGTTTGGAGTGGTGTATGGCATGACAACATTGGAATCTCAGGACGTGGAGGAGAGTCCATTGGTCAGATGGGAGTATGTTCCTGCTTCACGTCACAGATGCATGCATGATAGTGTGGAGGCATAGAAATACTGCTTACGTGCCCAGGAACATCAGACCTACTGTTCTTATGGTGGAGGATTAGTAATGATCTGCCGATGCCTCTCTCATGATTGTCAACTTGATATGGTGACAGTACGTGGAAATCTCAATGGTCATCGGTACATCCGGAACATTCTCAATCCGGCTGTCGTGGCTATTCGCTCTGTAATCATGGACGGCAATGCAAGACCACATCGTTTCTATGCTGTGAGAGCATTCCTTCAGAACAACGCTATTCCAACACTACCTTGGCCTGCAATGGGCCCCAATTTGAATCCTTTAGAACACATCTGGGACCTTCTTGGGCATCATGTGCAAACAAAGGATCCGCTCGTACAGAATTTGGCCGATTTGGAAGCTGCATTGCATAAGGAGTGGCAGCAGTTGCCTCCGAGTCGTATCGGAAGGCTCACGGGTAGCATTAGGAGGAGGATTCAGGCTGTCATCCGGGCACGTGGTGGATACTCTCGCTACTGACGTCAGACACTACTATTGTGTTCAGGAGATCACAAGTTACATTTTTTCTCAGTAATTACCGACATTGTTTCATCATAGACCGTTCCAGCACCATACTTGTCGAGAGAATATTTTTCCATCAAACATATTAGTTACAGATATGTGTGATTAGTGCCATTAAAATACTGCATATTTTCATCATTGTGTTGTCTTTCATTTGTCAAAGACCATTTTTTCTGCAAACAATCACCTTTGGCCACCTGAAAGCATGAAAGTAATGACAGTTTCCATTAACACCGCTGCGAAATAATTAGGGGGTACTTAATTAAGTTCCAGGTTTATACCTTTCAGAAAACTGCGTAACCATGGTCTATTTTTCGCCTTTATTTTTTGAAACAAATCTTTAGTCTAAGAAGCCTCTAATTCCAGTAACCTCTCGGGCGCGGAAATGGCCGTCCGTATACCAGATCTTCCTCATAAAATAGTACCATGGTGTTCCAGGGCATTTTGGGACAACACCATGGTGCATCAAGACGCATTTCTATGACTGGCTGTTAAAACACCTAGACTGGGTCTTCGAATACCATATTCTCCTTGGCAATTCCAGATGGGCCCTCACGCTTCTCTTTATCACAATTCCTGGCTAGGCCATCTGACTAGACCACATTATTATATATTATAAGACAAGTCCTTTTGAAATAGACTTGGCACTTACATTTTATCACCACGACGATAGTTTTCTTAATCCTTTCAACGAAGTGTGCATATATTTTCGGGTGAAAAAATGATAGTGGACGAGCAGTAGGTATAAAGAGTAGAGCTGTAGGTTTTTAAATTTCTTGTTCGGTTTCGATTTTGCTTATTCAGGTGGAGTAAAACCTCGGTTCGGTTCGGTTTTCGGTTTGTTCATGAGGCCAAGTAAAATTCAATAAAACTCATTCTTATGTCCGGAGTCATAACTGAATGGTAGTGAAATTGAATGAAACTCAATGAATGCCCGAAATAAGCTATAATACATGTACATGAAGAATCAGGAAGGCCAATATAATAATTACCTAAATATACAGAACTTTTATTGTGCTTGGCCATTTTTCGAGATCTGACACCTACACGCAACTTGAGGAAAGCTGCAAACACAACTAAGCTGAAATGTCGGAAATCCACAGAATGTAGCCTTCCCAGAGTAGTGGGAGTACCCAGACACTGCCATTGGCAGTGTCTGGGTACTCCCACTACTCTGGAATGGCGGAAGTAAAAACATGGGGAACCCCAGCTCTCGTTTTCAGAAGCGAACAAATCGAAAGACGCCCCCTAAAAAGCGAACGGTGTAATGCGAGATTTCTCCTTAGATCATTCCATGCAGACTGTGAATAATTTATTGAACATGCTTTTCAAAATTAAAGTTTTTCCAAACAAACTCAACTGTCGTTTGCTTTGCTGACTAAATGACAGAAATTGTCGAAAAGCTAAATGTTCCCATATAAGCACATTGGATTTCATCGTCTGCTGGCTGGCTGTTGGGATCCCGATGTTGTTCGATTCTGCGGAGTATTCTGTCACGTGATTTATCTGTTTTGCATTTGCAAGTGCAAAACGCTGTTCACTTCAAACCAACACTGCGTGTTATTGGAACAAAGTTACCAAATGAAAAGCATCAACAACACGTCCGTTTGTTGTAACTTAAAAGTACACACAGGTCGGATTGTGGCAAAGGTCGTTTTCATTCAGTTATTACGAACCTAAGATGTCGAAGTGACATACTGTCTGACAAACGTCCACGAATTACCATTTCCAAAACAGAAGTTCCGTTCCACAATGTATGCACCCCAGCGAAACAAAAACAATAAATTTTCGACAATACGTTTCGAGGCCAATTTTTATATTGTAGGTCTGATATGTTTTTAGGGGGAAATAAATCTACAAGACAGCATGTACATGCATTAGTTCACAACGCAAACTGTTTTGTTGGACGACCCCTTAAACACTGTTTTAAATTTTGTTAAGTTTATGTCATTATAATTTGAAAAACACACTGTGAGTTGCGCGCGCTTCTTGGTTTTACCAAAGTTCATATTAAAAAACGAAAACCCTTAGATTACGGAATGTCGACGGTTTCGGTTTCGGTTTTTTAAAAAAAAATAAAAACCTCGGTTCGGTTTCGGTTAACCTACAGCTCTAATAAAGAGAAAAAATTCTGCAGCGAGGCACGGTAATAATTTAATCGAACAGCTCGATAGAACTGTTGGATTAAATTATTACTGAATCTCAACAAACCAGGATGGTTTCGCCCATTTTGCCGTTGACAGTCTTGATTGAAATGATACCTTCCAGGGAGCCAGTGTTGAAAGGGTGATATGGACCAGGTACCATCGAACTTATCTGCTAGTACATTTGGTTGGGGCAATGGTGCGCCCCACCTCCCCCACCCAGCATCCATCTCGTTCGAAAACTGAGCAAATATATGGAAAGATGGTTTGCAAATAGGAGCTGGAAAAGTATTATTTATTCTCACATGTTTATGTCGGTATTTTTCCACACGGCTAAATGTTGTTTTGGGTTTGTTTTTGGGGGGTTTTTTTGGTGGGGGAGGGGGCGTAGGCATGTCAACCGGTACCTGTGCCGGTACCGCAGGTTCCCTCGTGCTCCAACCGGCTCCGGTACTAAAGCTTTTGTCCCGCCGGTACCGGGACAAAATTATTTTATGGGAAAATTTCTGACTGAACGAGGGTAAACGGGCGAATAATTCGACCCCTGAGTTCCAGTGTGTTCTATGTGCCTACTGGCATTTAGAACACATTGGAACTCAGGGGACAAATTGTGTAGGACACACTTACACGAGATACTTTCAGCTTATTTGTGAATGGAGATATCAAAACACTCTGCACCACCACCTCGATAAGGCCGATCATTTTAACTTTCCAAACGTGGCATCAAAAACAACGAAAGCACCGTCATCAGCTACTTCAAAGAAATTATTCTGTGGCGACATCAAAGTAATCATAAAGCACGATTTGCGTGCTTTATGATTACTTTGATGTCACCGCAGAATAATTGGTACGATGCCATGTTTGTCTTTGCGATCTTGGGGACTGGGTCGGTTTAAATACGAATTCCTCCCATCTGATTGTGATGTTACCCAATTGTTGATTTGTCCCGGTACCAGTTTCGACGGGACAGTGTCTGTCCCGTCCCGGTATCGATTATGGTGGTACCGGCGGTACTTTGACATGCCTGGGGGAGGGGAGGGGGTACTTTCACGTGGGTATTTGGGATGATGACATTTTTGTGTCCCCCACCTAAGTCAGTGTACTCTCATAAAAAGCTGAACATTTCGCATATGTAAAAGACATCTCGTGATGAACAAGTGAATATTTCGTTAATCATTGTTGCTTTGAACTCTACGTACCTGTCTATGAATAGTTAAAATACGTAATTAATAACAAGGCATGTCCTCGTACCTGAAACTCATTCACACAATCGATGTTCACACAGGGTTCACTGATGACATGGAGTCGCTATAAAATATTCATATGCATAACCTATTAACTATCACTATTAAGCTTATGGCTAGGTCTATAATTTGAGAGAACTTAACCCTTTCAAACTATTACGCATAAAATAGTAACCTTAGATGGAAAGATGACATAACAAATATATCAGGATATTTTTTGTTGGGGTGTGACAAGACATTCGAAAGCCAGGATCACCTTATTTGCCCTCTAGTCTGGATTCGCACCACCCAGGCCACTATTATGTGATTATATAATCATACTGTAGTATCCATGATATTGTGAGATTCTACAAACTTATGGCGAGTACATTTCTCGAGCATAATCTCATACCAAGAGGACTGGGAATCCATGTATATCTGGTCAGTGGTTCGTATCCAAGTACTGTAGAACAGTTATATGTTGACTCGTGATATGTACACAAAGTGTTCTTCAGTTAATATTTTTTAGCAACAGACTAAGGAATCTGCATGCAGATCTGCATCTCAGGACGACAGCCAATCTGGCTATATGATCATTCTGCAATATATGTATTTATGAACATTTTTTTATTGTTATCGTTGTATTTACAAATACATGAATAATTCTTTTTATAACTTTCCAAAGAGTGATTTACTGGGATTTCCGGGTTTGATCATAAACGATAACTTCACAAGTGAATTATGCAATCAACAATTGTGTCATGTATCCGTGCGCGCAAACAAAGACGCTTTGCCGTGGGCGTAATGGGGACTTCATTGTTTTTTTTAACCCTTTACCTAATATGAAAAGCAGACGACACTTGCAAAAAAATGCTTGAATAGATATTATTCTCATTTTTTGTCTCAAAAACATAGGTTATGACCCCTCATTAGAACGAGCTCGACGGGCTCGTTCCAATGAGGCGTCATAACCTATGTTTTAGAGACAAAAAATGAAAAAATAATGAAAATTAATTGGCGATTTTTGAGAATAGCGCTGGCCGTTGCGTTAGGTAAAGGGTTAAATAATATAATTATCGTTAATAATGAAAAGTAACAAACTGAGTAATCGCTTAACTGGAATGGTTACGTGAAATAATTCATTCCAGGCGAGGGACTATATTGAAAAACACTCGTGCGCACTCGTGTTTGTACAACGTCCCTCACCTCTCATGACTTATTTCACGTAACCAGTCCAGTCAAGCGATTAATCTCTATATAATCTGTTTTTTACATATATTGCAAAATAAAGTATCTATCTATCTATTTATCTCGTCGAAAAACACTCGTGCGCATTCGCGCACTCGTGTTTGTACAACGTCCCTCACATCTCATGAATTATTTCACGTAACCAGTCCAGTTAAGTGATTACTCTCTATATAATCTGTTTTTACATATATTGTAAAATAAAGTATCTATCTATTTATCTCGTGCCGGGCAGTTTTAACAGGTGGAGGAATCTGGAATACCAGGAGACGGAGAGAACCACATAACAGCGTCGAACAACTATCAGACTCCCCAACGTTATAACTCAACACAAGCAGGGTTAACATTGGTTGAAGATAAGTGCATCATCGACGTGCAGTACGTTTCGGTACACAGCTCCATGTGCCCCTACGTGGGCGGTTGGGATTAAGTGCCTTGCCCAAGGACACAACGCAGTTATCCCTAGTGGGGATTGAACCGTGGACCATTTTATTTGAAGTCGAACGCCGTAACCACTGAGCCACCACGCTCCCAACCTAGGGGGTCCCTGACAAGCCCCCAATAAAGGAGACACTTTTCCTGGCACGAGGGCTAGAGTGAGCCAACGCGCACTCAGGAAATATGATGCTCAGCAATAAATTAATCATACAGTAGTCCCGTAGGGCTGTAGGATTGAAATTTTACTAAACCTGCTATGAATATAAAATAGGCTCGTCCATTTTAAATTATATCTTTTAAGTTTGTCTGTGCATTTGTTGAAGTTTAGCGGCACTTTCTATATCCGGGTTTACATCGTGTTCGGTGATGGGAACCAGAGCACCAGGAGAAAACCACCGAGCAACGGCGAGTAACTTTCGGACTCCCCCAGTTTACAGGCACCTGCAGGGTTAGCATTGGCTGAAGGCGAGTTTACCGTCGTCGTGTCATACGCCTTAGTGTCCAGCACCATCGTGCTCCCAAGTCCAGTTCACCAACCAGGAGTTCAAAAATGAAATGGTTCGAACGTGTATGTTACGCATTTATAAGTCATGTAGGGACTGTGCGGTATCACATGTACTATAAATTTGATTGCTCGGTGCTCAAGTTGCTTTTGGACAAGTCAGTAAAGGAATAGATAGATGTCAACCTGTACAAGTTATAGATGAAACAATTTGCGCCATGTTATAGCTATACTTAACATCAAGTAACCCTTGATTATTTACTTATTTATTGGTGTTTACGGTCACATACTTATGCACGATGGCTAATCATGACCGTGACAGTTTTACGGATGGAGGAAGCCGGGTACTCGGAGAGAACCACCGAGCAACGACGAGCAGCTGCCAGCTCCCCAACATCGTAACTCTGCACGACAGCACAGGCAGGGTTAGATTGGTTGCAGACATGCGCACCATCCAAGGGCTAACCGAGCTCGACGTTGCTTAACAACTTCGGGGATCTGAAGAGAACCGCTTACCGCAACACCACCGCGCCCCCTAAGTAACCCTTGAGGGCATGGACAATTTTCCAGACAGTCTACTGCATCATAACCTCTCAGCCTGGGTCAATACTATAAAACTTTTACAAATGTATTTTCTAGAATTGTATTTCCTAGTCATGACTTTAAATGGGTTACAATGAACGATTAGCATTTTCAAAGATCTGGCAATTTGCCATATGGTAAATTGCCATATCTTTTAAAATGCTACTGATTCATTTTAGTCGGTTATATTGATAGGTAGAAAATATAATTCTAGAAAAAAGCTTTATATTTTGCAGGTTGCTAAAAGGCAGCCAAGACTTGACGAGAGACCAATGCTGTGGTAACGTCACTGTTGTGTGCTCGAATGTTTCCTTTTATATGTTAAAATGCATTATCTGAGACCACAAGGTTTATTAAAGTTGAGTGTAAAATTTTAAAGGATTATTATGATCCCCGATGAGTCTGGACGTGGGATGGAGAAATCTCACCCTCTGGGCAGGATATTTTAACCAGACCCGAGGCTTGTCTATGGTCTGGTTCAAATATCTTGCCCCGAGGGTGAGATTTCAACATTCCCACCTTCAGACTCATCGAGGATGATTGTTCTCCCCCCACCATGCAGCGATTACGTTAGCCGGAGGTAATCGGGAGTCACGTGCTGATTCAATCAACTCATTTTGTATTCGTGGTTTTGTAAAACCTGATGACACAATCGGCAAGATCATTCACAAGTTACGTATATACCACAGGTATATACCACGAAATCGATTAGGAACGGTGGCCGCTTGAGGGTTTAAGGGTTTTGATCACACTGCATTCCGATGACGTCAGTATGAATTAGTTGGTAGCAAGAAACTGATACGATATGCATCACGTCATTTTAACGTCATAAATGTATAACGTCACGTGGGGTGGGTGGTTTCTATCCCACCCTGCTGTCTCACCCGGAACACGCGTATGTTTCACGTATAGTGGGTGGAGAAAAGGAAATTTTAGAAATAACCTTTCTATCTCACCGTTAATGTACAGGATTGAGGCCAGATTTTAACTAGATGACTCTAGCAAAGGTTTCACCATCTTCAAGGCGTGTCCAACATAAAATCTGGGGTGAAATCGTGTGGTGTGGCCGGGATTATATCGCTCACAAATGTAGAGGGAGGTTGTGTTCTATCTACCACAGGGTCTCTATCCGTATGATAGATATCTGAAAAAAAAGAATCAATTTGTTTCTTCTCGCTGCAAAAACTAAACACAATACATCGGAGTCGCTGCAAAGCATTTATCCGGTGTAATATTTTTCTTGGTGAAAAGGTATTTAAAATCCTTTGAGTGGAAGGTTAACAAAAGCCACATTTATTGAATTCTTTGTAAACATTTTCGTATGATGTTAATCTTTGTCGGTGCAACACCTTGGGATGAATCAATATCGAATGCTCGACTCCCTATTATTGTCGAGGAGTTTTATCATACGCTTTTTCATACAGGAAATTTTCTCAGCTGCCGGCCACTGTCAGTTATTATAAAAGCATTACGTTAATTGGTCTAGTCCACGCTAGTATCAATTGCTTTTCTCCGTAAGGCAAGTTTGTTGATGAAGATATGTACATTTGGAAGAAGTGAGCGATCAAATAAGTGATTTTTTCTTTTAACCAGGAAATAAAAGCTATATAGCTTGACATTCAGGTACTAACCATCTCTGTCTCTCTCTCTCTCTCTCTCTCTCTCTCTCTGTCTCTCTCTCTCTCTCTCTCTCTCTCTCTCTCTCTCTCTCTCTCTCTCTCTCTCTTTCTTGCTTTCCTTCTTTCTTTCTTTATTTCTTTATGAAATTACTTTTTTTCTAGACAAAAATAGATATTTTTGGATCTTGGCAATCAGCTTTTGTTCCAGGCTACTTGTTGATCTTTCAAATTTGAGGCGCTCTTCTGCGCCATCGCACCTGCAATTTGTGCGAGTAGACAACAGCGCGCCTCAGTTCCACCAAATTATTATTCCTCGTGTAACGAATAGTCTATAGTTGTCGCGTAATATACACACATTGTGCTGTAGAAAAAATTCCAAAAATTTCCACAAAACCCTATCATGTGACCCTCTCATTGAAACGTTGATCTCAACGAGCTAGTTCCATCGGGGGGGGGGGGGGGGGGGGGGTCGCATGATATGGTTTTGTTGAATTCTTTTAAGAATTGGGGAAAAAAGGAAAATAACAATAATTTTGATATCTTGTGTTTTCTGTAGAGGAATAAAATTTATTCAAAGGAAATCGGCCAGTTAACCCTTTACCAAACGCAGTCGATATCAAAATTGATTATTTTAAATAACATTTTTTAAACTTTTTCCAACAATTTCAACAAAACCATATCATGTGACCCCTCATTGGAACGAGCTCGACGAGCTCGTTCCAAAGAGGGGTCACATGATATGGTTTTGTTGACATTTTTTGAAATATAGTCTTTTTTCTGCTGCTGAATTTGCATATTACGCGGGCGGATGTGGCCGATTCGTTGGGTAAAGGGTTAATACAATTGGTGCAAGTATTTATTTATTTATTTATTGATGTTTAAGGTCACATATTTATGCACAATGGCTAATCATGACCGTGACAGTTTTACAGGTGGAGGAAGCCGGAGTACCCGGAGAGAACCACCGAGCAACGACGGGCAGCTGCCAGCTCCCCAACAAGGTAACTCCGCACTGCAGCACAGGCAGGGTTAGATTGGTTGAAGACATGCGCACCATCGACGTGCAGTACGCCTCAGTACACGGCGTCATCGTGCCCCCACGTTGGCAATGGAGATGAAGTGTCTTGCCCAAGGACACAACGCGGTTGCCGCAGGTGGGATTCGGCCGCGGACCTCTCGGCTTGCAGCCTGCACCTCTACCTACTGAGCCACCGCGCTCCCCATGCACGTAAATGTGAACCATGAATTATAAGCTGCAGCATTCCAAGACATCAAACTCATCAAAATTCACATTCAGAGAATTGGTACGTGAACAATATTCGACAAACTTCAACGAACCACTAGTTCTAGTCGCTGTTTTTTCCCTCATGCATACCGTAGAGAACCATCTGATTGACTTACGATTGCTCCACTGCATTTATTGAACCGAACTCAAATAAATTTGGTTGTTGTTGCGAAAAGCTTACTCGAAAAATCTGATAATATTTTTTTGAATCCCCACTTACTGTACTGGAGCCTGGTGTGCACTGATTCGTTGAACATATACCCCAGTGTTGGTACCCAATAATAGCGCGCTTCACTTCAAATGATAGCGAGCAGTATCCAGCGCGCCTCCCATTTTCAAAATCGAAAGACTGCTACCTCTGTATCTGCGTTTGGAATATTCACTGTGATATACTGACATGCATGTACCCACATTATTGGTCATCCTGGGGAGCGTGGTGGCTCAGTAGGTACAGGTGCAGGCTGCAAGCCAAGGGGACCTCGGTTCGAATCCCACCTGCGGCAACCGCGTTGTGTCCTTGGGCATGACACTTCATCTCCATTGCCCGCGTGGGGGCACGGTGGCGTTGTGTACTAAGGCGTACTGCACGTCGATGGTGCACTTGCCTTCAACCAATGCTAACCCTGCTTGTGTGGAGTTAGTATGTTGGGGAGCTGACAGTTGCTCGCCGTTGCTCGGTGCTTCTCTCCGGGTACACCGGCTTCCTCCACCCGTAAAACTGTCACGGTCATGATTAGCCATTGTGCATAATTATGTGACCTTAAACACCAATAAATAAATAAATAAATATATTGGTCATCCTTGAACTCGGACCAAAGATACACAGAAGAAAATGATATTCACCAGCAATAGGCGGAAATGTAGTCAAGGGATACTGTTGTTTGGAGTATATAACTCTTTTACATACTCCATTGATTTGGAATGCACGTGGATTTGGAATTCACGAGACGGAACCCTAAATAAATCGTCGCCTGAGTGGTAGAATGTCCTTTGTCCCCTATGGGACATAGGACATTCTAGCACGCAGGCGACGAAATGCAGAAGACAACTTATCTTAATTTTATCGATTTAACCCTTTACCAACAACGAGAGGCAGACGACACTCGCAAAAAAAATTCTTAAATAACTTTCTTTTTCATTTTTTTGCGTCAAAAACCATGACTGATGACCTTTCATCGGAATGAGCTCAACGAGCTCGTCCCAGTGACGGGTCATAAACTATGTTTCTGAAAACCCAAAAATGAAAAAGTAATGAAAATTGAATGGTGACTTTTGTGAATAGCGCTGGTCTTTTTTGGCCGTTACGTTGGGTAAAGGGTGAAAATATAACATCTAGGATATTGTATACAGGCCAGCATCGATGCCTTTCTATCCTATTTCCCATTAAGCCGAATTACAACTGTTCCGCTTTGGCAGTAGAGCCTTTCTTACAAAGCAAAATTAGGAATAACTGTCTTCACACTTAAATTGAGGATATAAGGGGACATAACTAAGGTACGTATAATTACAACATTTTTAATTTCGTGTTGGATTTAAGCCTTGAGAGTTTTCTGTTTGATGGCAATTTTGAAAATTATTTCAAATCTTGCTTTCGCATGAATATCGACCTGAACACGAGAGATAAAAGATCGTTTGAATTTGTTGTCCAACAAATTGGCATAAGCGACTGAACCAACAAAAAGTGAAAGTCGAGCCAGTATTTTCACATGTCAGGATCCAATTATTTTCATTGCATTCTTATTATACTGGTGAGAATTTTTTCAAATGCTGCTTAACTTTTCACCAAATATGACTAGCAGACGAAACGTACAATATTTTTTTTCGCAAAAAGAAATAACGGGAAGTTTTTGTTGATTCCGTTCGAAAACATAGTTTATGGCCCTCGGTGGAATGAGCGCATTTTAATGTGGGTTTTTAGCTACGTTTTGCAACAAAACCTGAAAAGAAATAAAATTGGAATGCCACGTTTTCTTTACAGCGCTGGGCAGATTTGATCAATACGTTCTGTAAACGGTTTAACCCATTACCCAACGCAGACGATATCAAAAGTTATTATTTTAAAAATGATTTTTTTGTAATTTTACAAACAATTTCAACAAAACCATATCATGTGACCCCTCGTTGGAACGAGCTCGTTCCAACGAGGGGTCACATGATATGGTTTTGTTGAAATGTTTTGAAATATAATATTTTTTCAACTGCTGAATTTGCATATTACGCGGGCGGATGCGGGAGATTCGTTGGGTAAAGGGTTAATCTCATCTACGTACATAATTGTTCGTCGGTGGTATAGTTCAGAACATAGCTCACAAGTTCGTGTTTTGACCGTGCTTTTTTCCTTCAGGGAACACCAACAACGCAAGATAAAATCTCATCAAGACGCTTCCGGATCAAACAGTATCTATTCGGTTCAGGACAAGGATAATCTCACTGGACATATTCGAAAAACAGAGGATTTGCGTTTACCAAACAGGACACTTCGGAATCAGAGAGAATCCGCTCGAGACCATTCTGAATCCCACATACATCATACATGACAAGACTATCCAAATCACTGTTGGCAAAAACGGAACAATTGTGACAGGGTAGACAAACAAAACAGACAAGAAATAAGGTACATTATCTAACTTTAACTTATATCAACGTTTACAATAATGCTGTAACGGTCATGATTAGCCATTGTGCATAAATATGTGACCTTAAACACCAATAAATAATAATAATAATAATGCTGTAACTTAATCCACTCCAAACTAAGGTCAAACTACAAAACGTTCAGCAGCAAAATTTGCTCAAAATGCAAACGGGAATCTCACCAATTTAATGCTGCTTTAAAGATTACATTAACCCTTAGGCCTCAGGTTAATTTTCGGACAATTACTAACTGCATACACGTAAACGACTGTCTATAACTTAAAAGTGTTTCTACATCATTGTTGGCAGCCTTTACAGGCAGCCAACAATGATGCGGAAGCATTGGTATGATAAATGTAGTCTACGGGTTGAGTTCTAAAGAAAAAATACATTTTGAAGGCATCCAGGCCTGGCATTCTTTGGGAGTGCAGGAGTGCAGCACGCCTACTGCACGCCTAAAAAATATTGAGGAGTGCACTCCTTGATTTTCTGGAATGCCAGACCTGTTTGGGACTGCCTTTAAAATCTGTTATCATTTCGTCCCCGAGTTCCAATGTGTTCTCTGTGCCACATTGGACGATATGTCAATGATGCGTTGATTCGCGATAATTCATGACCCAGTCTGTGTGTGTCGCATTTCGATGTGTTTTGAGTGTAGAAGACAGTCACATAAGAATTCAATGCAACATTTTGAATAATGAGATGTGTGTGCCAATTTTTCCACTATGTATTTGAATGTAGTACCATGTTTCAGTCACAACATTAACACCTTGAAGTGAATATAACCAAAAGAGCCTACATGTTTTTGCATTGTAAGTGTCAGGTGCAACTGCACTCCCAAGCAATCTGAGGAGGGCAATAGTTTTGCACTCCTTGATTTTCTAGATTGCCAAGCCTGGGCAACTTTTCAAAAGCATTATAAAAATGGCAGATTGGGGCTGTACGAGGATTCACAAGGTTTAATCGCTGCCAAACCTACTTCATTTGGTTGAATTTTCTCTTGGCATCATAGGAAACATTTTGCAATTTCAACATCAGTGTCTGAAAGGTTAAATTTTATTTTTATTCAACATGCTCACCATCGACGTGCAGTACGCCTTAGTACGCAGCGTCATCGTGCCCCCATGTAGGCAATCTGCACTCTAAAATCAGTTGGGTTAAAAATCAACCCAAATCAACTGGGTTGAGTGAATATGAACGCAAATTGGGTTCATATTCACTCAACCCACTTGATTTGGGTTGATTTTTAAAACAGCGGATTTTAGAGTGTGGGTTAAGTGCCTTGCCCAAGGACACAACACGGGATCACGAATCAGTAGCCGAAATGGTCACCCATCCAACTACTAACCGCGCTCCACGTTGCTTAACTTCGGTGATCTGACGAGAACCGGTTACCGCACCCCCCCCCCCCCCACCCCTTTGATACTTAGTATCTAGTCTAAATTTTAGTCTAAATTTTCCTAATTGAGGTTACAAAAAAAGAAACAAAATGTGTTTGATGATTATGTGCAAAAAGAAACAGCAGCAACTATATCGCAAAACCTCAATGCCAAAAAGAAAAGGCTTTTGCGGGATGAGAACTATATTGTTTTGCTTCTTGTAGTTAACTCTCATCCTCTGGCACTTCAATCGTATTCCAAACACTCCAATTCATACGCTGCGCTCTACATACATAATATTAAAACAGTCTATACGTTTCCTCTTTGGAAATTCACGAAGATCCTGAGAAAACGTTGAATGTATCGATTGTGTGAGATAAAACAAGATTAACAAGGTGTGTTTTGTGATGAGAGCTCTCTCAGCTTGTTGAAACCAAGGGAAAAATAACTTACATCTCAGAACACAGGAGGTCAACATCGTCTAGCTGTAAAATAACGATTAACCCTTCCTGCCTGCAGCGTTTTCAATGTGTGATAGGGGATGTCATCCGCATTCCCAATGATATCTTGGATATGATTTTTCTGTGATTCCCAACATTAATATTCCCAATCCAAATAAAGATCAAACTCCTAAAGATACGAACACAGTTCGTGGATTTGTTATTCCAGATTGCTGTCTGTGACGTCGATACAATACAGACATTGAGAAATGTGTTTGAGACACACAAAGCAATATCAC
Organism: Pictodentalium vernedei; assembly: GCA_031216915.1. NCBI lineage: Eukaryota > Metazoa > Mollusca > Scaphopoda > Dentaliida > Dentaliidae > Pictodentalium > Pictodentalium vernedei. The sequence continues at coordinate 42,424,630 of CM062288.1, forward strand.
GCAAAAAAGTAAACAGACCGCCGAAAGTGATATGTTTCTTTTAGATCTATGCTTCATTCTTTTAACCCTTTACCTAACACGAAAAGCAGACGACACTTGCAAACAAAATTCTTGAATAACTAATTTTTTTCATTTTTTGTCTCAGAAACATAGGTTATGACCCCTCTTTGGAACGAGCTCGACGAGCTCGTTCCAAAGAGGGGTCATAACCTATGTTTTTGAGACAAAAAATGAAAAAAATAATAAAAATTAATTGGCGATTTTTGTGAATAGCGCTGGCCAGTTTTGTCCGTTACGTTGGGTAAAGGGTTAATATAAGCTTAGTGGTGGCATAAATATAGAACATAACTTAGATAGAGTACGGGGAGCAGGAATCAGCTACCCTTGTTGACTACATTTCGGCGCACGTGAAATACAAGAAAACCTCCATTCTTGCCCGTTTATTCCATCCTCTCTATGTCTGTCCTCTTTTACGCTACCCTGTAATATAACGGTACATGTGTCAACAAGCGTTTTTTCTTTCCTTTTGTTACGATTGCTATAAGAGAATATTTAACTGGTGTGACGCCCATTACCAGGGACGCCGGAAGCACGGGGGCAGATGGGACAGCTGCTCCCCCTGTCCTCTGACCACGGGGCGAGAGGGGGGAAACAATCCCCTCTCCTGGTTCGTCACTCAGTTTTTGATTTATTCTCGAAGTAAAGCTAAAATACAACCCAAATCCGTTCTGGGAGTTTTCAGAATTCAATGGGGGAATTTAGGAGGAGGTGCCCCCTACCGAAGGAGGAGGCACCTCCTCTCAAACAACCCCATTTCGGGCTTTCGGCCTTCGAGACCTGCATGCTTCGGCATGTCATGGCGGGGCAGCTAGTGCGAGTAAATGCTCTTTTCCCAGGGTCTGCCCCCGCCTTGAAGTGCTTACGGTGCCCCTGCCCATTACATAATAAGTTTAGAACGATATTACTGTGCGTTATCGGCGTTTGGGTGTTTTAATCATAATTAAAACATCGCAGAGTGTGCAATAAAAATAATACAGACCGCTTTTTAGATGTATCAGAACTTTCTTATTCGTGACTGCCTGGAAATCATGGACTCTCCAAAAAAAATTCATATTTTCGTGCAGTTGATCAAGAAATAACTCTGGTACCTACTCAAAAACAGTAAATATTCTTCACGTATATCCGGAAATCAAAACAGACACCGGTTAATGTTAGTACAGATATCAGTCTTTTGAGACTAAATGCAAACAAAGTCGTTCAGTGTGAATGATGATGAAAAATTCACAAAAGCGAATTAAATAATGATTTTGATATCAAATTTGACATTAATCTTCATTAAACATGAGTCGGGAACTAAAACAATTAAGTGCATTTTCATTATTTTTTGAGATTACAAAAACCCCTCCTTTTTGTTCGCTTACCGCCCATTTTCGAACTCAACGATTGCTCGACAGGGACACGACCTAAGTCTCTTTTACTTACGTACTACACGTGTTGAGACACAAGACGACTGCAAACACCTGTAACCCCTTGCTTTTGTCTGTCATTCACAGTCTTCAAAACAACATTTCTAACATGCATGACATTTTAAGTTTTTTTTTTATTTACAGACATTCTATCAAAAAAGTCTTTAAACATAATATGAAGAGGGGGTGTTTTATTCAGAAACATGACGCACGTATCTTCATTACAGTTCTTACCGAAATTCGGAACCAGACTTTCAGAGTTCAATGAAACATGCTTCTGTCAATTAAGTTGCAGACCTGCATTTTTCTTGGTTTGCGCAATCACCCCAGCCTATTTTTGATGCATAATATTTCTTTTCATTCGAAGATTAGCCGAAATTCGGATTATGTTAGCGTAGACCCCTAGCACTCTGGTAGTGCAACAGAATTTTTTCTAATCACTCTGTTTTTCTCTTGTTTAACTATGAATTTAACCATTTATATCTTGTTTGACAGAGCTTACTGAGCTCTGTCAAACAAGGTACATTTGGTTAAATATCAAACTGCATTATGAGAAATATTTGCTGCTGCAAACTTTGCAATTTCGACATCAGCATGCAGAGGGTTTACTGGTTGTAGCTTTAACGCTGTGCGTCTGTTGCTTCGCTTTGGTAGGTGCGTAAAAATACATTAACAACTTTCAGATCCATTATCCCTCCCCCCCCCCCCCCCCTCGCCCACCCCATGTCGAGTATCCACTCCAGTGCGTGCCGGGAAACGTAATTCTAAAGTTTAAACAACCAAACTTTGCGCCCATTTTCCTTGTTACTGCAAGTTGTGACGAATTCAAAGTTACGGGTGTTTGTTTAAATACATTCTGTGACTCACAGTGACTGACAGAAATTTCCAATTTTGCTTCTTAAGGATGACAATGTTCGAATGACCTTTCCCATTGGAGTAAAAACATACCAGGTATTTTCAATGGGTACAGTACGGCCGCCGTGGATTGATCACTATCCATGGGTGGGCAATATTTCCACGGACGCAATAATATTATATTCCAAACACTGTTTATAGGAATAATCATCAAAAATTTAATTAATGAAGCACCGGGTACAACCCGGTGCTTCATTAATTAAAATTTTTCTGTTGCTGATGAATTGTATTACCTGGTAGACGCATGCGTGGACATCTCTGTCCACGCGTGGATTACGACGAGTCCACGGCGACTGTACTGTAGAATGTCTCTCCATTCATTTGGCGTGAAAAGGTTGGTGCGCGGACATTTCCCCATCGGACATTTCCCCATCCGGACATTTCACCATCGGACAATTCCCCATCCGGACATTTCCCCATCGAGGGCGCACATTTCCCCATCAGCATGCCCCCATCAGAGGCGGATATTTCCCCATCGGAGGTGGACATTTCCCCGTCGGATATTAACACCTTTCCCCATCGAGGGCGGACATTTCCCCGTCAGACTTTACCCATCGGAGGTGGACATTTCGCCATTGGGCATTGCCCCATGTCCAATGTAGCTGACAGTTTCCACATGTGAATGAGTGACAAGTAACTCTTAAAAAGTTTTCATTTTTTATTCTTTTATAACTCGAAAAAACAACATCTCGGCATATGGTATAGGCATTAGAACATTTTAGCACAATCTGAATTTCACAACAATGAAACCACAACATCAATAATAAAAAAGAAGAATTTTTATCTGGTTACAAGTGTATGTATATAAATATGTTTGCTTATAAATCTCTTACACATGCTTCTTGTTGAGTTGTTTGATAAACCGTCGCTGATGCATTCATTGACATTTACTTCAATGAAGACGCGACTGTTTATCAATCAACTTAACAATATTTTTGAACGAAAGTAGCTTGACAGAAAGAACAAATATTAAAATTGCAATGAAAACATCCATGTTGTTCAATCCACTTGTGTGATAAAAAGTGATGTAATTCATTGAATTTCACATCAGTGAAGACATGACCGTTTATCAGTCATCTCAACAAAAAGTTAACTGTAAATTGCTACGAAAACAGAACACATTTTTTTTTCAACACGAACAATTCAAACAATATTACCCATGTCGGCTTAACAAAAAGTGAATGATACACAACAAATCAATTGGAAAATTTCAAACAGACCCACAAAAAATTAAGAAATGGATGGTGAAAAGTCCGCATGGGGAATTGTTCGTTTTTCTATTAAGCAGAATGGGGTAATGTCCGATGGGGAAATGTCCGGCCTAAATAGGATGGGGTAATGTCCGGATGGGGAAATGTCCGATGGGGAAATGTCCGGCGACCGAAAAGGTTAACCTTCAAATCCACTGAGTTGCCTTAATTGAAATCATCAGACGTATGGACGAATGCAGAACTCATATAATGTGCATACCCTCATCCGCTATGTGTGGGAGAGATGAAGTGAATATTAACTTAACAAACCGTTTATTATTGGTGTACATTACAGATGAGGGAATGGGGGGACGTTAGCAATGTGTTTGCTAACGGTTAAACAGATTAACAACGAAAGATGCACGTGCCATTTATGTGTAGTTATCCTCATTAAAAGCAACACAGGCGCGCTAATGCAGCCGTCATTTATTTCTACAATTATTTATAAAGCAAATACGGGTAATTAGAAAAACAGAAAAATGTATGAATATATATTAAATGTGTCAAATAACAGAAAAACTTAGTGCAATAACCTTGCATGTCTCTCCTAACCATTTCCAATCCGTTACCATTTACAAGTGAACCTCGTTTCAAAGGCGTTCCCGTTCACTTTTTCTAGAATCGCGGCCTACCAGGGCACCTCGATTAAAGAACACTTATCTCAATACAACTGGATTTCTGAGACGTTCCTTGATCACATATATACTGAGTCAAAAAAGAAAGTATAATAAACTTTGAGGAGCATTTTTTTTAGTTTTATCGACTTTGCTCCCAAACAAATTATTGTAAATTCTTGTCACATAGTTATGACGTCACGCCTTTGTTAAAAGTGTGTGATATATTTCGAAGAGTTGGTTAGAGCATGTGTGATATTCAACATATATCGCCACACTTTTACCAATCAAGGAACAATAGACAGTGATTGTATAACCTGTCAGTTCTAATACAAACACAGCCGAGGGGAAAGATTAAGGGCACCTGTGCTAAAATGTTTTGAACAGAGAAACGAGAATTTACCTGACTTTTGATTTTATTGAAAGAGTTAAAGAAAGAAATCCACACCCGGGTGTAAATGATAAATGGAACGTTTAATTTCTCGCTCAACCTTTTGAGCGCAATGACGAAACGGAAAAAATGAAGTAATATCACTTGCTTTCCATCAATCTTCATGTGTCTTGCAAGTTTGGCTTAAGAAATTAACTAATTAAACGGGAATGGACACGTGTCAGACAAGGGTTCAGTGGAGTGTTTGATTGTTCGTGTTTTGTTTGTTTGTGCAAACATCAATGTGACAAGTCGGTTACAGCACAAAAACTCGTGATATTGAACATACAATCGCTCGAGCTAGTTACTCGGACAAGTCCTCGTTAACTAACTCTCGCGATTGTATATTCAATATCACTCGTTTTCTATGCTGTAACCTATACATATTTCCAGTCTAGCTGTATGAATTTGCATACTTTCATGTTCTTACTGTTGCCAGAGTCACGCCAGGATGTCGCAATTCAGAAATGGGGTGAAATAAAAAGTTCACATACAGTACGTGGAGAGTGGATTGTAACTAAATCACCCGTGGAGGGGAGTTGTCACCCAAGCTATAACTTTCAAATTTTGTACATATCGACAAAAAACACCAGCAATGTTTCAGCCAATGGACCTCCGGGTTTAATCCGGAGGTCCATTGCCTGGAACTTTGCTTGTGCTTGTAATGCATTGCAAAAAATTTGCAATTATTGCTTGGGTGGAAACTACACTCTGCGGGTGATTTAGTGATAATACACTCTCCATGTACTGTATGCAGTCAATAGCATGTATGTCCATCGTTTGCCTCTTGGATGTTAAGACATCGACGGCGCATGGACCTGATAAGTCTCTGGATGCCACCCTGTGGTATTGCGTTCCATTCCTGCCTAGGAACATCATGTAAATCGCCTAACATCTGAAGATCATTAAGTCGTACCCGACGTCCAATTGATCCCAAAGATGCTCGATTGGTGACAAATCTGGCGAAAGTGGGGGCCAGGGAAGAAGTTCGATGCTCTGCTCCTCAAGAAACTCAGGACAGATACGCGCCACGTGACATCGGGCATTGTCTTGCTGGGACAACTGCAATCCGACATTAGCGTTGAAGAACGGGACCTCAACAACGTTAAGAATTTCATCCCTATATCGCTGTCCATTCAGATTACCATCGACGAAGATAAGCTGCGTTCGATGGTGCAAGGAAATGCCTGCCCAAACCATTACACTACCCCCGCCGAAACGGTCGCATTCCCGCACGCAAGCATCAGAAAACCGTTTTCCTCGTCGGCGATACACACTCTTGCCCTACCATCAGTGCAGTGCAGACAAAATCGTGATTCATCACTAAATAGAACTGTGTTTCAACGCTGCCGAATCCAGCGAACACGCTGACATACCCATTCTATTCTGAAGGTACTATGGCGTTGGGTAAGGATTGGTCCGTGGTATGGACGTCTACTTCGGGTGCCGTGTTCAGCGAGACTGTTGCGGACAGTTTGTGCACTGATTCTATTGTTAGTTCTACCAGGAGTAATTGCTGCTGTCCTCGTCGCCGGAAGGAAGTGATCCCGCAAGTGAGACGTCCTGATGTGTCGGTCTTGTGCAGGGGTCGTAACTCTTGGTCGACCTGAAAGCGGTCGGTCGTTCGGTCGGTCGGTCAGCAGTAGGTCCGGTGGTTCTATATCTTCCAATCAGACGGCAAATTCTGGCCACAGTGACTCCGAACTCAGCAGTGAGCACATCTGGAGGTATCCCAGCCTCATGCATACCAATGGCACGAAACCTCTGATTTTCGGTTAACCTTGGCATTTTCTAAAATGTCGGAAGACAAAAACTAGCGTGTTTTCTTAATAACCCAGGCTCTCTAGCACAATATAACACAAAGAAAATCGTCGGTCACACATTCAATTTGACATTCTCGGGTAGCACGTGCTATTTTGAAATCCGTAGCAAAATTGTATACGGTTGGGTGGACAACAACAACATGTCATTAAACTCTTTGGACGACTTCTTGTCCATAAACATGCAACATTAGAACTATTATATTCCATCGTTTATGTTATTTTTTCACATTTGTTTCTATTATACTTTCTTTTTTGACTCAGTATAGAAAAGTGCCTCAACCGCCATCATCTCAGGGCCCGAATGTGGCTATAAATACAGTTAAAACTAGAAGTCCTGTCATGAAATGCGCACAAATAGCACGTTGATCTGCGCGTAAATTTACGCGTCATGACCATAGTAAGGCTATCAAATTCTGTACATATGGCCTGTGCACAAGCAACGTTTCAGCCAATGGACCTCCGGGTAACCCGGAGGTCCATTGGCAGAAACATTGCCTGTGTTTGCTGTGAGTAACTAGGAGAACCTGCCGTGCTTTCGATGTCATTCGATATAGCAATTGCGCGCAATTCCTACGCGCAATTAAGCCTAGATAAGCTCACAGTTCGTGACAGGACTTCTAATTTTAACTGTAACAACAACAAAATATCATAACAAAAAAAAATATGTCAAGTTTTCAATTTACCGGCGCCTCGCGATCTCCGATCGTTTTTAAAGAATATTCTTTAATGTTTGTGAAAAATGAAAGTGTGCATATATTTTTGTGGCAAAACAAATTGAATATTTGCAACATATTTTAGTTATTATTGACAAAAACAAGTGCCGAGATTGAAAACTTTATACTAGTTTTCGTGCTAGGTAAATATGATGACGTTTTATGACGTGAAAGCTGTTACGTTGTGACAACCATCACAGCGTAACAGCTCTCACGTCATCAGACGTCGTCGATTGTGGAAGTTCTCGCGTTGATTGACTTGAGCTCATCTTAGGGGTGCAGAGTGAGTTGCGACGCTTTTCGTTGACGTTCCATCAATTCATTTGTAGAGAGATCAGTGTTACAGACTCGTTCAGGTGTAATTATAGGATGTGGTGATTGGAGAGAGAGTGAGCAATTTTATGATTGAAGACAGTGCCATTTTAGAAATGGGCATTTTGACAATGATTTTCTTTTACAAAAGTTCATACTGCATGTTTATTAAAAAAAGAAACATTTCATCATACAATTGTCATATTACCGAAAATATAAATGAATCTACTGAAAATGTCAAAGTTATTTCCAAAGGGGTGTGATTATTATAATCCCTGATGGGTACGGGTGTAGGATGGGAAAATCTCACCCGAGGGCAAGATATTTGGGCCAGACACGAGGCTTGCCGAGTGTCTGGACCAAATATCTTGTCCCGAGGGTGAGATTTTCCCATCCCACACCCGTACCCATCAGGGAGTATATTTCTCCCCCACCATACAGCGGTTACGTTAGCCAGAGGTAATCGGCGGTCACGTGCTGATATAATCAACCCATTTGGTATTCGTTGTTTTGAAAAACTAATGACACCATCGGAAAAAGCATGCAATAGTTATGTATATACAAAAGGTATATACCAGGAAATCAATAAGGAACTGTGGCATCTTGGGGTTTAAAGAATTTTAGAGCATAAAACTTTGATAGCACGGCATTCTGATGACGTCAATATGAATTAGTTGGTAGCAAGACACTGATACGATATGCATAACGTCATAATAACGTTAGAAATGTATAACGTCACGTGGGTGGGGTGGGATACATCTGTCTCTCCCTGCTGTCTCACCCGGGACACACGTATGTTACACATGCAGTGGGGTGTGACTATAACTTCTCCTATGCCGTAAAAAAATCAGAAGTGGTAGTTGTGTTATCCCCTATTGAGCGAGAGCGAATGGTGACGTCATACCACAACGCAGGGATATCTTGGATTATTCTGACACTCACTAAAGTGACCTAGATGTAAATTGTACTCCCTCTCACTCTGTCTCTCTCTCTCTCTCTCTCTCTCTCTCTCTCTCTCTCTGTCTCTCTCTCTCTCTCCAACTTACTCATTATCCCGTGTTCCTGGAGCTACCACATTACATTTCACGAGTGGCACGTGTATATGTATGTGTGAGTAGTATATGGTAGCACATGGCAAATGACGCGGTTTTGGCAATGTAGAGGAAAATTCATCGACTGTAAATGATATTGGAGCCGAGAGCCTCATTAATGGAAATAATTATTATACTGATAGCAAACAGTAGCAGAAGTGATATTTAATAGCGCATGGCTGGAGGTGTATTGTGTGCTCTGGGCGGAGGGAATAGTTCTGCCGCGCAGTAGATGGAACTGTACCACCTTAATTGGCACGACATACGCAGAGTCAATGAGAAGACACGCTCTGTTCATTGTATTAAATCAACACCCTTAGAACAGATATACATAGACTCAAACCCGCAGAATGAATTTTGTGAGAAAACGTTGCTTATGTAACAAATTTCTATATATTTCAGTTACATATCCCGTACTGTCCAGTCCCACTAGAGAGTGAAATATGATTATTTATTGACTTACTATACCTTTAAATTCAGTGATAGGTCGAAGTAAAGCGAGCCGGGATTTTTTTTATTTCCGTTTCTTCCCTGGGCCATTGTGCAGGTATTATTAGTTACCCCGTGTCTGATCACGTGGTACGGTTTTTACCTACCCGAAGCTGGCTTCGGGTAGGTAAAAACCCGTACCACGTGATCAGACACGAATTTATCTATTGACTTTCCGTTTTAGAAGTACAATCTATTTCATGCGTGAACACACACAGCATGAGATCTTTTATCTTCCATTGTTGAGCCATACAGGTTTCTGTGGAAGTTTTGTGCAAAAGATTTTTGTGAAAATATGCCGATATGACTAGTATAAAAAAATTATTGAATTTCTTTTTTTCTTTTTTGTCTCAAAAACATAGCTTATGAACCCCACATTGGAGGGTACTCGACAAGCTCATTCCAATAAGGGGTCATGAGCTATATTTTGGAGATAAAAAATTAAAATATAATACATGTACACTGTAAAACTGGAATGACGCGTTTTCTACGGGGTATGGACAATTTGTAGATTTCGGAACGAGGCTTCCACTGGGTATGGGAAATTTGTCAGTGGCTGGGCGGACGTATCGTGGGTTTCAATGAATATGGTCTCAACCACGTATCTATCAACCAATCAAATCAAAAAAATCACTTTAGTCAACAGATAATATTTTGTTTCCATTTCTTCCCTGGGGATTGTAAATATGATTACGTTTTATGACGTGAAAGCTACGCTACGCTTTCACGTCATAACAGTTTTCACGTCATTGGGTGGGGGAGTTATCGCGTTGATTGACTTGAGCCTATCTTAGGGCACATTGAGTTGCGACGTTAACTGTGCCCAAATAGTGATCCTCGGGGAACAGTAGTCCCCATGGGCGTTGTGTTGGCTGGGAGATTTGAAAGTGGATCTGGATGACAGTTAAGCGGAATAATACGCGCACTTGAAAATATATTATGCTTGTTAAATTATTTTTGCACGTCAATTTAGGTACGCTTTTCCGACGAATTAACAAGCGATGCATACACCCCTGGCTGTTTTAGTCAAGGAATGACAATTTGTCAGCGTTGTTTCATCTGAAAATGGGTGTAATCTCATCCTATAATAGAAATAGTGCAGTGCCCGCTGTAATGCGCCTGAAGCACCTTCTCCAAACTATATGGAATTGCGATTGAGATCTCAACCAATCAGAATGCAAGAAGTTCGGGTGATACACAACATATTATTGAACGGTTTGGAGTTGACAGTGCCAACATAGTGGTCCTCGAGGAAGAGCAGTCCTTGCGCCATCCTTCCACGAGGACTACTATTTTGGCATAGTTAACCCTTTACCTAACATGAAAAGCAGACGACACTTGCAAAAACAAAAATTCTTGAATAACTAATTTTTCTCATTTTTTGTCTCAAAAACATAGATCATGACCCCTCATTGGAACGAGCTCGACGAGCTCGTTCCAAAGAGGGGTCATAACCTATGTTTTTGAGACAAAAAATGAAAAAATAATGAAAATTAATTGGCGATTTTTGAGAATAGCGCTGGGCGGTTTTGACCGTTACGTTGAGTAAAAGGTTAACGACATGCCGTGCAAGAGTTATATTATATCGAACAAACCTTGATCACTGTCAGGATTCCAATCGTGCGTACACTGCCTATTGCCAATGACCTTCCCAAGACAAGCATTGTCATTTTGGAACTTTTGAAATAACGAAACAGAATTCTAAAACAAATATCCGAAACGACCATGTTGTGTGTTTAGTCAGTCCAAATCACGCAATCCATATTTTACGGAACCGGTAGAAATCTCAATTACTGAATCCCTTAAATGTATACAGGGAAAATCTGATTGAACACTTTGAAAGCTTGAGCGAAGGTATAACTAGGAAGTAATGGGTGGTAGTTCTGTCAATAGTACTGAGCCTTTTCACATAAGCACATATGACAAAAAAGGGCTACCCCAGAAGGCACCCCAATTTCGGCACCTCTTTTTAGAAAACATATGGCCTACGGCACCCCTTTTTCTGAAATGAGTCGTCAAGCAATATTTCGAGTCATTCGAACGAGCAGTTGCTCGTTAGCTCATGTGCTCGATGGGATTCGAGTCATTTGAGCAATATGTGCGAGTCACTCGACATAAGACGAAATCCCACTTATGGAATCCCTTTTTTGAATCCAGTTTGGGGAATCCCTTTTTTGAAAACGCCTGTGGCTATGGAATCCCTTTTTTCTGAAATGAGTCGTCGAGCAGTATGTCGAGTCACTCGAACGAGCAATTGCTCATTAGCTCATTTGCTGAATGGGATACGAGTCGTTCGAGCAGTATGTCGAGTCAGTCGATCGATCAATTACTCGATAGCTCATTTGACAAAAAAGGGATTCTCCAGAAGGCACCCCAATTTCGGCACCCCTTTGTGGAAAACATATGGCCTTCGGCACCCCTTTTTCTGAAATGAGGCTAAGAGTCGTATGTCGAGTCACTCGAAAGAGCAATTGCTCGTTAGCTCATTTGCTCGATGGGCTTCGAGTCGTTCGAGCAATTGCTCATGGAGCAATTACTCTCTTTGCTCTTTGGGTTATTGGCTTTGGGAATGCTTCTGTTATACACAAGGAAAGTAACTCTGCATAGAGATTATGGGAAACCAAGCAATCTGATTGGTTAGTTATAATTTATATAAATGATCTAGATAAATAACAAGAGTACACGGAATAGGGTTAGAACTAACAAAAATAGACCAGAATAGCTAAATATAGTAAAAATAAGCAAAGCTGTTCCAGCTGATAGGCTCTTCTACTCTACTGGAGTATAGCCCAGGACAAAGGAACATGGTCAGATAGATGAAAACTATTGCATAGATAGACAGAAGCAGAGAATTCTGAAAGAATTCGGAATAGTAAAACTCGTCGGGTTGTTTGTGGTAATTCTACGAATCGGAAAATTACTCTTCTACAAAGGAACACACCCTCCGAACACAACCCTGTCTTGTTAGATGCCTTTGGGTAACATAGCAACCACGTGCTACCATAGAAACCATGATGGCGGCCCCAGTATACAAAATGGACGACGGAAACACGTAACACGAGCTGCGCATGCGCACTAACACCACGTATCACTATGGAGATGACGTCACAAGATGGCCGCTCACGCGGGTTACCATGATAACAGAACATGGCGCCACGGGGGTCACGTGACTATGACGTCACATGAGATCCGGCATGAGATCCGGCAAATGTTCCCTGAAACGTACATACACTACTACTTATATAGTTAGACAGTATAGTACCTTTCAGCTAATCAGAGGAAGGAAACTCCACGTAAGAGATAATATGGAGAAGTAGTAGTTTAGCTAGAAGTGGTATTCGTGAGTAATAACCCGTAGACCTGTCAAGCTGTACGGTGACAAAAGACATCGGGAAGGGATGTAATGGTTCAAGATATAGCAGCAGTACACGCAGTAGAGACTGTAGGAGTTAGTTGCATTGGAGGAGGTTGGAGATAACAGAGTGGTAGTTAGTGAAGAAGGGGCGGGGGGGGGGGGGGGGTAACAATGGTCAAATTCGGTAGGAGTGCAAGTTGTAGCATTCACATAAGTATCAGTGGTAATGGTAGGCACAGTTGAAGGCACTGTCAGTAATAATGATAGTTGAAACTGGAATTGGTAATATATTTAATTCTACCGGTCAGTAATGGCAGTAGTAAAAGACAGAAGCAGATGTAGCAGAAGATGTAGCGCGTAGTGGTAGCTAAACTGTCACTGACATTATGGAAGACAACATCACTGATGTAGCAATACATCGTCAGTTATCGGGCTAGGCGAGACCAGGAACCATCGGCAGTCTGGCTAGCCAACATTGGTGATTAATTTAGCAACATCAATGATCACGTCGGACACCATCAATGATCAAGCCAGATAACACCAGTCATCGGGCCAGACAACATCAGTTATCAGGCCAGACAACGTCAATCATCTGGTCAGACAACATCAATCATCGGGTCAGACAACATCAATCACCAAGTCAGACAAATTCAGTCATCATGTCGGACAACATCAGGGGTTAAACCAAGCAACATCAGTGATCAGGTCAGACTGCATTACAGGTGATGTCAGAATAGACATCTGCGATTAAGTCAGACAACATCACTGATTAGGAAGCCAGCGGTTATCACGCCACAAATCACAGGCCATGCAACATGTGATCAAGCCATACACCATCAGTAATCACCTCAGACAACACCAGCGATCAAGAATAGACCACATCAGTGATCAAGCCCGAGATTGGCCATCGGCTCAGACAACATCTGTGATCAAACAGAAATCAGCGATCAGGCCACATAACAAGATCAGTGATCCATCCAGGCAACGTCAGTGATCAGGCAAGACAACATCATTGATCACAACCAACAACATCAGTGATCAGGCCATGCAACATCATTGATCACAAGAGACAACATCAGTGATCAAGCCAGATAACATCAGTTATCAGGACACCTGAAAACATCAGTAAACAAGCAACTCTTGTGATCCGGCTAGACAACATCTGTGATCAACCCAGTCATCAGCGATTAGTGCAGACAATATCAGGATCGACAGACATCAGTAATCAAGCAAGACAACATTAGTGATCAGGCAAGACAACATCAGTGATCAGGTCAGACAACATCACTGATCGACCAATACAACATCAGTGATCAGGGTAAATACCATCAATGATCAGACTAGACATCAGCGATCAGACCAGACAACGTCAGTGATCAAGCCAATCATCAGGCCAGACAAAACAGTTGATCAGATCAAACATCAGCGACCAGGCCAGACAACATCAGTGATCAAGCCTTGCATCACCGGTGATCGGACTAGGCAACATCAGTGACCAGGCCACACAACATCAGTTATCAGACCAAACACTAATGAAATCAAAGTAAAGAATTATCAGAAAAGACCTGAAACCCTATGCAACCAAACTCAGTTTGAGTTGTTCCTAGTTAATTGCTTCACCCTAGGAGTGTGTAACAACAGAACAACAATAAGAATAGGACAGAGAATGTATTAAACATGGCTGGGGTTGAGAGGTAAGCCGAATTTACACCCCCTCCTCGATTAGTACCCCAAATACAATGGCGGACCCCTCTGGGTTGCTCGTTCACAGTACCGTATTCTTCACAAATGCTATATATTTTATCACAAGAGAAGGCTGATATAGGAAAAGGCTGCGGGTGTGTCGTTTTTAGAAAAAGGCGTATTCTAGTCTGAAAATAAGAAACACTGATGCAAATAGTTTCTGCCATACCCTCATGGACTCGTGCATAGCCAACTGGCTCGACTCATCACATAATACCCATTAAATCTAACATCATAAACTCTACAAAACTGCCCAGACGTAAACAGTCGAAGTCTGAAAGAAATACAAAGCAGCCAGAATTCGAACCCATAACAACGCCGGCATAACCAAACACAAACACACACCTACTTTTAACTTCAACTGCAATGGGACTGTATTCTGTCAACAAACGCCACGAAATCTTAAACTGCGATCTAGGTTCCTTAGAATGAATAGTTACAACTGTGTTCCCTTTCTACGTGTGTAAACTTCACGAATTGCTATGGAGATGGAGTTACATAAAAGTCGCATATCTACTCTACCATAACAACCAACGTGACAATTTCTCATATATCGTGGAATGTTATCTGGACATTTTTCCTCCTTTGAACGATCGATGCTGGAAAAAGCCTCATCTGTTAACATAAAACATAGGTTATGATCCCTCATTGGAACGAGCTCGTCGAGCTCGTTCCAATGAGGGGTCATAACCTATGTTTTTGAGACAAAAAATGAAAAAAATTAGTTATTCAAAAAAAATGACGTCTGCTTTTCATGTTAGGTAAGAGGTTATTACCAATGAATAGGTGTCCGCTGTTCCGTCCCTAAATTCTGTGATCCGATACAGATAGAGTAATGCTGTCTCTGGTAAACACGCTTATGTATCCATGCACATAGCCAGTGGAGGTGCTACGGGTGCGAACGCAGCTCCCCACAAAATTGGACTTCCACTAAATGGACTCTCTCTCTCTCGTTTGTAGTTTGAAAATGTTGATAAAATGAGGCGACCTCACTTACGCTTAGCTACAGAGAGTACGATGTATCGGGGCGGGGGGGGGGGGGGGTTAAGTTGCTTTAAAACAAAAATGTTTTCGTTTACATGTAGATTAGTGAAAAACCTATGCACTGGTTGGATACTTCTATAACCTCGGGTATAAAAAAGTATCAGAGTGCCAAGGCGTGTCAAGGCGTGTCAGAGAAACTAGCTACATGGTCTTGGTGTTGCAGGCCCTATGTGTTACACCGAGCTTATCACGGTTTAATCTCTGTCACGTGTCAATCACAACTTATATCTAATATATAAATGCGAATGTCTGTATCTCTCTCTCTCTCTCTCTCTCTCTCTCTCTCTCTCTCTCCCTTGACCTTGAAATTGGTGACCTTGATCTTCTATTTCGAAAACGGCTGATATAACCATCTTCTCCCGTGCAACGCCGGGTATCATCCGCTAGTATAGAATATATTCACCACGAGTGGTGAACAATTGGTGCAGCAAGCTACTTTGGGTATCGTCTGAGCGATCTTGGATAAGGCATTTAACGCCGATGGTCCACAAGGGGGCACGATGACGCCGTGTACTAAGGCGTACTGCTCGTCGATGGTGCGCATGTCTTCATCCAATCTAACCCTGCCTGTGCTGCAGTGCGGAGTTACGATGTTGGGTGGCTGGCAGCTGCTCGTCGTTGCTCGGTGGTTCTCACCGGGTACTCCGGTTTCCTCGACCCGTAAAACTGTCACCGACACGATATGACCATGACTGTTAAAGTGTTGTTAAACCCTAATAAATAAATAAAATAAATATATACTTTGGGTATATTTTATTTATACCAAAATCGTCAGATTAATAAGAGTTTAAATGTTAAATTAATCAATATTCATACGTGCGGATCTGTTTTTGTTTACACAGATACCAGTGGGCGGTACTTCCACTGGCAATTTTATCGCCGAAACGAAATAGAAAACGAAATTCCCAAATTACGGGGCCTTTTTCATTTTAATAACACAACAACATACTATTTCAAGTTATGAATTCTTTATTAACATGAAACAGTATGTTTGTTATTTTTTGGTATCTTATGAGGTAAACTTATTTAAAAACGTAGTAAATAATTGCCGGTTTCATTTCACTCTTCAAAAGGCTACGGGTGACAAATTTAGACAAGTTTGCATTCAAGGCGAGGTCACCAAAGGTCATCTTGGATGTAGTTCCACTGTAGGTGTAAATTTTAAGTACTGAAATCCCATTGCTGACGTGTTCACCACGGTTGGTGTGTAAAGCTAAAATATATGTCATAGGCTTTTTAAATATAGTAGAATAGGTAATCATGGTATAAATAGGTATAATATATATCTGGAAAATAAAATATGCCTATCAACTTTATTAATCTATCTTATAAGTACTTTTTCACATACATTATTATGCCTCACATTTGTAACATTAGCCGTGATTGGTTAATTTGACACCTTCTAAAAGTCATAGTACTGGAGTTTTGGGGCAAAACACGGGTACTATCGGAACGTTTTTCCCTGGAGACAAGAGAACGAAGAAAATGTAAGCGCCACTTCCATTGATCAGCGTCGATTGGAATTTCTCAACACCAAACGATGGCTCCGTGTCCGTTTAACTTTTTTCAACACTGGTAGACACAAACTTACCAACAAGTATATTATCTTCAGTGGGTATGTTTTCAATTTTAACTGCAAACAATGAATTCAAAAGAATCAGAAATATTAAAAAACTCACTCACGTGTTGTTCACCACTTCAGTGAATCCTGAATATGAGTCTCAGTTATGACTTCAATCAAATATTTAAGAAATAACTGTTGTTTTTCCTTCGGTTTATGCGATATAAACCGAAAATTTTCAGCACAAGCTTCATAACAAGCATTAACAATGAATTATAACATGAACAGCATGATGCAGTTGTAAACATTGGCATTTGTTGATATAGAAACTCCCAGAGCGACGGCACTTGTGACAATTCATTCATGTTCAACTATTCTCGTTATTCGCATCTATTTACCAAATAGTTATCTCCCCTGATTGCTAGGAATTGGCTTGCAAAAATTAGCACTAATTGAATGGGGAATTTTTATATTTCTCAAAATTATATAAAACCCGTGAAAGTTATATTTGCTCTGCGCATCAGACATTTAAGAACAATATATATGCTCTCACTTGGTGATATAATCGAACCATTTCATTCGACCAATTTTTTTCCCCTGTTCATTTAAAAAGGTACGGTTATTTCGTGTAGAGTGCCATGTAAAATAATGGAAAATTGCGTTTTCGTCAACTTTTAGAGATTAAAATATTTTTTAGTCTTCATATTAGCAATGCTCTGCGCATATGTGCATATAATATAGATATTGTCCTCTCTAATCATATAAAAATATATAATCTGACATTTGCCCATTTTTTTCCTTTTGATGTTAAAACCAAGACAAATTTGATTGTTGTAAAAACAGTTGAACCCACAGTCCACAATATGCAGAAGGTTTCGGTGTGAATAAAAGGAAAGGTGCGATAGCCCTATTAATTACTTTCAGTTCAGCCAGAAATGTGAAGCTTGTCGCTTATTTAACTAGTATGCCTCATTGTCCATTGAAGTCCATAAATATATGTATGTGTGTGTTTTTTCTACAATAAGAAGATAGTTTGCGTTGCAATTTGTAATGTCACACAGATACTGTTGACTCTGTCCGGAGGTTCCTTTAATACCTGCTTTAAAAGAGATGGCTCACACTTTCACAAGCATTTCTAACTGACCGAAAAATCAAGGTGAGGGTTAATCGCGAGGTGTCAGAGGAAGTAATACTCGAAGCGGGAACACCACAAGGGTCGGTTCTAAGTCCGCTTCTTTTCATAATATATGTGAATGATATAGAAAAAGTAGGGAAAAACTTTGTTGAACTATCGCAGTTCTCAGATGACAAAGGCATTTGGACAGCCAGCAAGTCCAGAAACATAATTAAAAATCGTCTGCAGGATACCATTCGCGATCTTGAGAGCTGGTGTGCCCTGTGGCGCATCAAACTCAATGCCGCCAAAACTCAAAAAGTTACGTTCTTCAAAAAGCAAAGGAAAAAACCAGTCCCGAGTATCGATCTCCAGTTATACGATCACAAACTAGAAGCAAACAAAGAGGCCAAATTTTTGGGATTTATCCTAGATAGCAATCTCAGTCTAAACAGTCACGTAAACTCCATTACGGTTAGAGCTACTAAACGTATCAATTTTCTGAAGATGATCAGAGGTAGAAATTGGGGAGCAAACAAAGATGTGCTTCTCAAGCTCTACAAAACATTTATACGTCCGGTACTAGAATACGGTGCCATAATAACAAGCGACCTAAGCAAAACCAACATTCAGAAGCTACAGAGGGTTCAAAATTATGCCCTGCGAGTGGCACTATGCAAACCGAAATGGACACCGATAAAGGAACTTCACGAGCTAGCAAAAATAGAAACTATTGATACGCGATTAAAAGACCTACAAACCAAAACCCTCAACAGACTCCAAGATAGTGAATTAATGGTTGAGTTGAACGAACACCGATCCCTTAACAGAAAAACAAAATAAGTTTCCAGAAAATAAAAAAAAAAAGAAAAAAAAAAAAGAAAAAGAATAAAATAAAATAAAATAAAAATTATACAATATAACTAAATCGCGTGGAGTCAGTGAGGATTGCCTCGCTACTCATTGGGAACTTTAGGATAGAGTCTGTGAGGACTGCCTCGCAACTCTGCTGAAGCGCGATTGAAACGCTTTTAATAAGATCTATATAACAAAACCCTCCACATACTCCAGGATAGTGAATCAATGGTGAAGCTGAACGAACACCGAACCCTAAACAGAAAAACAAAATAATCCACAGTAAATTAAAATTACTCAACAGAATTAAACTGCGTGGAGTCAGTGAGGATTGCCTCGCTACTCATTGAGGTCTTTAGGATTGAGTCTGTGAGGATTGCCTCGCAACTCTGCGTGTTGGGAGTGGACTCCGAAGAAACACACCCCTTGCCCCATCCATAGCAACAATCACACAGCAGGTACAATATACAATAGCGGATACCTATCTTTCTCTCTACCTTTCACTTTTCTAACTGAACATTCTCAAATTTTCTTGCAACACTCTTATCAAGAAGACGCATGGAAATGGTAGACAAAGCGTAGGAGGAATTGGTGCAACCTACCTTTCTGCAACATATACAAGAAACCACCAAACGCTAGGCAAGGATTGAAACAAGCTTGTCTGGCTGGGAACGAGTGTACATTTGATATAAATAAACATTTGAATAAAGATTTAACAGCCCTTTTAAGGGCTTGAGGGTGTGTGTCAGTGATTTTTTTTTTTTTTTTTTTTTGGGGGGGGGGGGGTGGGGTGGGGTGGAGGAGGTCATTTGGGATTCCCGAAGGATAACCAGATATCTCAAAATCACATACGGCATCCTATCTCCCAGAAGGCTTGATGGATGACTCCCGGTTTCTTAAAACTAAACTGTTGGAGCTTTCTCCACTTCTTTTTTGTAACCGCTATGGTCATATACCGGGGCCGCTACCAAACCGGCGTTGCTGTTTGGTTTTCTTTTCTCTTCTTCCCTTAAACTTGCCATCGCACAACATTACATTCTGGCTCGCCACCATGGTGGGACTCAAACCTCTACCATCGCCGAACTGGAACCGAACAGAGCTCGCTCTCTAATAGTTTTAAAGGCGTTGGGGGATTGAGTATTGACCATCTAACACTCCAGCTTAAACTGCCGGGTATTCTAACCGCGTGCATAACCCCCTCAGACTCCATTTTGGGCAATAGGAAAGCTAGGCCTGTGTGATCCAAGGAAAAAAATAAGGTTAACCGGGTCGCAAGGGATTTGTAAATCCCACATCGTCCCTGCGCGCCTTCGGCGCGCTAAAACCTTTCATTCTTCCTCACAAGCATGGCCACTGAAAGACAGCTACGTTCACATTCGCATATTGACTGGAAAAAAATTGCACAGGGAGAAAAGCTGCCACGCCCTGTACGAACAAGTACCTCGGTGCCAAGAAATATTCTGCCCGCCAAATATGAAGTTGAGAGACTAATAGAAAAAGATGGAAAGGTAAGATTTATTTCAATAATAACTCAATTATAGTGCATGTACAAACGGGTCAACGGGACAATAAGCCACCGGTCAAAGAACCGCCGTCCAAACAGCCACCCGATTAAAATTCCCTTTTTTAAGACTGACGCCTTCATTCTCAACTTACTTCTCTCGCCGCTTGAGAAAACGATTTCCCGACAAACAAGATTTTATTCACACCTTTCAGTGGATCAATGCTAATTACATTACAGTCAGACTCCAGTATTCACAGGGGGAGATAACTTTTCGAATAATACATCCCTACGACGAATTAAGTTGAGTATGTTTGAAAGGACGTCATTCGTTCGAAATGACGTCATGTTTTTGGATTCGACTACATTGTTGTAACAAGATTGATGGCATGTTGCAGTTAACGCTTAACAATTAAAGTCATATTTTGTTCGGCATAATAAAATAATTAGAACGTTTCTTTTCATGTTCTATCGGTCGATAGTACCTGAGTTTGTGTGACTTCTGAAATAAAACCTTCAGCAGCTTCGCTGCTTCAGGTTTTATTTCAGAAATCACACAAACTCAGGTACTATCGACCGTTAGAACATGAAAAGGAACGTTCTAATATTATAATAGTGCATATATTTTAGATCCTAAATTTCATATAATATTTTTCCAGATGCTACCACCGAGCTCCATTTGATACACATTTTTTTAAATTTTCTCCGCCGGTGACCGTCGGTCGCCATTTAGCGCACCTCCTCAACAAAATGTTTGGCTGCGCGCCTGGTATCCCTCGTAGTCTCTAGTCTAGATCCCTATCCTATCTTTGATTTATTAAAAACAACACTCGAGTAAAGACTACAATTACTTTTAGCAATTATATTTTGAATGGCAAATTGCACTGTCGGCTGTTTTGAATCAAGAGACAGTATTCCAAGCCCTTCCCAGTAATATGTCAATCGATGAACTCGCGTCGTCTTGGTAAAATTTTAAATGCTTGTATCCAACATTGATTTAACAAATTTTATATCATAGGTTCTTAACTTCTTCAGTCCAATCTGCTGCACAACTCCCCAAAGATTGCGATAGGAGATTTAAGCATGACATTCGAATAAGATAGCGCGCTGCGTCAGTCCTCAAAGAGGAAATATGTTTTCGGTTACCCAGCATGTTTCTTCTTTCGACATACCCACAGAATGCATGGAGTGTGTGCTTGTCAACTGACCATTATAGCCCAAGAACATTAGGTTTCACTAGGGAAAAAAATCGGAGAAAGCTGATTTTTTCAGGGAATGTAGAGTACATGTCACTGAACGATTAGACAAAAGTCCCCTAAAATCCCAGTTGAGCTTTTTTTTCTACAGCCTTTTTTCGAAAACGCGTTTGAAAAAAATTTTAAAAAATCGCACGAACTTTGTAACCTCGAATTGATCCAACTGTATCTTTCGTTTACGCGTATTTCGAGCTACATAATGTCTAATATACATTTACCTAGAGGAAAATGTGCATTCTGTGACAATTTCTGCGAAAAATTATTGAAAATTCACAAAAAAGTATCGGATTTACGCAAAAAATGACGATTTTCCTAACGGATTTGCCCAAAGGGTCGTAGTACAGAACGGGATGTTAGTTGGACAGACGATAAAAAATCCACCACCATTTGAAGACTTTTATCATTGCTTACAAAATAGACATTATGGAAGACCCCCTCTGCTTCTAGCCGAGTTCCCCTTTTGGCATAAAATTCGTCAGCATGAGAACTCAACTATTTTCGGGCTTGGGACCGAACAGACACGTCTGTGTCTGGCAGCATTAGATCAATAAATAATATTTACAGAATGTACAAAAATCAATAAATAATATTTACAGAATGTACAAATCAATCAATATGGATTAAGTTACATTGACTATTATCAACGCTATATACAGAAATGACATGACCTATATACATATTATTCATCGAACTCAGAAATTTCCGACAGGACAGTGTTTCTGTGGTTATTACAAGAATCCGAACTGCAATTACACAAACCTGAGCAAGAGAGTCCTGCCTTCTTACACCCACACCTTTTTGTACAAGTACTCTTGCAACCACAACTGATCAGATTCAGTAGGTTATCGGGGGCACATGGCTTTGTGGCTGCAGTCGGTACAAGAAGTCCATTGTCTAGCGACCACCCCCAATCCGTCGGAGGAAGCGAAGTGCCCAGCCATTGTTGGACCTGGAGATAACATCTGTAGACATGTTGTTGTGCAGCATCGCTGCTTGGTGGGAGTGAGGCTAGGTCGATGGGTTTATTCAGTTTAGATTTTGACATATCTATATTGGTCGAGAGAGGAAACAGTTTTACTCCCGTATAAGATCAGGAGAAGTTGGTCCCCGGCAGCGGCTACTGCACTTGGTGTACTGTCATCCGCCAAAATTGTATTGGCATACTGTTGTGAGTCGCTAGTAACATCGGAGACAATTGTACTGAATACTTTCTTCTTACCAACTCGAAAGAGTGCAGAAGTAGTGTCACAACCACTTATAGAATGTGCTACAAGGAGGTTGCTTCTATGGTCACCCATTTTGGTTGCTATTTCACTAACTGAAACTAGTATGTTTGGGGTAATGGAATACATCATGTGAATATTACATCCCGGTTGAACTCGAGAGGTAAGAATGACTAACAAGTCTGTGTCTGTTCCCACAACGACAACATTGTTGTCATCTTGAGCGATGTCAAGTGCAGTTTCGGCTATCAGTACATCAGCATCAGCCTCGGCCTGCTTGGACTGAATATTGATAGCAGATAGCCCCTGCATTAGAAGATCGATCAGTTGGGTTTTGTTCTTGGCATTTGCAAGGAAATCGGATTGGGGTGTGGTGGCTGGTAACTCGGGTGAGATATTGATATCAATGGAATACCTGTCTTTAGATCTATGGGCTTGTTCCATGCCCTTTGTCGACATTGTACAAGCATAACCATCAAAAACAACCACGACGTTCGCCCCAAAATGTCTCACTAGATAATTGGAATATGATGTACATATGTCCTTATATGACGACTGTTTAGGCCATACAACTGCCCTCAATAAAAATCCACCATCTACAACAAACAGAGAATGTTCTGGGATTTTAGTTTGCTCGGAACCGTATGTTTTGAGGATCTTACCGAGCGTGCTTTTCTGTGTCTTCCTCATTCCAGCAGAATCAAACAATGCTGGTGGTTTCGGGGCGAGTTCATATTTGAGATACTCTTCCATCTCTGCTTGTGACTGAATAACACATGTGATGCGGTTGAACAGAATTGTGGGGTCAATCACTACCTTACTTCCACGGACTTTGATGCTATTTGCCATCGATGCGAAAGACTTCACAGTGTCAACACGTCGTAGTTTGATGCTGTTGAACGCTTTGCTTACAACATTCGATACGCAACATTCACCAATTTTGCGAACTTGGTCACAGTTCACAGTTTCGTCGGCCACAAGCCCGCTCGCTATAGAGACTAATTGTAGTGGATCTCTATTCTGAAAGGGGGAATGCACTCTGAGCCAGTTCAATAATTTGGTGATATCATTGGCATCAGTCAATTGTGAACTTTAACGGAGATCCCGATGTTGTTCGCCATGACCAGTGTGAACATGAACAAAATTTTCGAGAGCATTACATATCGGAAGGCAAAGAGGTAGTCCATGTACCCATTTCGCAACAGTGCTATCGGTTATTCCCCTGCCATGTGTGAGACCACCAGGGAGCTTGAACATTCTCATTAAACACTGCTCTATGGTCTGATCAGAATATATCCCGTCCCAGAATTTATCTGAGCGCCTTATGGTAAAGTAACCTTTCTCAGTGAACAACTTCAAATCATCCTGTTCCATTATTTCTGTTAACTCATTCATCTGCTGCAAATAGAGATGAGAACTTTTTGCGTATGCAAAATGACCACCTGCGTGAAATACTGGAATCATATTGCGAACACAATATGTGTGGAGTTCCCAGTCGCCTGTGCGCTCTGCTCTCAAGAACAACTGGAGAAGACCTATTTGCTCGTAGTATTGTACCCAAAGCGTGCACACATTACATGCCAATGCATCTTGAGTGTAGGCGAACACCACATTATGTGATTTAATCGAACATGGAAATTGAAACAATGATGCTATAATACGGTATTTGAATGAGAAAAGTCGATGCCGTTTGAATTTGAGTTTAGGGGGTATGGTTAATATTTCACACGTTTCACCAGTTCATTATGGAATAAATGACTATTGTTATATATCATTATAAAGCCACTGCTTTTCTGCAATTTTTTATATATAATTTAACTCCCAAAGTAGTCGTAGATTTGATTTAATGGACGTTGTGTACCGTTGTGTGTATGAAAACAATAAATTTTGTTTCGTAATTTTGTACATTTTCGTGAATATTTCACCATTGAGTGTGAGGATTGGTACAAAGTTGGCATTTTCTGTTGGGGATATGTATTCTCAATATAATTCAGCACGATATTTATGATTCTCACCCTACTAAGGCGAATAAGAATGAGAAATATGGAGCTGTGTCGAATTTTTTTTTTCTTCAAAAAAACGCTATAACTAAAAAAGCTCAACTCGGATTCGCGGGGACTTTTCACACTTTATCCGCAATGTGTGTCCAGGAAACATATAAAAAAATCAGCTTTCTCCGATTTTTTTCCTTACTTTCTCATTTTTTATGTCTAATGTGCCTGGACTAATTAGTTGGACAACACACAAACAATCAATCGGGGAAACAAAGACGAAACGGTGTGTGGTTTTCAGCAGACTACATGCCTACTGTCTTTCTAATGTGATTTATGGTAGAGAAGATTAATTATTAACTCCGAACCTGTCGAGTATTGTTTGCAATTTTCATAATGATCAAGTCGTGGCTGCTGTGCAGAAGCCATGACTTGATTTGATGAAAACTTCAATAGGTTCTGCTATTAGAATCTGTGATGGGGGATCTACGTCTATTTATGTGGGTATATTTTGGAAGCAGAAATAGATGTTATAATATTAGCAAGGTATTTTTGTACTTGACAGGTAAATTCCGTCGACAGCATGTAAAGAGTTCAGTATTCCACCGTCATATTTGATACTTTTTCGGAACGATACTGAATTATAGTCATAAAGCTACTTTTCGTGACCAATCGCCAATGTACAGTACGTGGAGAGTGTATTAGCACTAAATCACCCGCAGAGTGGAGATGCCACCCAAGCAATGATTGCAAATTTGTCGCAAAGCCGAACCAGCACAAGCAAAGTTTCAGCCAATGGACCTCCGGGTTGGACCCGGAGGTCCATTGGCTGAAACATTGCTTGTGTTTTTGTTGATATGTACAAAATTGTAAAGTTATAGCTCGGGTGATAGCTCCACTCCGCGGGTGATTTAGTTACAATCCTCTCTCCACGCACTGTAGGCATCTATGTATTTGAAAATTAGTCTGTTTCAGACGGAAGCATTTTAGTGGTTGGGTTGAAAGGCATCCTAGCACAGATCACACGGATTTCTTTTTGAGATTTTTTTTTCTTTTTCTTTGAAGGGGTGTGTCTCGTTTGGGCCTACTCCTTCGGGAACGTCTTTTCATTATTTACCAGTACTTCTAGGGTAATTTATTTAGCGATATCTCAAAACCTGGCTCTTCTTATAAAATGACCTTTCTTGCTCTGCTTCTCAGGACCATAAAGCATGAAAAGAGGTGTAAAAAGTTCATTAAAATAGTCAAATGGCTTTAGCATTAAGTTGGGTTTCCACGTGTCTTCCCTTAATAGGCACTATCATGGAATTCATCATGGGATCCACTTTGAGGCAAAAACACCAAGTATGTTCCTCCTGTGTGAAATAAAAGGAACGTCTGCTTTGAAATAATTGATCCTTTTCATTAAAATACATGGTGAAAGAGGTTCTACGTGAACTGTGAATAACTATACCGTAGAATTTAACCCTTTACCCAACGCAGACGATTTCAAAATTTATTATTTTAAATATCATTTTTTAAATTTTTTCAAAAAATTTAAACAAAAGCATATCATGTGACCCCTCTTTGGAACGAGCTCGACGAGCTCGTTCCAAAGAGGGGTCACATGATATGGTTTTGTAGACATGTTTCGAAAAATAATATTTTCTCAGCTGCTGAATTCGCATATTACGCGGGCAGATGCGGGCGATTCGTTGGGTAAAGGGTTAATTCGCTATGTCCCGGAGCCACTGGCTTTATGAAAGGTGGAAGATGTATCGGTAT
Organism: Pictodentalium vernedei; assembly: GCA_031216915.1. Taxonomy (NCBI): domain Eukaryota; kingdom Metazoa; phylum Mollusca; class Scaphopoda; order Dentaliida; family Dentaliidae; genus Pictodentalium; species Pictodentalium vernedei. The sequence continues at coordinate 42,451,140 of CM062288.1, forward strand.
ACTCAGAGAAGGACAATTATCTTTTTAGTTTTTTCGAGAAGGATTTTTTACTCTTGGTCTTCTGGAACTCATACAACGGTTCCAACTGGAAATTGCAGGTTGGTCTTAATGTTCCGACTCCAGAAAAATGAAGTTTGCAGGAGGTTAACGGACGAAGGGCGTTGCTCCCACCAATCGTTTGTGGGACAATTGCAGGCTTGAAGGCTTTTTGGGACGTGAAGACTTGGTAGAAATACATAAAATGAAATGTGTGGAGATAATCGCCAATTTTCAGTTAGAACCCAAGAGGAGGTGTCTTTCAGATATCCATTTTTTAAAAAAAAACATTCGATGTAAGGTGACGATATATCCTCACTTAATACTAGGACCAAGGCCAGGAAATATCCGGCGGTAATTAGCTATCCGCTGTATCGAGTGAATGGAGCTTCCACTGGTGGCCAGCGGCGATGCTTTGCCTCTCTGATATCTGATGGAGATTTTATGGTTTGTATGGTTGGGGTTATTATGGTTTGTAACACTTCCAGAGAAAGCTGTGTCGGAGTGACGAGTCACTGTTCATTTACTAGAGACCCCATGAATCTCAAATTTCGGGTCGAATCGAATTTCCAAATTGAATCAGACAGATGATTTCGGGTCGAATCGAATCAAATCGAATGGAATGTCACGGCTCTTCAAATTATAAATATTACACGGCCTTACAACCGTAAATATATTGCAAGTCTCCAATGAAGACGAAGACTCGTCTGTTTGTGGAAATCAATAAAAAGCGGAATATTCCAGAACGGAATCAATGTAGTTTCGGAAGCGGAATCTCCTTGAGCTCTCCTTGTATCACCAGGTCTCCTCTACAGAACACCTGATGATAGAAGAAGATTTCATCGAAGACTTCAGTAGGATACACTTCAAAAAGCGGAATATTCTGGAATGGAATTAATGTAGTTTCGGAAGCGGAACCTCATGGAACTCCTCTTGTATCACCAGGTGTCCTGTACAGGAGACTTGATGATAGAAGATTTCATCGAAGACTTCAAGAGGAGACACGAGGGAGAACTTTGTGAGCATCTCGACGATTCGAAAATTTCCCAATCGGCACGACTCGAATCATTGGGGTGATTTTGGATCAAATGGAAGCTTCGCATGGCTTTATCATGTACTGCAAGAGATGTAAATGAAACAACGCGGTTTTATTATTTTGGGGTTGAGATGAGTTAACCCTTTACCTAACCTGAAAAGCAGACGACACTTGCAAAAAAAAATATTTGAATAACTAGCTTATTTCATTTTTTGTCTCAAAAACATAGGTTATGACCCCTCATTGGAACGAGCTCGACGAGCTCGTTCCAACGAGGGGTCATAACCTATGTTTTTGAGACAAAAAAAATAAAAAATAATGAAATTTAATTGGCGATTTTTTAGAATAGCGCTGGCCGGTTTTTGCCGTTACGTTGGGTAAAGGGTTAAAGAATATTTTCCATACAGAGATGTGTTAATGACACCGAATAGGAAGGCATTAGTAGACAATAACGGAGTTATCGTTTACCTTAGGTTAATGAAGAGTAAGTGGACTATATTGTTGTAGAGCCATTAAATTGCCGCACTCAGCATTCGTCAATACAGATAACTATCTTCAAATCAGTGCACTGTTGTAATAGAAGTAATTCAGCAATCTCTGCTAAAAATCTGAATCTGTCGCTTCTCCCACGTTTGTACTTTCCCATTTACCCTTTATCTAACAATGAGTTGAGAATGGCAAAAATATATTTGGAAAACAAATTGTGGATTGTCGAAAGGACTTGCTCACAGGTATTATTAAAACGGTCACCCACGTGGCTCGAGGTGGACATTGCGGATTCTACCCGAGGAACACATTGTCTCCCGAGGCGATAGCCCGGGGAGACAATGGTTCGAAAGGGCGATTTTCCGCAATATCTACGGCGAACCAGGTCATCATTATTTTTATTATACCGAATGAGTTGTGTTTATAGCGGTAACATAAATTTAATCTTCCAACTAGATAAAATAAATTATGTTTTCACTTTGCTTTTGGAAAAATGTTAATCGACAGTAACACTCCATAACCTCATTCTTCCGGTTTTGACAACGACAGACTCCTGTTTACATTCATAGTAACTTGACAATTATAAACTTTATTTGGATGGACGTTCGCCATTTCTCCGTAAATCACTTTATCTCGGGTGTTTCCGTTACGCGCCTTCGACACGTCTCGTTCGGAGCGGGACACACTGCCGAAGTGTTGACCGACGATGTTCGGGCAACATCGCGAAATAACTAACAACACCCTATGGGAAATTAACATAGTGTCTTAGAATGGGGTATAATAAAACGCTATAATTATAAAAACTACTGCTGCAACTGCATTTTGGCTTATTTAGCTAGAGAGAAAATCACACGGGTCTTGATTCAGACCAGGATTGAGAAAGATACAGGGACGTGGCTAGAGGCTTCCGATTGGGGGAGGGGGGGGGGGGTTGTAGGGTAGTGAATTTCTAACTAGTGGGAGGGACCGGCAGGGGGTTCCCCCCTCCTGTTTCCTCCCCAGTTGAAAATTCACTACCGAGAAAAATGTAGAAAATGACGCCATGAAAGGGGGCATAAAATTGATTCTAGTAACTGAAATGCCAACACATTTATGATAGAATTATCAGGTTATTATTATTTGGTATTATTCTGAGAATTGAATATATGCTAAACAAATGCTCAAGCTTAGAACTTTTAGCAATTCACACAGTCCTAACATTAAATCAGATCTTATGCAGGAATGATCAATTTTTTATGTTTCATCATTTTGTAACTATGAATGATGGAATTAACTCAGGATAACGATTTTACATGATGTGATTTTCTTGAAGTGCATTTCGAGGATTTTTTTTTTATTACCATAAGTAAACGTACTATAGAAATCTCGTTCCGACTGATATCATGCATACTTACGAAGCTCGATATTACGTAGACTATAGTTAAAAACAATAACAGTTAGAATTTTTGCCGATTTGAAACTGAGTTGGGATTTTGGGAAGTAAAGGAGACATCACCAAAGAAGCTCTAAAATCCAGATACCAGATAGATTAAATTTCCAACTACTCATGACTTGCCCTCCGATTTCCCAACTATAGGAAATTTTGGCCAGGATTGGGGGGTGGGGGTGACACACACCCACACCTCCCCCTCCCCTGTCCCCACGTCCCTGGGAAGAAAACATCGTAAAGTCAAATGTGAGACGGTACCACACAGAGATTGTTTGGTTAATAGTTGAAGTTAATTTGATTGCGGAGAGGTACTATTTGGTTAAATCAGTAATTATAAGAGCTTGTATTAGCCGGTATAAGGTCAGTAACATTAGCAGCAGTGCGCGCAATCCATAGGACAGGTTATTGTTGAATTGATAGCAGCATGAATCATATCATCGGTTTATTTATTTATTTATTTATTTATTTATTTATTTATTTATTTATTGGTGTTTAAGGTCACATACGTATGCAAAATGACTAATCGTGACGGTGACAGTTTTACAGGTGGAGGAAGCCGGAGTACCCGTAGAGAACCACCGAGCATCGACGAACAACTGTCAGCTCCTCAACATTCTAACTCTGTTCGAGCAGGGTTACAGCGGTTGAAGACTTGTGCACCATCGACGTGCAGTACGCCTTAGTACACTGCGTCATCGTGCCCCCATGTAGGCAACCGGGATAAAGAGCCTTGCCCAAGGACACAACGCGAGTCGTCCCGTACGGGGATCGAACTCGGGACCTCTAGTATAGAAGTCCAACAGTCTGCCACTGAGCCACCGCGCTCCCGATATCATCAGTTGTACAGCAGTAGTGGTAAAATATTTGTCCCTCAACATGCGAACTTCAGAACAATGCAATAGTAATAAAAGTCGGTATGGGTATTCAGAACAGTCGAGAAAGCCTAGAACTGGTAAAAGGATATGAATTCTGTTCTCAAGATGAAGGTCTTGTCGCGTTACAGGAGTGCATTCCGTAACAATCGAACACACCACGACCCTATCAGACTGTAGTATTACACCAAAATCAGTACCAATTGTAGATGGACTATAATAGTATTAACACGAGGGCGTTTTCGAACCCAAAATAGAGGAACATGGGTATATGCGTCACTGCAGCACTAACGTTCAATCGAGACCCCTTGAGCAGGCCTAAAATGCCGTGTTCTGTCCACAGTACAACGCCCCAAAAATTGAACATCATGGCCTAATATCCCCACACGAGTGGGCACAATTGGGAATGGATAAGGAAAAAAACGATAATTCGGGAAGTAACTGACCCTGCACAAAAAACCGTTGAATTTAACACACACTTGGACAATATTACCGACCCCATTTACCAGTCAAGACCCCCATTGACCCTTTAAAGCCATATATAACCCACGTTTCGACGAAAAACTACCTCTGTGGCCCGATGCACGCGTTTTCAGTCATCAATTATCTCAAAGAGATACCCCATACGATTTGAAGTGTATCCCATCAGAACGATTAACACAGTCGCCGAACATCCATGACAACAACATCAAGCTTCCTTGGAAATCCAAAATGGTGGGCCCCAAATCCCAAAATGGCAGACGAAAAGACGTGCCATCCTGATAAATGCTGCGCATGTGCGATATAACACCAAACATCATCATGGTAATAAACTGACAATTTGGAAATTCACTTGTGCTACCGCGACAATCAACTTGACAGTCATTGTGCACTGCGACATGGCGTCAGTAATAATAATAATAAAAAAGGGTAGGTCTCAACACCATATACTTCCGTGGGGGGATCACAAAATTCAACAGGCAGCGTGTTATTCTTTTTTGTTTGTTTGTTTGTTGTTTTTTTACGCTCCAAGGGCACCGGAATCAACAGAGAGCAGGGAGGGGGGGGGGGGGGGGGTGTCGAGTATCAAAAAGGCCACTCGACTCTAGGTATGAGATAAGACTGGGAGTTAACCCTTTACCCAATGAATCGGCCGCATCCGCCCGCGGAATATGCAAATTCAGCAGTTGAAAAAATATTATTTTTCAAACAATTTCAACAAAACCATATCACGTGACCCCTCGTTGGAACGAGCTCGACGAGCTCGTTCCAACGAGGGGTCACATGATATGGTTTATTTGAATTTTTTTCAAAAATTTCAAAAATTTCAAAAAATTATTTTTAAAATAATAAATTTTAATATCGTCTGCGTTGGGTAAAGGGTTAAGAACTTATCATAAATCGTAATTTGACATTCAATAGTATTGACATTATTTACAGCCCTTGGATGGAACAAGGTGCCATCTGCAATGCTGCAGCTTTGCAGGTGGCATCTTGAACCACTCAAGGGACGTTATTTACAGTTAAAGGTGGTTTACAATTCACCCAGCCGATTGTATATCTTCTTTGTTCAGGGTCGACCAGAGTCCGACATTATACTTATGACTCCCCACCCCTCCCCGACCCCCACCCCCTTACCCGTACACCCACGCCATTAGCATTCGCCCACGTAAGGTACGTTATAAACGAATAGTCGACAGATTCGCAGTTACGGTTCTCGAAAAGTGAAGTCTCTTACACTAGTCTCAGAGCAAGGGGGTCAGCTTCCGTGCCCCTTGCTTTCATCGCCCAAGTTTTGCTTGATGCCTGAACTGCAAGCCTACAAATGGAGACTTATGTCACCCTACAGGGCAATAAGAGTGTTAACCCTCCGCAACTACAAAGTATCAGTCTGTGAATTATTTCTCTTCAGTGACTTCATACTTCGTCTGATACATTTTCCTTAGCCAATCAGTTAATATTCTTAACGTTTTTGTTAGTTGTGTTGTTGATAAATGAGGTGAACATTTTCTATGGGATTTCCTGTCATTCCTATATCTGGGCTGGTGAGACGGCAGGGGAGCCGCGATAGTAAGTTCTGCACCCAGGATTCGCTGCATCCGGTCCTGACAAAGGACTACTAGGGTTCTGCGAATCGTATATTTTAATTCGAATCGAATCGAGTCTATTTTCCGAAATCGAATCGAATACAGACGTCTTGAAGTCCCCATTGATGAACTATTCCAACTACATCATCAAGGCATGCCTCCATTGAAGGCATGCCTTGATAATGTAGTTGGAATATTACCCCGTAAGGATTTTTGTTCAAAAACGGAAACGGGTGCGAGAATTCTGTACTGGGCACTACACAGGGCTAGCCGTTGGTAACCGTGAGCTCAATGTCGATATTGCTTGGGAGCTTCAAATTTGATTTCAGCAGTGGTAGTGACTAGTGAAACTGGAATTAGCATGGATGGTGGCATGGGTACAAATGTTTTTTTTTATGTTGATACAGAGAAAAATTACACTCAGCCTTTATTTCCAATATTATTAATGTACAATTTCTATCTAAGCTATAGTCTATACGTTTTGTGAGACGACTAAGATGACGGATACCAAGCGAAATTCCAGCGAAAAGATTCCCTATGAAAACGAATCGTACAGCCGATTTCGAATCCAGCCGAATCGAAACTAGGAGCTTCGCAAGGCCCTAAAGACTAGCAATACAATTTATCCATTGACTTTGAATAAAAGGTGACAGTCATTTACAGCCGAAATCTGGGGGGGGGGGGGGTGTAAACGCTCAATCTGTTATCTAATATAATTTCATTCATGTCGCACAGGGATTCGAGGGAAATGCTTGTTTTGGAGTCCAAAATGTCACATCCCGGGATATTATCCGAATTTGGAGTGCAATAGCTGCGGATGTCCCTCATGCCTCTGACTAACCACATCACTACCCTCGTTCCATATTCAGATCATTTGTTCGACATCACAAACTTGAGGATATCAAAGGGGGCTCGGATCCCTTAACAGAATTCACTTCGGAGTCCGAAATTCCCTTTCTGACCCTTTCCCACGCTACCCAATTTTGAACTTGGTATCCATGCCTAAATTCAAAGAAATTGGCTCCAGTGATACTAGCAAACCATACGTATATTTTAAGACTTAATAAATATTTACCATAGCTCAATCGTGCAGCAGAATGCGAAGGTCGGAACGGATCTGAGAAAAGTGTAAGCCACTTTCGAGTAAGTTTATTGAACGTTGTAAGAAAACTTAAAGTTCATTAGCACAGATAAAGTTACTGCGCTTTGCTCTCGCGACAGAATCCCCGTCACTGTCCAAACAATCTGCGCCGCCATCTGTTAGCTTCTCATGTTGTTGATTAGTTTGTTGGCAATCAAATCTACCACCTGATCATCATTAACGTGTCGACAGTTGCACGATGAAAGAAATTGTAACATCTGCATATTGAACCCATTTTCACATAACTAGCTGTGTTTATTGCATGTTCTCGACATCCATTTTTCTTAAAAAATAAATTCCCATCATGTAACGATGTAAATAAACAAGTGTCATATTTACCAAGTGTGAGCCGTGTATCAAACATGTTTCCAGACTAATTTTAAAAAATAACGAGTCCAGCGCATTTTACAGCTCTAAATGAACAGAATATTAATCTTGTGGTAGTGGCGGCGCCAGGATTTCAATTTGAGAGAGGGGGGGGGGGGGGGGGTCGCTAAGTAAGATATGAGAGATCCAAGGTCGAGAAGGCATCTCCCGAACGCCGGAGGCCTGAGCTAGTGGTGGATAGGGGAGGAGGTAGTTCGGCGATCTGAACGTAGCCGCTAAACTAGGGAGGAGGGTGCCCCCCTCCCTTTTGTGGGGGGGGGGGGGGTCTGGGGATCTCTCCAGGAAAAAATGTTCATATTTGGACGCCTTGGGAGCGATATCTGAGTGTTTCTACAACACCTGACATGATGTGTATTGTTGTGTGCCATTTGCGAGTGTGATATTGGGTGGGAAAACCTCGGTCGACAGTAATTTGAAGTTTGATTTTGGGCGGCCCGAGGAAAAAGGTGGGGGGCGGGCCCCCCGAGGTCCCCTGTGGCGCCGCCACCGTCTCGTGTGGAAAAATAGGATCTGGAGTGGGAGATGAGGGTGAGAAAGAAGGTGTAACTTTCTCAATAACATTTTTCAGTCGAGATATTTTCGTCTGAATTAGATTCTTGACATAGATTCTCTCTTGCTGGTAATCACGTGTGAACGCGGTGGCTCAGTGGTTACGGCATTGAAAATCAAACCGAAAGGTGCACGGTTCGAACAGGAATGACTGCGTTGTGTCGTTGGGCAAGGCACTCCATCCCGATTACCCGCCCCCGCGCGGGGGCACGATAGCGCTGTGTAGTAAGGCGTACTGCACGTCGAGGGTGCACTTGTCTTCAACCGATGCTAGCCCTGCTTGTGGGGATATAGTACGTTAGGGACTCTGACAGTTGCTCGCCGTTGTTCGATGGTTCTCTGCGGGTACTCCGTTTCCACCAATCGTAAAACTACCCGACACGAGGTGATCCTGGCTGTCAAAAGTGCCGTTAACCCCCAATAAATAAATAAATAAATTTCTTCAAGTAGTGAACTCATCAATTTTTATACTGCGCCCCCGACCCACCCCACCCCACCCCGCCCATACGTACTGTGGGCTTATTATACCTTTATATGTATACCAGAATGCATCCATACCCGATAGGTAATGGATATATAAGAGATGACGAGATACAGTGTGGTTCTTTTTTTTTCTAATTCATTGTATCGGTTTCTGTTTTATGTACAGTTGCGCTTGAACCATGGTGATGTGTATTTCTGTAGGATACGGCGTTAATATAAGCATTGCTTGTCCGCCAAACCCTATTTCAATGAGGAAATAAAATATCGTTTAAAAAAATGAGGAACCAGAGGTACACAGGGGACATGTGCCCCTCCACTTTTTTCCACAGACATGTTGCGCGGTTACACAGTGGTTTAAAATGGGCGCACACAATCGTCAATATACAGGCATTCCTGTGATATATTATTTGCAAAACCAAGCAAATTTTGGCAAAAGAATCCCACATTCGGTCCGTCCCTTCTACTTCATCCATCTTCCAATCCGAAGGCTAGCCTTCGGATTGGAAGATGAATGAAGTAGAAGAAATGGACAGGACAGTAACCACACCGCGGCATGCACATCTAAACGAGATATACGATTGTTACTTTTCTTCCCCTTGGCCGAACTATGGTAGCCTTGAAAAGATGTTCCCCTCCACTTGTATCGAGCTTCCGCTGCCTCTGAGTGAAAAGATAGGCAAACTTGAGAAAAGAAGTTGGATGAGGGCATGCGCTCGGAATCCCAGACCGCTCTCCCGTCCCTGTGTCTGTTACTCATTTCTTTTTATGCCAACACTTTATGCATACCGTTATCAAAGAATGAACGAGATGCTATATTGTGACGAACACCGGTCATTCTATCATCAACAGAACATTTCATTTATTGATATTTCAATTACACGCAAAAAAGGAAAATTTCTGTGATTTTCACAACAAATTATTTTTCAATATTCTCTTGTAAAGCCATCAATTTGAGCAACGAGGACTCTTTACAAATGTCACGTGCGTAGACGCGTGCACAACAAATGTCCATGGTTATTACTTAGTAATTTTTGATTTGCCGTTTATCTGTCGATCGATAAATGTTGAGTGGTTGACAGATGTAAAGACACCACCTCTATCAGTCATTAACGCTCTGTCCATCAGCGTTTCCATTCAAACGAAGACAATAACTTTTCGTCCCCTGAGTTCCAATGTGTTCCATGTGCCTACTGGCACATGGAACACATTGGAACTCCGGGGACGTTTTGTCAAATATTATTTTTGGTTCCTCTCTGATAACCTAAAAAACACATCCCTGTTTTCATCTCCATCTCGAATAATGGTAGGCGGGTGTTGGAATGGTTTACGAGCTGTAGGCTCTCTGAAAACTTGTTTTGGAGCTATAGGCTCCTCTGCAACCCCACTTGTGATGTTTTGTTTTTAGGGGACCGCTTGACAAGTGGGGGAGCCGGAGTACCTCAAGACGATATGTGACCACCAAACAGAGCTAAGCAATCAGCGGAGTAGCCACATGGGGGGGGGGGGGGGGGACTGGGACTAGTCCCCCACTTTCCTGGAGAATATCGGCCTTAAATACTGCCAGGCCCGAAATCTCTAAAACTGGTACCTGCACCTTTACCCTGATAATTGTGTCATTTTACTATGGTTATTCAAGCATTTTTTTATACTTAAAGGTTCAAAAAGTACCCAGGGTGTTCCAGTTTGCATGAGAAAGTAATTTAATTTTATTTCCCGGGACCTTCCTCTATGGGGAACACGCCATCTTAACCCATCACGAGGTGAAATGAGGAGAGTATTTAAAATATTTTTTCTGATACTATTTCAGCTGAAAAAAAATTTGCCCCCACCCCCACCGCCAACCGTATGTGTCCTGGCCACGCCGCTGTAATAAAGCAATAACCAGACTTTTCCAGGTACTGAAGTGCAGAAGCGCAGTGTGGATCGAGGTTGCATTAGTTGAAGGTTCTTTCAGTCTCACTGCTGAAGGGCATAAGAAGAGCAAGCGAAGTTAAATGTCTGGTTCATAGAAATAACACAAGCAACGTGAGTCAGACGGGCGTTCAACGCGCAGCGATAGCCGACATGGGGTGCGTCGTTGGGGGAGAGTCCAAGAGAGGTTGCCCCTCTCATAATATGAGATCCAGAAGTCCACCTCCGGGAAAATTTTGAAATTTAGAACCCAAAAGAAATCGGCATTGTTGTCGAGGCGGGCTGCGCGAGCGAAATGTAGCAAAAATGGGTTTAGTGCGGTTATCAAGACGTGTGAGTGCGCGCTGTGTTGGATACTCGTGAAAATCAAACCATTCAATGTCTTAACCCTTTACCCAATGCAGACGATATCAAAATGTATTATTTTAAACACATTTTTTTAAAAAAAATTTCAAAACATTTCAACCAAACCATATCATATTACCCCTCATTGGAACGAGCTCGACGAGCTCGTTCCAAAGAGGGGTCGCATGATATGATTAGGTTGAAAACTTTTGAAAAATAATATTTTTTTAGCTGCATGTTACGCAGGCGGGTGTGGTCGATTCGTTAGGTAATAGGTTAAACTTGTAGGGGAGTGGCGTCCCCTGTGAGACAAAAGTAGGGGAAATGCGTTTCCCCACGTTCCCCAGGAAAGCTCCACTGATTTGAACTCGCGACTCTATCACTAGCCTATCAGTCAATGGGCCTGTTGGTTATCTCGAGACCAGGAGGTCATTTTACATGTTTAGTTCTACGACAGGCAGAGTGCAGGTTAATACCATTGCTCATTTTACTTTTTCTTGTTATTAATTATTATGTTGCAATTTATTGTAGAGTGTCTATAGATACGCTTCAATAAAATGTAACAGAACAACTTTACGTGAACAAAGTACCCTTTGATTCTGGTTTAGTATAAAGCACATAAAAACTATCTAGCATTATAACGGTGCCAGCACTTTTCAACAGACCCTCAACAGAGTCCAGATAGTTTCAACCAGTGCCGAGGCAGTTAAACATGTTTGGCCTGGGTTAAAATTTCAATCGGGATGAAAGAGAGCCATCAAGAAAAGTTAGATTAGAGTTCGCGTAGAGAAAGAGGGGGTGAATGGGGTTAAGATTATGGTTATTAATTAGTGAAGTTAAGTTAAGTGAAGAGACAGTTATAAGGTGATTATTCACTGATTTTTCGAAAGTAATATGAAATTACATCATTCAGTAACACGTCGTTAAAAACGTTATTCATTTACCAAACACTGCCAGTCGCGAGATGAATCTTACAAAGAAAAGTTTTGAATAGCTAAACATTTTTCATTTTTGCCCCCAAAACATAAGTTTTGATCCCTCATTGGAACGACCTCGTTCCAATGAGAGATCATAAGCCATGTTTTGGAGGCTAATAAGCTGAGAAAAAAAAGAATGAAATTCGATTTTTTTGTAAATTGCACTGGTTGTTTGTGGCCGTCATTTTGGGTACAGTGGAGCCCACTTAATTGGATATCTCTTAATTGTATATCCCTGTTAATTGAATATCATTTTCAAACACAAAACTATTTACCATACCTTCAGTACAAATTTGATCTGTTAATTGCATATGGGTTGTAGAGTAAACTCCTGTTAATTGTATATAAATTTTTGTAATTGTCAAAAAAATTACTGTGACACTCACCAAATTCTCCTTATTTATCAACTTTTTTGACCTCACTGCATCCAATATAGGCATTTATTCTATTATATCTCGTTTGACAGAGCTCTATGAGCTCTGTCAAACAAGATATAATAGAATAAATGCTCAGTTTACCCCCAGAACAAAGGAAACTGACCAAATCCCTGTTAATTGTATACTCCTGTCAATTGAATAATTTTCACTGGCAAAATGGATATTCAGTTAAGAGGATTCTACTGTATTTGGAAATGATTATCAACGAGCCGAGGGAGTAACGTAATGAGCCTTTGTTTACTGCGTCGGACATGTAATTGACAAGTCGAATCACTTTCGACGTGTCCTCACTGAACGACTCTTACTCCAGAGGAGCACGCTACCTCAGTGTTGCTGTAACTACAATAACTGAGCCAGCGAGGGGACGCCCTGGCTCAGTGGTTACGGCATTGAACTTCAAATTGAATATATTCACGGTTCCATCCCCGCCAGGGATATCTCGGTTATGTCCTAGGGCAAGGTTCTTAATCCCGATTTCCCGCTTGGGGAAACGGTTTGCGCAGTGTACTAAGGCGTAGTGCACGACGACGGTGCACTTATCTTCAACCAATTCTAATTCTGTTTGTGTGGTGTCAGTACGTTGCAGAGTCTGACGGTTGCTCGCCGCTGTTTGATGGTTCTCTCGGGGTACTACGTCTTCGAACACCCGTAAAACTCACCGACACGATGTTATCTTGGCTGTTGAAAGTGTCGTTAAAGCCCCAATTTTTTTTTTTTTAAAATACCAAAAAAAAATTAGAAACAACCCATTCGACCTAAACGGAAGGTTAAGTTGTTGAAAAATCTGATAACAGTTTTCCTCTGCTCGGTGGTTTTCAGGGGTAGTCCATCTACCTCCTCCCATTTAACGTCCAGTTGTAAACAAAATAATTGTGAGATGGGGACCGCTTGGGACCTCGCACAAAGCAGGTTCCTGCAGGTGTTTGGCCCTAAAAAACAGTCATTACCATCGTAGAATGGTATATATAGTTGACCTTCAAGAGTTAATTAAAATGAAAATATGAAGTGAAAATGTAAATAATTGTAATTGAAATTTAATTGATAAATAATTAAATAATTCTTCTCAGATACGAATGTTGTTGAAAGATCGCGTGGTCTGTTAGATATCACGATAAGCCTAATTATTTCAAATTAATTCAAGTTACTTGGAGGTTGTCTCGATAATTTTATTCTTTGAGAAAATAACAAAATTTCCAACATTTCATCGATAGAATTAACAAGTCGTACATCAGTTTATCATAAAATGATCCCAATTGAGATAATTACTTATCAGTGAGTATAAAGTATGAGTAATGTAGGAGCGAGATCAGTGTGTGGTGGTTAGTGATTATAGACAGCGCACAGTTGTTCCGATATTGGAGGATTGGTTTTCTCAAGAGACAGGTGGGAACATTTTTAATTCATTCTCTCTCTCTCTCTCTCTCTCTCTCTCTCTCTCTCTTCGTGGGTGTATAGTAACTATTTAACTGTTTCTCCAATGTAACGGACAATACCGACCAGTGCTATTCTCAAAAATCGCCAATTAATTTTCATTATTTTTTTCATTTTTTGTCTCAAAAATATAGATAATGACAGCGCACAGTTGTTCCGATATTGGAGGATTAGTTTTCTCAAGAGACAGGTGGGAACATTTTTTAATTCAGTCTTTCTCTCTCTCTCTCTCTCTCTCTCTCTCTCTCTCTCTCTCTCTCTCTCTCTCTTCGTGGGTGTATGAGGAACCCACACCTGTTCAGATCCCTGCTATCATAGAGTGTCTGTAAGACGGTCACACTGCCCCTCCCACACCTCCGGGCCTCGGCAAGGCCCGGAGGTGTGGGAGGGGCAGTGTAGCCGTCTCACAGAGGCTACCTTGTTAGCAGCACCAAATAAAATGTACAAAACCCACAAGGCAGAATTCATTAATAGAAAAACTTCATTTTGACACTTTTAGCTTTTGTAAGGTTGAGTTGAGGAGATCTAATCTCTCCCCTAGGCCATGCTAAGGGAGCGATTTTTAGCCCACCTGCATTTTTAAGAATGCCAGGCCTGGTGTATAGTAACTCTTTAACCCTTTCCCCAACGTAACGGCCAAAACCACCCAGCGCTATTTTCAGAAATCGCCAATTATTTTTCATTATTTTCAATTCTTTTGTCTCAAAAACATAGGTTATGACTCCTTGTTGGAACGATCTCGTTCCATTGAGGGGTCATAACCTTTGTTTTTTGAGACAAAAAATGAAAACAAATTAGTTATTCAAGAATTTTTTTCGCAAGTGTTGTTTTCATGTTAGATAAAGGGTTAACTCACAGGACTTTCGATCATTTTGAACCCTTATTGTAGTGAACATATCGTGCTCCTTCCAATAAGGATCATAAACTATATTTTGGAGGCGTCAGTTGAAAACAAATAATAAAATTTAAGTGTCGATTCTTTGTGGATATGATATCGTCTTTGATTCGGTTACGGGTTTTACAAAATTTGACGAAACTCGAATATTTAAAGCTGATACAAAGAACTAATATTTTTTTTCGTCAATAACACAACATGAGCAGAAATATCGAACCGTCATGAGCTTTGTTTGGAAAGACAAAAATTATATATTTATTTTCTTGCAAAACACAAGTTTTTATTCCGCGCTGGAATGCGACCCAGCCGTAATAGTTCATGTTTTATACCACTCAGATGTGGTTTTCAGCATTTTAAATTTTATTGAAAATCTAGTTTATCAGGGTGAATTTCCTTTCTGTACTGTAAAATATATCTATCACTCTCGATCATCTCCAACCTCCCCTTTGGACAAATATATAACTGGTAAGGGGTGGCGCCAGGGATTTCTTGACAGGAGGGCTGACCTCTCCAACAGGGGGGCTGACCTCTCCGACAGGGGAGCTATAACATTTGACCTCCCAAATGAAGGAAAATGAGTGAAAACTGGTAAATCGGAGAACCAAAATAGACGTAAATTGAGTATGTTTGTTGATTATTTAACCCTTTACCTAACCTGAAAAGCAGACGACACTTGCAAAAATAATTCTTGAATAACTATTTTTTTCATTTTTTGTCTCAAAAACGTAGGTTATGACCCCTCGTTGGAACGAGCTCGACGAGCTCGTTCCAACGAGAGATCATAACCTATGTTTTTGAGACAAAAAATAAAAAAAAATAATGAAAATTAATTGGCGATTTTTGTGAATAGCACCGGTCGGTTTTGGCCGTTACGTTGGGTAAAAGGTTAAAGTAAACATATTATAATAAGGTCGGACATTAAGGAATTTCGTGAGAATCACTATTCTCTATCAAAGTTCCAGTACTGCACGGGTTCGAGACTGACAAGACGAGATATCTACATTCGATTGTCGGAAATGTCTCGTGAAGTCGGGTTTACGAGGCTCTCCGACGGAGTGACTAAAAATCTCCGACGGGGGGGGGGGGGGCGGACCTCTCCGACGGGGGGGGGGGCTGTACCCCTGACCCCCCTTGGCGCCACCACTGTAACTGGTTGTTTTGTATTAACATACTCCACGTGTTTCAAGAGTGTGATATCGCTCATAAAATCATTGAGATCGTATTACAAAGAGTAAAAGGTTTAGAATTTAAAGCTTTATGTTCCCATACAACTAATAACAGATGGAAATATTATTTATTTATTTATTTATTTATTTATTTATTGGTATTTGAGGTCACATATTTCTGCTCAATGGCTAATCATGACCACGACAGTTTTACGGGTGGAGGAAGCCGGAGTACCCAGAGAGAATCACCGAGCAACATACTAACTCCACACAAGCAGTATTGGTTGAAGACAGGTGCACGATCGACCTGCAGTACGCCTTAGCACTGAACGTCACCGTGTCCCGACGTGGGCAGTGGGGGTGAAGTGTCTTGCCCAAGGACACAACGCGGGTGCAGCAGGTGGGATTCGAACCGAGGACCTCTTGGCTTGAAGCCTGCACCTCTACCTACTGAGCCACGGCGCCCCCTACATATAGAAATAATGCGTTGGCATTTTACATTTTTTTTAATTTACATGAAAATGGTCTGAAATACCATTTTCATTTAAATTTAAAGAAAAAAAATAAAATTGTAGCTGATCAGGGGTTGGGGGGGTCGTCAATTTTTTCCGGACACAAGGCGGGGGTTGGTGGGTAGGCCAGCGGTTCTGAAAACACGTTTTCCATGCCTTGATTTTTTTTTTCCAATGAGCTCCTGTCTTTCAAATAAGTGATGCAAATTGATCATGGAAGCTTGTGTAGTCTTTTTGCCACCACTCCATCTCCTCTGGGTTAACAGGGGGTGATTAGCAGTACAGGATAGGGGCTAACAGCATGGCAATGTGAACAGACGTTCATCGTTCCTCATCACACCATCAGTGGTCACGATTTTGAAAAAAGTTAAAGTAGGGCTGCACGGTATATCGATAAACCAACATATACCGGTATTCAAACCAATATCGATTGAATACCGGTGTAATTACAAAAATATCGGTTCATCGTCATTATTTATTTACCCACAATTTTGATTTTCAAGATGTCTTGAGTTTTTTAATTGTAGCCCCGAATGAATAATATTATCCCTTTATCCAAGCAATCGTTTGCTTGTGCCCTCGTAATATACAAATTCAGCAGTTGAAAAAATAATTTTCAAAAATTTCAGCAAATCTATGTCATGTGACCCCTCATTGGAACGAGCTCGTCGAGCTCGTTCCAATGAGAGGTCACATGATATAGTTTTGTTGAAATCTGGGGAAAATCTGAAAAACTAATTTTGAAAATAATAAATTTTGATATCGTCTGCGTTGGGTAGAGATTTTTCGAACCGTATCATCAAGGCATGCTAATTCGTTCCGCCTGTGATGCCTCGAGTCTCTATTGTGGTACTTGTGTTCATATATCTGAACAGTTCTCGATATACCGGTATACCGCAATATTTTTTTGAATACCGATACCGGTATTCAGTTTTGAATATCGTGCAGCCCTAAGTTGAAGTAATTTAAACGAATTTTCATTTATGTAATCTAACATAAATGCAATCTAACCAGATCTGACAATAAAAGGTCTCTTCTCACCATGAATAGAAGATATCATACTGTGGCATAACGCTCTTTACCAACGCAACTTACTACTTTCACAGACTCTCATTATGTAATTATGAATACCAGTCATATACATGTATGGGCAAAATGCAGGGTTGTTATTGATCATTCAACAAGTGGTGCCTCCAGGTGAACACTGATAAATCTAAGGTCATGATATTCAATAAATCTGGTAAGCTTTTGAAAAAACAATTTGTTCTGAATAATTATCCCATAGAGTTAGTAAAAGAATATCGATACCTGGGATTAAATATCTTAGCATCGGGTAAATTTAACCACACCCAACTAACGTATAAAGGCCGCAAGGCGTTATTCGCCCTAAGAAAAGAACTACCATTAACAGAAATGACAGCCCGAACTAATATGAAACTGTTTAACACGCTCATCAAGCCTATAGTCACGTATGCTGCTGGCGTATGGGGCCCACTATCACTAAATACTGACCGTCTCAAAGGCAATATGCCACTGGAAACACTATATGATAACCAACCATATGGCAAACTATCACTTCGATTCTGTAAGCAAGCGTTAAACGTCAGTAGGTACAGCTCAAATGTTGCAACTCGTGGAGAACTGGGTGAATATCCGCTTGATATACACATTATTGTGCAAGCTGTCAATTTTTGGCTGCATCTCCTTGATCTCAAGCCGGACGACTTAGCCCACAAATGTCTCTTGGACTCCCAAGGTAACCGCGGTTCACTTTGGACCTCGAGAATGAAATCTATTCTGTCCCACGTGGGGTTTCTTCATGTATGGAACAATCAAGCGACATTCGACCGTAGGAGCCTAATCCGTGCCGTCAAATCAAAACTCAAAACCAGTTACTATAGTCCGGGAGTGGGAGGGTGGAACCTTGTTTTGCCGGATAAAGTTTTTTTCTCTCTTGATTCTTGTAGCCTAGCGGTCCCTTATCAAGAATCAAAAGGGTGCCAGACGGGATGGGTTGGGCAACTCTAGATATTAACCCCTTTCTTCCGGAACGGCAGAAAATGTGGTTTTTCACAGATAAACAGTAAATACTCGTATGAATTCCGCCAACTTTGTCATCACTGGCATTTTTTTACCTGTATGTTCACATTTCTATCATAACTGAATGTATTAACCCTTTACCCAACACAACATTACAGAAAAATGAACGAAATCTCGCATTTCAAGAAATTTTTCAAGAATATTTTTATGAATATATCTCAATGAAACCATGCAAATATGGATATTATTGGAATCGGCTACTTCAGCCAATTCCAATAATACCCATATTTGCATGGTTCTATTGAGAACACTTCATTATATTTACGTCTTGTAAAGCCACATCCCTGTACAGTTTCTGGGCATTTTTTTTTGGTCGTTTTGTTGGGTAAATGTGTCATTCTTAGATAAATACGATGCGATGAAACTTGATGATTTCTCCATGGTTTAGCTGAGGGAGTATGTAAAAAGCATATTGAGGTAATGAAGGTCTAATTTACCAAAGCCAATGACAGCTCAGAATACCGTGTGTGCATAGCTACTTGAAAAACTGACGCATAATTGAATGCTGTAATTCCTCAGCAAAGAGGCAAAACTACGGGAAACTTCCTGCAGAATGGTTTGGAACCAGTGCAGTATGATTGTTGCATGATGGCTTAGTTCGGGGCTACTGTTGTCTTGCACAGCCTACCCTGAAGCATGCACAAAACATGGTGCAAGCCAAGCTTTTCTCCCTACAACTGCATATCTTGGTGCTACAGGGGGGTTCACTTTTGCAGCCACATTTGATCATATCCAAGATGTAATCTGGAGCAGGCTTTCTGTCATCTGGCACTGCAACTGGGTTCATTGACTTGTTGTCAGGGTCTTTTTTCCAGCCCCACTCTTCTGGATTCAGTTCCTCTGGGTTTGCAGTTACGGATCGCCACAACACTGCCTGGAAATGTGCTCTCTTCACATTTTCAATGAAAGCCTCTCTGGTTGGCGGAAGAGCAGCCAAATTCGGGGAAGATGTGTAACCCTTCCCGCTCTTCTTTCCCCAAACAAGCAACCTTGTGTGTGACATATCTGTGATGTCCTTTATGCCATAACAGGCTGAAATGAAGCATGTGGCTTGGTCAATCACTTTGTGAAGTGGTGCATCCATGTTTCCAATGGCTGACAAGTCATATCCCATTTTCAAAGTTTTGATCACAGTGCCCTTTCCAACTCCAAAGTAACTTGCGACGGTGTCACACTCTGACACTGCATGAGCGGGAAGTAGATTGCTGACAATGTCCTTGTGCTTCTCCCCTGTTGCTTTGATGTCAATGAATGCCCTTTCTTGGCTTGGCGATGCCATGGTGAGAGGTAGATCGAGTCCAACCATTTGATAGTGGTGAAGGAGAAGAACAAAAACATCTGTGTCATCTGAAATGACAGAAATGTGACGAGCATCCAGAGCACAATGGAGAACCTGCTGGATTATTATGATGTCTGCTTCCTCTTGCTCTGTCCTTAAATCATAGCGAATTTTCCTCTCCTCCATCTGCACCTCCATGGGGCAGGTTTCCTCCCCAGTGACAACCAGCTTGTGTTTCCTAGTCGCGTTGTTGTGAAATAACCGGTCCTGCAACAGATCCTCACAGATGATTCGCATCAGCTGTTTTTTATTTTCCACTGCTGACAAGACAACTTTCTGCGCAGGCAGCTTTGTAGTCCGCAGCAGGTGATGTTTCTTGGAGACCCCTGTCTCCCGGCCATCTCGAGTTGTCGACTTAATGCTGTATTCATGATACCTATCGAAAATGAGGTAGACGTCGCTACTGGATAGGTAGACAGAGATCCGTTTCTTGACATTGACTATAAAATCCGCAACTGTACCATCAGCTGGCCTTTGTATAGTCCAGAGCAGGGCCGATCCATCTATAACAGTGGCATCTGCCTCACCAGCATTCCTCTGCGAAACTTCGACCTTGAGTGACTTCTTCAGACTTGCCTTTGCCTTGCATACTCTCATCCCATCATTTGAGAACATAGAGGATGGGACTGGTGCAAGCTCGTATGAAAAGACATCCTTCACATCCATTTCTCGATCGCTTGACAACAATGCGATGACCCTGGAGTATATGGCATTAAGGTCGTACACCTTGGCATCCCCGATCTGGACAGACTTTGCTAGTGTCCCCATCGTCTCAACCTTCTTTGAGATCATTTCATTCTGGCCATGTTCCCTCGTAGTTTTGTAACATCTTCTCCCCGATGGTTACTGCATCGTAAACATTCACTGATACACGGGCAATTTTTCCGCTGATGATATTAACCAGCCTACCCTTAGAGTGGTCTCTTGGATCTAAAGGGTCCATGCAGAGGTTGAGCTTGTGACGGATTCCCATTCTGTCCTTAGCATCAGCCTGGATCCTTATATCGCCCTCCTCCTTGTGGTATAGCTGGACTCTGGTGGAATCTGTCTCCTGTTCCTCCATCTCCTTCATTCTAGATTCCAGCTCGCAACAGATGTGGCGACTTAGAGCCCATATCCGCAGTGCATTGGCCTTCAGTGTAATGCCAATGATGCCTCCAGCGCTGTGGCCAAACCTCATGAAAGTTGATTCTATGAACTGATCACTCCATAGCCCGTTCCACATACCCTGAATGTGCCTGGTCACATGCTGACCCTTAAGAAACAGGCATCTGACATCATTTGGAAGTCGCTCCATCTGTCGGAGATAGTACAATCCATATCTGGCATAATTCACATGATTGGCCGCAAAGTAGTACGGGAGCATCTTGCGAAATGTTGTCAGATGAAGGAGCCAGTCACCTTCACGTTCCGCCCTAATGTACGTCATCATCAACAGAACAGGCTTCACCAAGACGTCAATCCATAGTTTCCCAGTCTTGCTCTCACTAGCAATCTGTTCTAAGGCATCCATCAGACTATCTGCATTCTCAAAGTCATGACCTCCAAAGAGACCACGAAGCACCTCTTCAGCCAACATTCGAAGGGCACGCACATTTTGCGGAAACTTTTTGCCGCTCATCATCTTCTGTACCCCTCCGAAAACCTCTGATAGGATATCAGAAAGTCCACTTTCCGCCATTAATGATCCTACAGCCCCAACAAAACTCATCAGCGCATGCATACCCCCAAGGCGCAAGTACATATCTTTGAATCTCTCTGGCTGATCCCATTGGACTTGCACTACCACTCTATAAAGCTGTTGGTCACATGTCATGACACTGAAGTTCTGGCCAGTTTGAAGTGTAAGCTCTTGAACCCTTACCATAGCAGTCAACATGGTGTCCGGATCAGAAGGCTTCATGTCGATCAGAGGCAAGTAGATGGCCTTTGTCTTGGGTTCTGGAAGATGACCTTGCTCTCTGCTTAGTTTGGTGTTGTACCCATGGAATTCAGGGCAGTTTTCCTTTTTCAGAATATCTTGGAGAAAGTTGTGATTGACTTCGGAAGCTCTCTTTTCCGATATTGCTTGATGGGCAAGTGACTTTAGGGTTGGAACTGTTTGGCCGGCAAACGAGGAAGGCATCTTTGGCTGCTTTGGTCCCTGGTAGCGATGAATGTCAACATTATAATGAACCTCGGAGGAATCGTTGTGGGGAATCCTTGTGATCTTGGAATGGCTGGATTCATCTTCTGCCTCTGATTGGGTCTCAGAATACTGTGTAAGCAGGATTGCAAGTGAGTGTGTAGACTGTCTACCATTTTGCGATGATATTTCGGCATCAAAGTTGTCAACAACACCCTGAACTAAACCATCAGCAGCATTTGATATGCCCGACATTTTCATATCTGCAACAGCAGCTTTGGCTGCTGATTTCCGGAAGCGTCGGTATTCCGTGTACGAACTACACACACCGTAGGAATACAAGCTATTGATGCGCTTTTTGGATTCTCCCATTTTACCCGCTAGGCCTATCTGTAATGTAGTGGCTTGTCCCTTTACAACACTTGTGACAATATTACCAATCAACAATGCAGGAAGAGTGTCATCTAGTTTAGATGACACCCTTGCCAACAATTTCAACAAAAAAGCACTACCCGACCCTTTGATAAGGGTCTTACTAATGTCAATGTCATAGTGTTCATTGTCAATGCGAATGTCTTTCAAATCTTCACGGATACATTTACTGGCTTTTGTCAGGACAGTCTCTGTGTCATCCTCTTCGTTGTTTACAAGTCTAAGAATCTTGGAGGCACAACTACGGAATGCAACAATATCAGCGATGCCAGGTGAGGACAGCACCAAGAGTTCATTACCAAAGACCTCTTTTACTTTAAAAACTAATGTTCGGCGAGAGAGTTCAGTCCCTTCGAAGTTTGTGTAGGCTTCGAAGAGTTCAACAGAGTTCCATGTCTGTGACCTGTCATTTTTCAGCATTTCAACAACTGACAGGAAAGCTTTGTCTTCCTCCATATCCTCTTCAGAATTAGGGACAGGGGCTTTGCCAGGGAGTGACCGGAGGGACGTAAATCTTTGTCTACAGTCAAGATGGTATCGAGCCTCTTCAGCATGAAGGTCACACAAAACACCGTCAAGACGAAGATTAACTCTGGACGCAGCAGCATCATTTCGCTTTGAACAAAGTTCAATCAGAGACTCTTTCTTATCTAACTCGCGAAAGACAAATGCTGGCCTCCATCTGTCAGGGTGTTTCTTATCTTTTTCAACATCACAGTCTTCTCCACAGAAAAGACAATGCTGCTTAAAGTTGAAATGTTCTGCAGAGTCACCTGACAACGAACGTCGTGTTATTTTCCGTGGGATACTCTCATCACGTGCTGCTTCTGAGCGCCGTTTATGACGGTCCTGGTGATCCTTCGAGGTGTAGGAAGAAACGCAACTTCTATGACACCACAAAGTCAACTTTTCATTCTTCTCAAACTCATCTGCGAGCTCATAGTGCTTTTCATCACCATAGAGTTTGCTGCACTTGATGATGTTCTTTATTCTCACTGGCCAAGCTTTAACCCAGTCCGTCCTGTGCTCGCAATCAAACTTCCATTTAAAGTAGCATTCCCGATCACTAGCTTCAGATTCCATGCTTGGCAAACCTGTAAAAAAGAGCAAGACTTTCAATTCATTTGCTTACGATGTTATTCTATTTATCAAAGTCTAAGTCTAGTCTCATTGAAGTGACTAATACACTGTAGTGGTATCGGAACACGCCAAAGAATGATCGACCGAGAGTTCGTGAAACAGCTCCCGCAGAGGGGTTCAGTTCCATTCCTCATAGAAGAGATGGCAGCTCATACTAATTAGAAATATAGTGGGAGATGAAAAGCACTTTATATTAAATTGCCCAAAATATAACACTGCTAGAGATGAATTACTACAAACTACTATGACTACTTTGAGTGAACCGAACCTGTCTAAATTTTCGTTAACATCTGAGGGTTGAACAATTCAAAAATTAAATAGTTCGTGCTCAGAATTTGTGCCATGAAGTTAAAACTATGTACATATAATCAGAATAAAATTGACAAATTATTTGTAACAGCGTGGCTTCTTTTCATCAAAGTATAAGCGGCTCCAAAGGCTACCTATTGAGCAACAAAGATTGGAAGGGCTAAATACGGCCTGCTGAGGGCAGAAAATAGCCAGGTAGGGGTTAATTCTGATATCCTAGGCATATTATTGTTTTAAAAACATAAAAAACAAGAACATGCATAGCAATAAAGCATTTTTGTAACTTTGGTCCAAAATATCTAGGTAGGAAAGGGCGAAATCAACATTTTATTGATTTTTAGCGTAACCCGCAGAAAGGGGTTAATATCTAGAGTTGCCCAACCCAGCCCGTCTGGCATCCTCTTGATTGTTGATAAGGGACCCCTAGGCTACAAGAATCAAGAGAGAAAAAAACTTTATCCGGCAAAACAAGGTTACAGGAAATTAATGGTCTTCACTCCCGGACTACTATCATTGGTGGAGCGACAAGCTGCAATCAGATAGCAAACTGGCGTTTTATCGTAGAGTAAAACGAGTCTTTAAGCTCGAATCGTACTTGCTCCTCCCTATGGAGCCAATGCATATTGCAAAACTAACGCAGCTCAGAATGAGTTCCCACCCGCTAATGATTGAGGTCGGGCGCTATGTGAGGGTGGCAAGATACAAAGGGACGACAGAATCTGCCCGTTATGTTCTTCAGGCGTGGAGGACGAATTGCATTTTCTCCTACAATGCCGACAGTACACTTCACCGCGGGAAGCATTATACAGACGTATAGAAGACACAAGTGTCATCATGTGCTTTAATTTAATGTGCGCCTGTAATTGTTTTTGTCACTTTTCCGTTTTCATCTATGTTCTTGTCATTTATCTTTGTTGATATCGAGACAATAAATATCTTATCTTCAAGCCTTAGGCTTAGTGGGATTATTTATTATTTATTTATTGGCGTTTAAGGTCACATACTTATGCACAATGGCTAATCATGACCATGACAATTTTACGGGTAGGGAAGCCGGAGTACCCGGAGAGAACCACTGAGCAACGAAGAGCAGCTGTCAGCTCTCCAACATCGTAACTCCGCACTGCAGCACACACAGGGTTAGATTGGTGGAAGACATGCGCACCATCGACGTGCAGTACGCCTTAGTACACGGCGTCATCGTGCCACCATGTGGACAATCGGGGTTAAGTGCCTTGCCCAAGGACACAACGCGGGAGTTCGAATCGATCGCTCAGACTAACCGGGCTCGACGTTGCTTAACTTCGGTGATCTGACGAGAACCGATTACCGCAACGCCTTAGGCTGAGTGGGGAGCCTTCAAACCAATTCCCTTCAATTTGTGATATACTGTCAGCAAAGGCTGAATCTTCAAGTAGTCAGGACATTATATCTTATTGATAGAGGGTTTAATGACGGTGGAAACTCTCTATCTTATTGATAGAGGGTTTATCAACAGGGAAACTGACTCCCTGTTAACAAACTGTTTAAACAATGGTATAAACAGTATGTTAATGGGGAATCAGTTTAGTTAACATGCATTTCCGCCATTTACCCCAGGACTATAGTGTTTTGCACACGTTGAGGAAGATGCTGGATGTCTAGAGAGAAACCTGGCATATGAGATCTGAAAACTTTGCAAACACATTTTAGAGACCTGGTTGAATTATCTTATAATAGAAATAAAATTAACTTCTTTTAAAATAAACTATAGTAATCTGCTGTAACAAAGAACAAAACTAAATCATAGAATAAAGTGTGTTGGGGTCATATGAGTCAGAAAGGGTACGCATGTCACGCGGCATGTGCATTATGTTTCAGTGAAATCGAGCTGAATGTTGCAGAAAACTATTTTCCGAAGTTCGCAACTGCCGTCCGGTCTTGATTATTACACTGACGGTTCAAAAGTTCATAACATCAAAGCTTTGAATGTAACTAAAAGAGGATCGTCTTCGTTGTTTACTTGAGGTAGGTCAACTGACTTCAACTTCATTTTTATCGACTTCAAAGAGAAGGAGATGGGGGTCATCTAGGTACGATCAATCGATTATCATCGATTATTTGCGACGATTAATCGATTGCTAAATTAAAAAATCGTGACAGCCCTAGATGTAACTGGAATATTTCTTCAGTTGGGACTTTAGTCACGGCAGTCAGAACAATATACAATATACCCAAAGAAGCTTGGTGTACCAAATGTTCACCACTCGTTGTGAAGTGGTATTAACCGCGAGCCTTTGGCGCGCGGTTAACACCACTTCACCGCGAGTGGTGGACATTTAGTACACCAAGATACTTTGGGTATATTTTGTTTATACCACGATCGTCAGATTAATAACAGTTCAAATGTTAAATAAATCAATATTCACAATGCGATTCTGTTTTTGTTTACATGAGTAGCGGTGGGCGGTACTCCCTCTAGTAATTTTATCGCCGAAACGAAATAGAAAACGAAAAGCCCAAATTACGGGACCTTTTTCATTTTAATAACATAACAACATACTATTTCGTGTTATGGATCCGTTATTAACATGAGACAACGTATGTTTGTTAATTTCTGGAATCTTATGAGGTAAACTTAATTAAAAACGTAATAAATAATTGCCGGTTTCATTTCACTTTTCACGAGGCGACGAGTGATAAATTTAGACAAGTTTGCATTCAAGGCGAAGTCACCAAAGGTCAACATGGATGTAGTTCCACTATAGGTGTAAATTTTAACTATTGAAATCCCATTGCTGGCGTGTTCACCACGGTTGGTGTTAAAGCTAAAATTTATGTCATAGGCTTTTTATATATAGTAGAATAGGTAATCATGGTATAAATTGAGTTTACACCCGTCCCATCCCTAATCTCAACACGAAATTTACATTCATCTTGATTAACTTGATCAGACATAGCTTACAATTCAGTAATTGATAAAACATAATGTTTGTCGGGGATTGTGAATCGAGATATCTATTTTCAAATAGAGGATCTCCAACGAATACTCAGAATTGAGTGACAATCACGGAACGATCTCAGTTCATTCAGCCTGTATCGATCATTTGGCTACGTACAGAACTAATTTACTGGACGAATTTTGTAATTTTCACTTTAAACTGGGTCGAATTGACGATTCTATTTAACACCAGGACCACAGGAACCGGGTGGAAAGGGGATCATGTGCCCCCCCCCCCCCCCCCCCCCCGTCGCCACACACCCCCACAAAACACCTTTCCGGGAATAGTTAAGAGAGAGTTTAGATTAAACTTATTTTATTTGTTTTAATTAACAAAAAGGATTGGATTACAAGTGCCCATCACTCATTATATCCTTTCCTTAAAATACAGTTGAAAAATTACATAGTATGCTTACAAGTTTAAAACAGTTACAAGTATGTATGTGTAATGGCGAAGCAAACGTATATATATTTGGAAACAATGTTGTGTATATACACGACTCTGAACAAAGCTGATGGGTCGATCAACTTTGAAAGAGTCAGAACAGAAGAGTGAGAGGGGATAGAGAGGAAAGGTAAAATGCCACACTGCCGGTTTGGATTTGCAAATCTATACGGGTGATACTTCAGTTCAACACCAGCGCGATTCCAACGGAGTCCCATACCACTACTGTAGCCATGACTGACAGGACAAACATGCGGAAAACAGGACGTCATTTGTAAAGTACACATTGATTTTTTCAATTTCTTATCTTCCCAAAAAGAGAGAGAAAGAAAGAGAGAGAGAGAGAGAGAGACAGAGACAGAGACAGAGACAGAGAGACAGAGAGAGACAGAGAGAGACAGTTAGAGACAGAGACAGAGAGACAGAGAGAGAGAGAGAGAGAGAGACAGAGAGAGAGAGACAGACAGACAGACAGACAGACAGACAGACAGACAGACAGACAGACAGACAGACAGACAGACAGACAGAGACAGAGGGAGAGACAGAGAGACAGAGAGACAGAGACAGAGACAGATAGAGAGACAGAGACAGATAGAGAGAGAGAGAGCGAGAGAATTTATGCCATCATTTTTTTTACAGCCTTCATCACAATCTGATTGAGAATTTGCAGGGAGGGGTGCACATACTCTTTACTCTTAACTGGTTGAGGGCTAGATTCTTTTCGGTGGTCTGAATTTGTTCTTCAAAATGTGTTTTATTGCAAATTATTGGAGAGTGTCCACGGGCACTCTCCAATAACTTGTAAAAAAATTATATGAACAAGATAAGTTAAAACTAGAAGTCCTGTCACGAAAGGCTGAATTGTGCGTATGAATTGCGCGCAAGTGCCATATCGATCGGCATCCAAAGCACGGCAGGTTCTCCTGGTTACTCATAGCAAACACAGGCAATGTTTCTGCCAATGGCCCTCCGGGTTACCCGGAGGTCCATTGGCTGAAACTGTGCTTGTGCACAGGCCATATGTACAGAATTTGATAGCATTACTATGGTCATAAGGCGTAGATTAACGCGCAGATCGACGTGCTATTTGTGCGCATTTCTTGACAGGACTTCTAATTTTAACTGTATTATTTGGGTTTGACAAAATATGAAAGGTGAGCAGGAAAAATGTTGGCTTTTGCTCCGTTCCCCTCATTTCTGAAAGCCCTGATAGTGGCTTCTAGCACTCGACTAGTTAAAATGCGACCAAAGTTTCCCTCGTTTGATTTGTCTTTGTGACAGCCATCAATGAAGAGAATAAATGCATATTTTGGGTTCCATATTTAACAATTTTCTCCATCAAGCTGAAACAATGCTGCATCCCGTTGGGAAAATTTATTAAATATGGAACCAAAATATGCATTTTTCACAATGTAAAGAGACGGGAGTTCCTAACATAGTTTTGTGTATTTTATTATACGCTAAACGATAGATTATTGAAAGAATTACGGAAAGATAGATATCGTATCCCCACTGTGAAGATATAGAAATGTTCACTTTCACGGTATCAATCAAAATGGAGGCTTTCAAAACATCACTTCAAGGTGAATATGAGTCAAATTATCACTGGAAATGGTCAATTTGTTCTAAACACCTACAATGAAAAGAAAATCTTACGTTTTTGAGTGGATACCATTGATTTCCAGCAATAATTCAACACGTATTCACGTTGAATTGATGAGTGAAACCCGCCAGCTGAATCAGATCGCCAGACACTACCTGTTCCGAGTATCGATCAAATCATTTCCGCGTATCGATGCGCACAAGCTGTTCACTTTCATGCATTAATTCATGGTTTGAAACGAGTGGAATTATCGATATAAAAAGCGTATAATAAAAAGAAATTTGCTCGCGAAAAATAAACATTTGTCTCTGTCACTCATGAGATAATTTTCGGTATCCACTCAAAAACAGTAGATATCCTCTATATATTCTTACCATGTCACTGGGGAACGTAGGCTACCAATGGTGTGTTGCAGTGTGGGGTGTCCTTCTACGACAACATCCACTCCCCAACCAAGTCAAATGCCTCTACGCTATGCCATGAAGAAATCCCAAGACGAATGCCAAAAATTGTCCTACCTGAACCGAGAAGCACCCAGACTCCCATATAAGGTCGTATGTGTTGCTGTTAACCCTTTACCCAGCGCAGACAATATCAGAATTTATTAATTTAAATATCATTTTTTAATTTTTTTCGAAACATTTCAACAAAACCATAACATGTGACCCCTCATTGGAATGAGCTCGACGATGATATGGTTTTGTTGAAATTTATCGAAAAATAATATTGTTTTAGCTGCTGAATCTGCATATTACGAGGGCGGATGCGAGGATTCGTTGGGTAAAGGGTCAAAACAATGCGTAGTATAACAAAGTTTTAAAAAATAGTTCCCAATGATGTGAAAATTTGTAAACATTTGATAATAAAATTTTATTGAAACAATGGTTAAAACTTAGTAAATTACGTCAGAGGAAATATTTTTATTTATTTATTGAGTATGATTTTCTTTCCCAGAACTGTCCATTATAGAGCTCGGCTGATATACGACGATTCAGAGCCGTACGCGGAGATTAGATTATTTATTTATATTTATTTATTGATGTTTAAGGTCACATATTTATGCACAATGGCTAATCATGACCGTGACAGTTTTACGGGTGGAGGAAGCCGGAGTACCCGGAGAGAACCGCCGAGCAACGACGAGCAGCTGCCAGCTCCCCAGCATCGTAACTCCGCACTGCAGCACAGGAAGGGTTAGATTGGTTGAAGACATGCGTACCATCGACGTGCAGTACGCCTTAGTACACGGGCGTCATCGTGCCCCCACATGGGCAATGGGGGTGAAGTGTCTTGCCCAAGGAAACAACGGCAAGCCGCGACGTTCGGAAAGATGAACTCCGGGAAAAGTAATCTTCTAATTTTGTGAAAAGAATGCGAAACAATTTTTTTTTTTTTCATTTATTTATTGGGGTTTAACGACACTTTCGATAGCCAGGGTCACCTCGCGTCGGACAATTTTAAGGGTGGAGGAAGCCGGAATACCCGGAGAGAATCACCGGGCAACGGGGGGCAAGTGTCAGGCTCCATAACATACTAACTCCATACAAGCAGGCTTAGCATTGGTTGAAGATAAGTGCACCATCGACGTGCAGTACGCCTTAGTACACAACGCTACCGTGCTCTCACGTGGGCAATGGGGTACAGTGTCTTGCCCAAGGGCACTCAGCGGTTGCCGTGGGATTCGAAATGACGACCTCTCGGCTTGCAACCTACATCTCTACCAACTGAACCACCGCGCCCATGTGAGAAACAATATCGCTGTCAGAAAACTGTAACAGATCTGAGAATATTTTGTGATTGTTTGATTTGGTTTAACCCTTTACCCAACGCAGACGACATCAAAATTTATTATTTTAAACATCATTTTTTTCAAATTTTTCAAAAAATTTCAACAAAACCATATCATGTGACCTCTCGTTGGAACGAGCTCGACGAGCTCGTTCCAACGAGGGGCCACATGATATGGTTTTGTAGAAATTTTTTGAAAAATATTTTTTCATCTGTTGAATTTGCCTATTACGCGGGCAAATTGCGACCGATCTGTTAGGTAAAGGGTTATAAATAAAGGGTTATTGCCTATATATATAAGTTTCATATCGGAAGAGATATCAACACTCGATAACTTCATACCGGCCTTCGACCTTCGAGCTTAGGCTGATATGAAGTTTCGTCAGGCGGATATCTCGGCCGATATGAAAGTAACCAGATAATAAACTCTAATTCATTCCTCGTGTACCAAGTCACTGTCGGGGGTTATTATTTCGCGTAAGAATATAACCGTGCGCATCTCGTTCTACTTCCGGAATGTTGTTGACCGATCGTGCGTCAACGCTTTCAAAGAATGCGTTTAATGGTCGGGAATGGGATCAGGTCATGTGGTATATTATTCTCATCACACTGAGAAAAATGGGATATTTAACGATTGCAAAAAGATTAAAAATATGAAATAAATAATGTAAAATTTATCTAAAGTAGAAAAGTAGCTAAACATGTCTTGACTTCCGACTCAGGAAAACTTCGTTTGCTATTGCCCTTACGCTGGTGCTATCGGTTTTAATTTTATGGGCATTTAAAAAGCAATAATGGGTGAGATTGTCTTTTGTCATTGCAAATATGTGCCAAGAATATTTCTCGTTCAAGTGATGAACAAGGCTGCTCACTTACGGCGCTGGAGTCGCGTGTCACTAAAATCAATTTTTAATACCGGAAGTAGTTTTGATAATAAAATTGATTTCAATGCTAAACACCATCAATAAAATTTATGTAAATATTAAATTAATGGTATTGCACGTGTTGCATTAGCCATATCAATGGCTGCGCTCCTGCTTTCTGTGAGAAAGGTCTTTTCAAGATTACATGGTGTCACATTGAATTGATGCTCTTGCGGTTTTAATATACACTCCCAATAAACGCCATATCCCGTTGTAACAGTGGTGACATTGCCTTTTATCGTTGGTGAGTCATTAAAATTTACCAAAAAGGAGTGTCCATAGTCCTCAAGAAGGTTCAGCCATTTCTGAAAACCATACTACCTGTACTCGACAGTGTGTCTAAGGTAATACAAACTTTAAGCAGGTCGGAAGAGGCGACATAACCATAGGGGGTGTGAGGGGGGGGGGGGGGGTGGTGGTGTCAAACTTGTACATTCATGCATGAAATCTCTAAATCTGATCCATGTACTCTCATCCCAAAATTTCTTGGATCAGTTGCTCGCGTACTCCGGCTTCCTCCGACCATAAAACTGTAACGGTCATGGTTAGCCATTGTGCAGAAATATGTGATCTTTAACACCAATAAATAAATAACATTTTTTAATTTTTTTCGAAAATTTCAACAAAACCATATCATGTGGCCCCTCATTGGAACGAGCTCGACGAGCTCGTTCCAAAGAGGGGTCACATGATATGGTTTTCGAAAAATAATATTTTTTCAGCTGCTGAATCTGCATATTACACGGGTAGATGCGAGCGATTCGTTGGGTAAAGGGTCAATGCAATGAGTCGTATGACAAAGTTTCAAAAATAGTTCCCAATGATGTGGGGACTTAAGCCTACACAATTTACCCAGTGTGCTCCATTTGATATGGAAGTTAAGTCCCCCCCCCCCCCACCCCACCCCTTACCCGGAAGACCCTGGCTCTTCACCTTTGGAGAATACATAATCTTAACCCAGCATGTGATGAAATGAAGTGGGAGGATAAAATATTTTTCCCTCCCCTCCCCCACTTCATCTTATCTCGCCACGCCCCTGATCTGTATTTTTTAAAATCAACGGACGGCGTCTACTAACGTCCACTTGGAATACATTCAGGATGGCTATTGCCCCCCCCCCCCCACCCCCCCCACCCCTTAACCAATCCACTGTGATGGCAAACCCTTACCATGGGTCATTCTTCAATAGCATCCCTTGCGAACCGTTCACCGGTGAAGGCCCATCTCACACACTGACAAAATTTGTGGTCTCAGAACAGGTGTACGTTAATACACAACCAAAATAAGACACACAACCAATGGTCTAATTACCTTGGGAGTGGCTTCTCGCCAAGCCTCTATGGATTCACGACCTACTGAACTGACCATGGTTGGGTTCGTTGTGAGTAATCTCATGGTTTTAATATCAGAAAACGCAATATCATCGCTTTTCGAATAACACTTAAATGAGGTTCCAAGATTGACGTATTAAGGCGCGGAAATTACAAAAGAGATAATTCGCGTCTTCAGTGCATCAAGGGGCCATCTTGATGCGCGCAAGAGACGAACTGAAATTAGTTTTTGAGCTATCATGGCAATACTGTTCCCAGAGGGACGCGGGGCAGTCACACTAGGGCGCCGGGAGCTTCCAAGGGCAAGTTGGGGGGGGGGGGGGGGCAGGGGGTATAAAAAATATCATAAATTGTAATGTGCCACTCAATACTATTGGCATTTTATATATTTTCCATTGAGCGCAACAATGCGACATCTAGAATGAGTTTACATTGCAGATGACGCCTTGTTGCACCCAATGCGCGATGCAGATTTTTAGAACTCATTCCGCCGATTGTATACCTTCTTTGTTTGATGATTATCGACCAGCCTCCGTCATTATACCCGATTTTCCCCTCATCTTCCCTCCAGTGTTATTGGCACGCGTAAAATACGTTATGAACGAATGCTCGGGGGTTTCTCACTTTCAGTTCCCAGAAAGTAAAGTCTCTTGCACTAGTGCACTCCTGGCGGAAAAATGGCACGTGTTCCTCTTTGCCCATTAGTCTCATGGCAAAGGGGGCAGCTGTCCCCAATCCCACCCAGCTTTCCCCGCCCTTGCAGTCAAGTATATCTTGGCATGTCTTCATAGTGATCCATTACAGTCCAGTCCACGTGTCCATCGAAGATATACTAAAGCTGATTCTTCGTCATAGCTACTACGAAACTGCAATCCGTGTAACACCATACAGGTGTGGATCAAGGCCCGTGAGTACTCTCTACAACGAACTGTATCGCCATTCATGTGGTTTGTCTTGGGGGCGGACCCTCCAGAACGCGGGGCCTACGGTTAAAGTTTCTTGTAACATATCTGCTCAGCCCAAATGTTAAAATAGATTACACGATAGCACGTCATATTTCCTTATCATCATCCATATCAGCCTTCATTTTACAGCAGATAAATAAAAAATATTTTTATTGATCAATTCACGAAGTGAGCTGAATAGTTTCTAGTGGTTTAACCCTTTCAACACTGGCGACCTGGAAGGTATCATTTCAGGCAATACTGTCAACGGCGAAATGGGCGAACCATCCTGGTTTGTTGGGAGGTTCAGTAATAATTTAATCCAACAGCTCTGTCGAGCTGTTGGACTAAATTATTACCTAGCCTCGCTTCAGATTTGTTTGCTTTTTATATCGTCTGCTCGTCCACTACCATTTTTTTCTTCACGCAATATGCACATCCGGTTGAAAGTGTTAAGGGCAAGGCCAGGTGTCGAACAGTTGGAAAAAGCAAGAGTTCGCAGATAAAACCACCAAGCGTCGAGTGACACTTCAAAAAATCTGATCGATTCGCATTTTATCAGCAATATGTACACCTTCATAACCTCAAAATAAAAGTCATTTATTCTTTTCATTATTTCTTGTCGAATTGTCCTAAATACTTTGTTTGTGTTCACTTATTACATGAATTTTGATACCTTTTATGATTATTCTGTAAAGGACTGTATACAAATGTGTGTTTAATGTATCTTTCAGGTCTCGAAATGTCATTTTCTCCAACAGAACGCTAATGGATAACGGCGCGACGTGCTATCGGCATTCGCAACTTCTAAATGGTGACCAAGGGACGAATAATGACCGTTAATAGTGTTAGAAGTGAGACAGACATATGCTTATCGGGGTTGCTAAATGCTTTGGAAGAGAATGTGTCGACAGATATTTAATCTGATACTATTTTGTATGTGCCGTGATGTAAAATGATGAGGATGTTGTGTGTTTTACTCTTGGAGTTGGTTTCTTGGTTCACTGTGATACAAGGTATGTACAAGACACTAAATAGTTCCACTAAGTTGTAAGGATGAAGTGGGTGGTTCGGGTGATCTTAATTCCGACTGCTCCCCCACAATGCATATAGCCATTATTCCATTTATTTCGTTTTATATTGTTTCATTATATTGTTAGGGATCTGCGAATCACAATTTTTTTTTCGAATCGAATCTCGAATCGAATCGTGTCTCTAATATCGATATCGAATAGAATCTCGAATCGAATCTTAATAGACAAGTTATTTCATATTGCACCAAACGGAAGTGCGGTACACTGTGATGACTCTTACAAGACTGACTGACTCCTTAAACACCAATAAATAAATATTCTCTGTAGCACCGTCGCTGAAACAGCCAGACCTATTATCCACAGTTTTAGTTTTTGAAGGCTTGACTTGTTACTATTCACGTTCTTAAGAACGTGAATAGTAACAAGTTAAGCCTTCAAATACTAAAAGTACGGATAGTGTTCTGGGCAAAAGTCACTACTTACCTAACAATTAAACATTGTCAATTACTCAATTAAATATAAATTGAGCCTACATGAATGAACTGTCTGATGTAAACTTTATCCAATTTTTGTTGGAAATGTGACAAACTGAAGTTAGTACGAGAGATTCGAAAACAATCGAATCTTCAGACTGATTCGGGATCGATCTCGAAGCAGACGTGTGGTGTCGATATCGAATCGAATCTCGAATATTCGCAGGTCCCTATATATTGTTTTATTATATTGTTTCATTATATTACCATAATAATGCAGTTGTAAAATTGGCAATCTGCCTCAAGTAGGTGTTTATTGCTTCAGTAAATTCTATTCTATTCTAGCCGTGATTTTCAAAGAGGGAAAGCACTTTTTCGCAAACAGCGAAATGTTGAAGAGAGAGGTTCGAATGAACACGAGGAGCAACTCGAAGTACATTTGAGCATAAAAAAGTAACTCAAACACAGAATTTGCGATCTCTATGTTTGTCATTAATTGTTTATACATCTTTTGTTCTTTAATATTAGATTATTTTGGTGTTGTGGGGAGTTCGTGCACCTGTCCCTATCCAACTCTGGATACGGCTGTATTCTCCTTCTGAGTAAATTCAACAAACTGTCAATTGAAAATAGAATATATTTTTATTCTTGGAATTCACTAAAAAAAAATTCCACAGTCCATTCCAATGGGGGGTCATAAACTGAGTTTAAATATTTGTTTTTTTTAAATATTAGGGACTGTTTTTGGCCATTACGTTGGGTAAAGAGTCGCTATAGATACGATTTACTCAAAGGTTGTACAGTGCACAGGGTCAGTTACTCGGGTAGTAATGGAAATTGTTATAACCAGAAAGTGTGACTAACCCAGGGTTAGTCACATGTTCGAGTTATAAGAAAGTGGTAACTACAGTACGTGGAGAGTGTATTATCACTAAATCACCCGCAGAGTGGAGATTCCACCCAAGCAATAATTGCAAATTTGTTGCAAAGCATAACCAGCACAAGCAAAGTTTCAGCCAATGGACCTCCGGGTTAAACCCGGAGGTCCATTGGCTGAAACATTGCTTGTGTTTTTTGTCGATATGTACAAAATTTGAAAGTTTTTGCTTGGGTGATAACTCCACTTCGCGGATGATTTAGATACAATCCACTCACCACGTACTGTACAATATCACAACGTACACTTACTAAGGTTGTGTAATGCACAGGGCCACAGGGTTAGTCACTTAGTAGAGATGACCGTATTTATAACCAGAAAGGCTGTGTAATGCACAGGGTTAGTTGGTTAACAAATACCGACTAACCATAGGCATTGCACTGGATTACTTGATAGGCTGCCATCTCGCACACTTCGTGAAAATATACACTAACTAAGGCTGTAAAATGCACTGAGTTAGTTAGTAACATGTTACACTTGGTGCGGAATTCAAGGATCTAATGGAAATACTTATACTGAATTGTGGATATTTTTTAAAGTGAATTAAAAAAACATAAAAACATATTCTATTCTCAATGAATAGTTTGTTTTTTGGGGTTTTTTGTTGGAAATTCAGAGTTATGTCACATCTGTACATTTCTTTACATGATGCAAACGGTGACTGCAATTGGTAATCAGATTCGTATGAGGAACATTACAGGTATCAGAAATAGGGCTGTCACGATCAATCGATTAATCGATTGTTGATCGGTCACGGCGAAATCGATTAGTATTTTTCGTTGTCGAATAATCGGTAAATTGTATCCCGTTTTAGATGTTTAATAATTAAAAGAAAATTTGATGAAAAAACTATTGTTTCTAAAGGTATTGAGTTGAGAACATAGGTCAGCTGACTTGAACTTCATTTTTATCGACTTCAAAGAGAGGGAGAGGGGTGGGGGTCATCTAGGTACGATTAATCGATTATTATCGATTCTCTGCGACGATTAATCGATTCCTAAATTGAAAAATCGTGACAGCCCTAATCACAAACTACTTTTAAAATTATTTAAGTTTGAACAACTTCCTGTAAAACTGTGCTTGCGTCTGGGAACATTCGTTGCTATGTTTCACTTTTTTCGGATTGTTTTTTTTATGATTTTGGCCTCAACTGAACAAGAAACTCTCTGTGTCGCTGCCGAAAGGATTGATTTACAGAACACTATCGTCATTAACAATTTAACGACCTTACAGTTAAAACTAGAAGTCCTGTCATGAACTGTGTGCGCTTATCTAGACTTAATTGCGCGCCGGAATTGCGCACAATTGGCATATTGAATGGCATAAAAAGCACAGCAGGTTCTCCTGGTTACTCGCTGCAAACACGGGCAATGTTTCTACCAATGGACCTCCGGGTTACCCGGAGGTCTGTTGGCTGAAGCATTGCTTGTGCACAGGTCATATGTACAGAATTTGATAGCCTTACTATGGTCATAACGCGTAGATTAACGCACAGATCGACGTGTTATTTGCGCGCATTTCATGACAGGACTTATAGTTTTAGTTGAAAGTCGTCTTCATCGTGTGAATATGATGATTAGTAAATATTTTCAACAGGTAGTTGTATCACCTGGGGTTAAAATTCAATTTCCCTTGTAATACCGATGCATTGAGCTGGCGTTTAATAGGAGTACATTCAGTGACCATAATGAAGTCTTTTGTCTCCAAATAATAAAGTCCACATATTCAATTTATAGATGAAGATGAAATTTAAAACGTTTTAAAGTTTATCGTTTGTTGTTCTGTGTCTCTTTCTTGGGTAAGAACTTTATTTTACAAGCAGGATGCGAATTTAATATCTCGACTTTCATTGGTGTTTTCTTCCCACAAGACAATTCGTATTCCACTCTCAGCGATGACGGACATTTTTTTTTTGACATGGTTTGAAAGTAACCACGGAATCAATTTTTAAGAGTTGTTTTGGGGAAGACAAATAAGGAAACAAAAAATAAATTCGAAAGTTCAATGTTCTTATTCGAATGCGATTTTATCCACTAGTTGTCCACTAACGCCTCGTCAAATAATTCTCCACTCGCCCCACTCGACTATAAAAATCGTACTCGAATCTGAGCAGTTAACTATCTATCTAACTATTATCTATTTAAGGAATAGTGCATGGCTTGGAGTTGACTATGCCCATATAGTGCCCAGTGAGGTGGTGTAGTTCCCGCCGCGAAGCGGTGGGAACTGCACCACCTCACTGGACACTATATGGGCGTAGTCAATGACAAGACATGCACTAATCCGTATATTATATCGAACACCCATCAAGAAAAACATCTGTCCGATTTGTTAATCTGTTACAAGGTAGCAGCCCTACCAACCAGCGTTATATAGAAAAAAATACCATGTAGTTTTTAAAAAACATTTTCTTCTTCCAAAACACGGCTAACTTGGATTATTGATATGAGCAGAAGACAGATGTTGAATCGGTCGGTAAGGGTAAACAAAACATTTCCCCCAAACGGAACTGTGTATTCTAGAATCGCGCAACTCGCGAATGAAAGCTAAAATTTTCGAAATTTGACAACGCAGTTTGATAATTTCCACACATTTGTCACACATATACATTACCGAATTAGTCAGTACGGGATACCAAACGCCGAAGATTGAAATGAATTCCATTATATATTCGTTTACTGCCCAAAACATACAATTGAATAGCGAAATAATATGAGCAGCGAAACAAACGATTTTTCATATCCGGACGCGTTCTCATGAAAGTTGTACCCAGGTTTGGATCATTCTCTTCGAAACGAGATATGGATCATCTTCTCAAGGAATAAAATGAACGCCTCGGATAATGTGACTTCAACAATGGAAAAGCGATACATTTTTCCACAATGATTTCTTCCTGGGTTGTTTTGTGGATGTTGTACCTCTGTGAATCGA
This sequence comes from Pictodentalium vernedei, assembly GCA_031216915.1. NCBI lineage: Eukaryota > Metazoa > Mollusca > Scaphopoda > Dentaliida > Dentaliidae > Pictodentalium > Pictodentalium vernedei. Next base: position 42,490,133 of record CM062288.1, read on the forward strand.
TATTTAAATCTAGCCTGATTAGTTTTATTCGCCCAGTATGAAAAGAAAACTGATGGAGGAGTGTGCTAAAAATAGAAAACGTGTAGTGACTGGGTGTAGTGCCTGGTCAGTTCTGTGGATGCAAACTACACGAAATAGGGTATCATCTTTCAGACAATCAGAATGCAAGGAAGTCACGTGAGATATAATATATATTTATAGTGGGAAAGATGGTATTTCAGAGCTGACACGCATATTCACGTGTCCATAAAATGATTGCAAAGTGACCAGAAAAGCCTGTAAATCATTTACTGCAGCTTCTTCGCGGCTTTTCACGTTCTTTTCCAATTTTGTGCATAAGACATAATTAAAGAGTACAGTGATTACAAAAGCGGATTTTTATTGACCAGATCGCGACCCGACCGTGACCCGATCCCGACACGCGTACACTAGTGACTCGAAGTTCATATATAACTTACAGTGAAATGAAGATCGCATGAAGACGTTTATAAATAACATACAGTGAAATAAAGATCGCATGAAGAAGTTTATAAATAACTTACAGTGAAATGAAGATCGCATGAAGAAGTTTATAAATAACTTACAGTGAAATCAAGATCGCATGAAGAAGTTTATAAATAACATACAGTGAAATAAAGATCGCATGAAGAAGTTTATAAATAACTTACAGTGAAATGAAGATCGCATGAAGACGTTTATAAATAACTTACAGTGAAATGAAGATCGTATGAAGAAGTTTATAAATAACTTACAATGAAATCAAGATCGAATGAAGAAGTTTATAAATAACTTTCAGTGAAATGAAGATCGAATGAAGAACTTCCTAACTAACTTACAGTGAAATCAACTAAATCAACATCGAATGAAGAAAAACAAACGAAAAGAGCACCTGGACTTCATGTTCTCTCATTTTTTTCTACGGGTAAGACTTTGCAGTGTTGGTATGAAGAAGGCGGGCAGGTAATTTTGACGAGATCGCGACCTAGACGCGATCCGGTTGAAATTATCTGCCCACTTTTTAAATCACAGCACGACACATAATTACGTTGCTGCTACGCGACTTATATTCCATAATGGAGGCGGACTGGTGTCACTGGCTATATATGCTACCGGGGAATTTTCTGCTTGATCCCTATTTGTAGGACCTTTTGGACACCCACAAACCATTAGAATAACAATGTACTTCACTCTGGAAAGGCATCATGGATAATTATCAATAACCGCGTGACCAGGAATGATCGTTGTTTTTTATTAAAATACCTGTTTTGTAACCGTTGTTTAGATAGGATAAACTACGATATTTTTTATTACACCACCAGGAAAAGGTGGGTATGACACATCAAATATACGCGTATATACACAAGACAACAGAAGTAGACAAAAAATTCATAACACGGAAAAGAACGATTTCTACATCTTAATCCAAGAATGTATTAGTACTTCCGCTGGAACTAAATATATCCACCCTGGCTAACCCCCACCCCCCATCTCTCTCTCTCTCTCTCTCTCTCTCTCTCTCTCTCTCTCTCTCTCTCTCTCTCTCTCTCTCTCTCTCTCTCTCATCTCTCTCTTTCTACGCATACATTATTATGTAATCACCAGTAAAGCCATGGAACTATTTTTCATCCTTGTGAAATATTCATTAGTGTTCATTTAGTTCTTGAGTTTTATGAAACGCCCAAAGTATTTCACAACTGTTTTGGTTATGGAATATCTCAGATGAAGAGCAATCACACAACATCACTATTAAAAAAGGATTTCACCAGTAATGTGTATTTTAACACCGTTCTAGGTTTGTTGTAAAACCACAGAACACCCTTAGATGGAATTTTGACTTTAAGATTATTATTATTATTATTATTATTATTATTATTACTACTACTATTATTATTATTATTATTATTATTATTATTACTACTATTATTATTATTATTATTATTATTATTATTATTATTATTATTATTATTATTATTATTATTATTATTAATTATTATTATTATTATTGTTATTATAGAGAGGTTAAATGTGCTGTTCATGTCTATCAGTTTGAAAGATTTTTGACTCCATTTCAGGTGGTTATTTGACAGTACATCCTAAACAATCAGGATTAAAGGGATCTAACGCAAAGCTGTCTTGTAACTATACAGGGGAAGAACAGTGGTTTGCCATTCAGTGGAAAAGGAAACCCCCAAATTCTGAACACTTCCAACCAATAGCTACCCTGTCTCCGAAAGATGACCCGTTATTCTCAAGTCACATAGATATCAGTTTCAAAAGACGGATAGTTCCGGAGATCTCCGATGAAATGCGACTGGTGAAATTTGATATAGAGATTTTCTTTTTGCAGTGTTCTGATGCGGGAATATATCAATGTGCCGTTTTAACACTTGATGGAACAATTTCAAAAGAAACTAATCTCTCATTGAAAGGTAAGAAACTGAGGTTAAAGAGGCTTGCCCCCTCAGAATTTACAACTGTAGACCCCCACCCCCTGAGAAAACCATTTGCGCCCCATCCCCCACACACATATTCCCTGTAAGAGTTTTCCAACGCCTACCTGTGAATTATCAAATCCGGGAGAAATTTGTAAGCACCCCCTCGCCTTGTGGTCGAATTCGAAATATATTGCCTTTTGGGTTTAGAGTTGGAAATCCGTCTGAATGAAACGAGGTGCACTCTGTAATGCTTTAGCTGATAAAATATTCCAACTACATCTTCAAGGCATGCCTTCGCCGAAGGCATGCCTTGATGAAGTAGCTGGAATATTACCCAGTAAGGCTTGATTTAGTCGACGGATTTTTGACGCGTCGAATCTAATACCAGCGTAAAAAATGAATTAAATTCGTCGGTGATTCGTCGACTATTTCAATTAGACGCATCACCGACGTCGGTGATGCGTCTGAAATACGTGTTTGAAATAGTCGACGGATTTTTGACGCGTCGAATTTAATACAAAGTTCGGAAACAAACGAGCGCTACCGATCAGTCGAATGCAAATCATATGGTAATGAGGAAAGCACAAGTCAGTCGCTGGAAATACCCATCTTACGTCATTTCGGTGTTGATTGATCGAAGGCTTGATTCGAGCTTTTTCAAAACGACTGAAGCATTGGTGAGAATGAAAATCAGTTTTTCAAAATGACTGAACAAGAAGTTGATATGTGAGTGCGAAAATCAGTTTTAAACAAACAGCATCAGGCTTGCCTACAAACTACGTTGATAGTTTCAACTTTCGACGTTCTGGCTATTGTTGTTGCTACGGGCAACGTAAGTTGGCGAAATATTCTCGTTCAGAAAAGCATTGCCTCTCTCTCACTCTCTCGGACTTTTGTGTGTCCCTGTCTTATACGTGTTTACGTGTTTTTTAAACCGGATTTACACAATTTTATTCGGTCCCTCGGTTTGCTGAAGCTCACCTCGAATTCAGTTATTTGTTTATTGGGGTTTTACGACAGTTTCAGTTGCCAATGTCATGTCGTATCAGGTAGTTTTACGTGTGTGAGGGGGTGGGGTGGGGAGCCGGAGCGAACCACGTAGCAATCGACGAATAACTACCGAACTCCTCAACGTGCTAACCAGGGTTAGCACGCGGTTGAAGGCCTATGTACCATTGACGTGTCACACGCTTTTTTGTGTTTTTAGGTGGGGATGATGGCTAAACAGGTCATCGCACGGATTAATGTGCCATTGGCAAGGATATTAGTGCTGAACATGAATCAAAAGCCGTTACTTTTATGTTTTTCTCTGAGGAGGAGGTGGAGGAGGGTATTCCCCAGTGCCCAGCCTTTCCACCGGGATTTAGACGGCTGATTATTTTGTTTATCTAACCGCCATTTGTATAATCTTTATTCGCGTAAAGGGGAGCGAAGGGTGTTCTAAGTGAATAGCACTTGTCCTTCAATCCTCATTTGCTTTTTATTTATTGGCAAATCAAATTGGGGGGGAGGGGGTGTAAACATGATGCATCCCTTTGCTCGAGTAGGATAATGGCAGGCACATATAGGATATCAAAGTTGGAGGGGGAGGGTGGGGATGCTTGCTTGCAACAACATGCCGAAAATAGCGATCAACAGGTGAACTATGTGGTGCCGCGCCATTTCAGTCTTGAGTACGATGGTTTCCTGTATGGTTGTAAACACAACACACTTGGGTACACACTAAAGTGCACCTCAGGTATTGTCCGAAGCATGCGAAGTTTCGAATGAATTAGAAAAAAAATCACCACGGAAGATATAAATTATGGAAAAATTATTTTCCACAGGCGTACGAAGCATCCGTGTTTTGATATTTTGTTGTCAAAATTGACGTGATATAGCAGTGAAACTGCATTCAACAGAAGGTAGAAATATATGGATATCCAGGTGCTAATTTGACTTTCCCTGCTATTCACGTATAAATTTTGCTATCACACACCTCCTCCACTCCAACATTTTACAAGTATAAATATCTAGATTTTAAGATTCCTTGTCTGATACATATATAATAAATAAATAAATGTCGCGCCCTGTGTGCAAAAACAAATTGACCGAAGGAACCTAAAGTATGCCGGTCGACAACGATTGGCTGATCAATTAGATTCGACGCGACGGCGATGCGTCTGTATATTTCAAAACTTCCCCTTGTCTCAGCGACTGATTTAATACAGTTAGATTCGCCGCGTCGGGGCGCGGTGGCGTCGCTGTAACCGGTTCTCGTCAGATCACCGAAGTTAAGCAACGTTGAGCGCGGTAAGCTGTTGGATGGGTGACCATTTCAGCGACTGATTCGCGCTCCCGCGTTGTATCCGTGGGCAAGGCACTTAACCCCGATTGCCTACATGGGGGAACGATGGCGCTGTCCGGGTACTCCGGCTTCCTCCACCCGTAAAACTGTCACCGACATGATATGACCCTGGCTGTTATTGCGTCGTTAAACCCTAATAGAAAAATTTTTTTTTAAAAAAAATTCGACGCTTCAAAAATCCGTTAACTATTTCAGGCCTAAGGGTAACAGTTCAAAATCAGAACGAGTGAATTGCCCGTACTATGTACTGTACAGGACTAATTGTTTGCAACAGATCATCGTCGAGATTGCTTGATAACTTCAAATTTGCTTCCAACAATGTAGTGACTGTTGGGTTTGGAATTAGTATGCCATGGGCGGATACAGGGGGGAGGGGTGGATAGGGTGGATATCCACCCCCTTTGATATTTGAAAGGGGAGACAACAAGCAATTTTTCAAAGTCAAATTCAACCTGTATTGAAATTATCTTTACACGAGGAGTTCTCGCGACTAGACACCATCGTATAAACGATTGGTATAATGTATGGTCTGTAGTCTGTACCTCATTGAGGTACAGACTACAGACCATACATTGTACCCATCGTAGTCAACATAAATGTCGATTCATCAACGAAAATAGTCTGATATATGTTATTTTGATGAAATATTATCACCATAAGTTATTATTTATTTATTTATTGGTGCTTAACGCCACATCAGCAGCTAAGGCTATATCGTGGCGATGATATCACCATAAGAGTTCATGCGATGAATAATGACTGGCTTGTCATACGCCGAGGGTGCTTGGAAATATAACGTTCACAAATTTCCTGTTTTGAAACAGGTAACTCAAACCCGTGTATTGCAATAACGGCGAGGTCCGATACACACTCAGTTGTTCAACCCATTTGACTTGAATCATGTTGCGATCCGTAGAAATGTAGTGTAAAAATCGTTCATTTACGAAGCATTAAATTGCCTCTAGTACACAAGGAAATGCATCCAGAATGCATCTCCCGCGATCAAAATTTCCAGGGGGAGGACCCCCGACCCCCCTCCCCATACGAGAGGATGGATACCACCCTCTCGAGCTCCCCCCCCCCCCCACTCGCACCTGCGGCGCTCGGTTCGTTCAATTTTCCACCCCACCCCCCCCCCCCCTTTTTTCAATCCTGGATCCGCCACTGTATGCGTGACGACGTCGGTGCAGATGCTGTTTATGTTTATATGCTTTAACATTGCAGATTATGCTTTGTTGCACCCAAAGGACGAAATATTGACTCGGAAAATCTCGTGAAATGTTCTTCAAATGTCATTAAATGTCTGTTCGAAACTGCCACAGCCAGACATTAGGGCCCTGCGAAGCTTCGAGATTCGTTTCGATTTCGTATATCAAGTTGGTATTCAGTTCGTTTCGAAATTGGATTTCGGTTATTTATTTATTTATTTATTTATTTATTTATTTATTTATTTATTTATTTATTTATTTATTTATTTATTTATTAAGGTTTAACCCTTTACCTAACCTGAAAAGCAGACGACGCTTGTAAAAAAAATTCTTGAATAACTAATTTTTTTCATTTTTTGTTTCAAAAACATAGGTTATGACCCCTCATTGGAACGAGCTCGTTCCAATGAGGGGTCATAACCTATGTTTTTGAGACAAAAAATGAAAAAATAATGAAATTAATTGGCGATTTTTGAGAATAGCGCTGGCCGGTTTTGGCCGTTACGTTGGGTAAAGGGTTAACGGCACTTTAACAGCCAAGGTCATATCGTGTCAGTGACAGTTTTACGGGTGGAGGAAGCCGGAATACCCGGAGAGAACCACCGAGCAACAACGAGCAGCTGTCAGCTCTCCAACATCGTAACTCTGAACTCTGCACCGCGGCACAGGCAGGGTTAGATTGGTTGAAGACATGTGCACCTTCGACGTGCAGTACGCCTTAGTACACAGCGCCATCGTGCCCCCATGTAGGCAATCGGGGTTAAGTGCCTTGTCCAAGGATACAACGCGGGAGCGCGAATCAGTCACGGCGCTGAAATGGTCACCCATCCAACAACTTACCGCGCTCAACGTTGCTTAACTTCGGTGATCTGACGAGAACCGGTTGCAGCGACGCCACCGCGCCCCGACGCGGCGAATCTAACTGTATTAAATCAGTCGCTGAGACGAGGGGAAGTTTTGAAATATACAGACGCATCGACGTCGCGTCGAATCTAATTGATCAGCCAATCGTTGTCGACCGGCATACTTTAGGTTCCTTCGGTCAATTTGTTTTTGCACACAGGGCGCGACATTTATTTATTTATTATATATGTATCAGACAAGGAATCTTAAAATCTAGATATTTATACTTGTAAAATGTTGGAGTCGAGGGGGTGTGTGATAGCAAAATTTATACGTGAATAGCAGGGAAAGTAAAATTAGCACCTGGATATCCATATATTTCTGCCTACTGTTGAACGCAGTTTCACTGCTATATCACGTCAATTTTCACAACAAAATATCAAAACACGGATGCTTCATACGCCTGTGGAAAATAATTCTTCCATAATTTATATCTTCCGTGGTGATTTTTTTTTCTAATTCATTCGAAACTTCGCATGCTTCGGACAATACCTGAGGTGTACTTTAATGTGTACCCACGTGTGTTGTGTTTACAACCATACAGGAAACCATCGTACTTAAGACTGAAATAGGCGCTGCACCAAATAGTTCACCTGTTGGTCGCTATTTTCGGCATGTTGTTGCAAGCAAGCACCCCCCCCCCCCCTCCAACTTTGATATCCTATATGTGCCTGTCATTACTTTCACAGACTCTCATTATGTAATTATGAATACCAGTCATATACATGTATGGGCAAAATGCGGGGTTGTTATTGATCATTCAAGCCTTAGGCTTAGTGGGGTTATTTATTATTTATTTATTGGCGTTTAAGGTCACATACTTATGCACAATGGCTAACCATGACCATGACAGTTTTACGGGTGGAGGAAGCCGGAGTACCCGGAGAGAACCACCGAGCAACGACGAGCAGCTGCCAGCTCCCCAACATCGTAACTCCGCACTGCAGCACAGGTAGGGTTAGACTGGCTGAAGACATGCGCACCATCGACGTACAGTACGCCTTAGAACACAGCGTCATCGTGCCCCCATGTGGAAAATCGGGGTTAAGTGCCTTGCCCAAGGACACAACGCGGGAGTCCGAATCGATCGCTCAGAAGGTCACCAATCACGTTGCTTAACTTCGGTGATCTGACGAGAACTGGTTACCGCAACGCCACCGCGCTCCGGCTTCGAGTTCGTTATAAATTCGAATCCTTTCACTGGGATATAGCTTGGCATCACTCATATTCGTCGTCTCATTCTTCAGGTGGAAATTGTACATAAATAATACTGTAAACGAAGACTGAGTGTAATTTCTGTTATATTAACATAAATTAACATGCCTCCAGCCATGCTAATCCCAGTCTCACCAGTCACCACCACTGTTGGAAGCAAAGTTAAAGTTTCGGAGCAATCTCGACGATGAGCTGTTGCTAGCGGCTTGTTGTCCTGTGCAGTACATAGTACGGGCAATTCACGCACTCGTTTGTGTTTTGGAACTGTAACCCTTACTGGGTAATATTCCACCTACTTTCGGCATGCCTTCGACAAAGGCCTTGGTGATGTAGTTGGAATATTTTATCGGTCACCTTCTAGACACCCCTAATTCGATTCGAGGTTCGATTTGATTTCGAATAATAGACCTGATTCGATTCGAGATTCGATTCGAATCGAAAATGTGTGATTTACATGGCCCTACCAGAGATTTAAATGCAACGGCATCTATTACCATAGGACACGAAATTTCCAACAGTTGGTGGTTTGTGGATTACAATTTCTAATATTGAATATTTTGGCTGATGTTTGAGAGGAGACATCTCCAACCATCTGTCGCCACGCCAGTGGTCAGACAGCATTTATTTGAACAAATCACCATTCAGTTTTCATTATTTTTTTTTTTTTATTTTTTGTCTCAAAACCATAAGTTATGACCCCTCTTTGGAACGATCTCGACGAGCTCGTTCCAAAGAGGGGTCATAACCTATGTTTTTGAGACAAAAAATGAAAAAAATTCGTTATTCAAGAATTTTGTTTGCAAGTGTCATCTGTGCTCCTGTTATATACAGGGTTAATAAAGAGAAATTATCCAATACTCTCATATGCATAAAAGATCTTCAACATTTCTTCGTAACGTTTATTGCCTATTAACCTGAAATACCTGACTGTGATACATCTGATTTTAGCCTTGCTATCGAATAAAGAAAGCAAGTAACTGAAACGTAATAATTAAGGGCGTGACCATGCTAAATGAAGTTGAGGGGACAAACAATTTTCTGCTGCAAAAATCCTCCCTATCCCCACACTTCATTTCATCACAGTACGTAAGTGCACACTAGTGCAATCGAATTGTATAGAAATAGCATAAAGCCAACAGTGGGTAGACTTGTGGCTGTTGACAATCAACGGGTATCTCCAAGTCACACAGGCTCAAAAAGGGTACAGAAAATCCATACTGTGCTATCAAACTAGACAATCGAGTAGAACCAACAACACCACTTGGCCTAGGATTACGTAGTATCCATATCAACCACGGGGTAGTGAAAGCATAACACGAGTAACTAGTTTCAAGGGCTGACATTAGACTACTAGGGACACGCACTGTCCATCATATACTACCGTACTAGACAATCAAGCGTACCCAACATAACCGCATGACTAGATACTAAATTGTAATTCCAAGTTATTAACTTCTAATTATAAGCTAGATTGTAATTAACCCAACTGAGCTTGTTCAAATGAGTGGTCGTAAGCTGTGTAGTGGCGGCGCCATGGGGGGGAGGTATGGGGGGGGGGGGGGGTACTTACCCCACCACTTTTTTCGCCAAGCAAAAATACTATCATTTTAATTTTTGTATTGAACGTTGCGGTGTAATGATGGGTATGTATTCCATATTCCCAAGTGTACTAAATCAGAGAAGTTTTTAAATTATGTTTGTGTGTGCCCCCCCCCCCCCCTTCCCCCACACACACACATTAGCTGCAAACAACAAACAAGAGTCGAGGGCCCAAATTGCAACAAGGCGTGCCGCGTTCAAACGGTCTGAAACATACCGCTTAAGAGTATTCGAGGAATGCTAGAATCGAGAGCGTGCAACGCATCCGTTTGGAATGCAGCCTACTTTCATTTTCGATTTGAGTGTCGTTTGGTGATTTGTGCTCGTACTTTACAACAGCGTTCTTCTGTTAAAATGTCACCATGTACGACGTTTTCTATAACTGAAAGACCTAACCAGTAAGTTTCAAAAGGATAAAACTGTTTTAATTTAATTGTCTGAGAATGCTCCAGAGAACACCATTTACAACGTAAGTTTTAAAAACTTTTTAAAACTTACGCGCGGCGGGCAATACCCAACTGTACCCCCTCACTTCTGTAACTCTGGCGCCGCTACTGAAGCTGTGTCATTGCGTGGGGATGGGTAGTTATTTGAATTTTTATGAAATTGTCTGTCATCTGCTCTTCGGGTCAGGTAAAAGGGTAAAGAACAATAATTATTATTGATTGAAATCGTCTATGAGTATTGATTCCTCGAAGATGTGGTGGTCAGAATATATGAGTTGAAAAGGGGGATGCTCCCACCCTCGACCCATTGGTTCCACAGCAACCGGATTAGTTGGTTGGCAATAACCAGACATTTCCAATACCAAACTCAAGCAGTGGCGGTGCCATGGAGGGGTATGTGGGGGTACTTACCCCAGCACGTTTTTCGCCAAGCGTAGTAAAACAATACTATCATTTGAATTTTTGTTGTATTGAACGTTGCGGTGTAAATGGTCGGTATACTTAATCCCATATTCCCAAGTGCACTAAATCAGAGAAGTTTTGAAATTATGTTTCCACCCCCCCCCCCCCACCTTCCTTCCGTCCCCCACACACACGCTAGCTGCAAACAACAAACAAGAGTCGAGGGGCCAAATTGCAACAAGGCATGCCGCGATTAAACGGACTGAAACATAGTGCTTACGAGTATTCGACGAATGCTAGAATCGAGAGCGTGCAAGGCATCCGTTTGGAATTCAGCCTACAGTAATTTTAAAAAACAAATAAAATTTAATATTTTAGAAAAATTCTCAAAGGTGTAACTCAATGAAATCATGCAAATATGAATATCATTGGAACCGGCTTATTCAGCCGGTTCCAATGATATCCATATTCGCATGATTCTGTTGCAAAACAGTTAAAAATTTTCTCAACTTAGAGAGAGGACATCTCCCCCCCCCCCCCCCCCCCGAGACCCACCCAGCTCGGCGCTGCACAATCCCCAACTGTGCCCCCTCACTTCTGTAACTCTAGCGCCGCCACTGATTACTCAAGTACGTTTATATCTGAAGGAGAAGGCGGCAAATGAACTGATGCTGAACAAAAAAAAAAACAATAGAGACAATCTGTAATGACCCAACTCCAAAGTCTTAGCTACGTGGTTGAATTTTTTAACTGATCCCCCGGAATCTACAGTGAAAAGAATTGCATTGGAAGATACCATTCCAATACACTTTTTGGGCGGGGTTAACCATACAAAAAGTTGCTTCATGTAAGAAATTCACCTTTCGACTTTTATGGGTTTTTTTCATTCCAACCTGAAGTTTATGATCCCTCATAATAATTATCCCATTGATTGCATTCACGTAGGGAATAAAATGTAATCTATAGATTTGACGAGTAAAATAAATAAAAAATGGATGAAAATAAGTGATAATATGCCATAAATTGTATTATTGCTCTCACACTTGTGAAGTTATTAATCTTTTTATACCCCTGGGTTTTTTACTGCTTCTTCACCTGTTGAACAAAATTAAGCTAATTTTTCATGCTCTGCAAATCCTCGCTGCATGAAGCTCATGTTTTTAAAATTTTAATTCGGCACAATCTCAAAATAGATTCCCCGAGGAATTACATGTGTTAAAAGTAGGTAAGTGAACGGAGCCTTTACAGCGGCCAGGCAAAGAACAGTTTCCCCTCGTGGCTGACTATTTTCATCACTGGAGGAGATTTACAGGAAAATTAGCTCCCCTTAATTTTCTAAAGCTGTCAGTAAACTTAACACTAAAGGTGTCGGAATTTAATATAAATATTTAAATTTCGAAATGTTAGCGAATTTGTATCATTAAACCTTTACCCAACGAATCGCCCGCATCCGCCCGCGTAATATGCAAATTCAGCAACTGAAAAAATATTATTTTTCGAAAAATTTCAACAAAACCATATCATGTGACCCCTCTTCGGAACGAGCTCATCCAGCTCGTTCCAAAGAGGGGTCACATGATATGGTTTTGTCGAAATTTTTTGAAAAAATTTTAAAAATTATATTTAAAATAAAAAATTTGAAATCGTCTGCATTGGGTAAAGGGTTAATGTGCGCATCATTTCACAAACATCAGGTATTTCCATGCAGAGTAGTATAAAAATACAGAAGCTGTTTTTTACAATTTTTTCCCCAATCAGTTTGAATGTTTGACTTCTATTCGCTGTTCACAACCCTTTATCCATGTACCATATATGAAAGGCGTAGCTTGAACCATGTTGGAGGGAGGGGTGGTAACATAAAATAGAGAAAAAAGCTTAAAAAACACAACAAAAATGGCCGCCATTCTGCCATCATGGATTTTGAACAATAAATGTTGACTGTGCATCATTCCCTCAGAACCATTTATCCATGTACCAGATATGAAGAGTGCAGCTTGAAGCATGTTAGAGGGAGAGGTGGTAACATAAAAACAGACATACAGACGGACAGACTGACAGATGTTGGATTTTGAGAAAAAAAATATTGAGCGTGCATAATCCCCTCACAACCCCTTTATCCATGTACCATATATGAAAAGTGTAGCCTGAACCATGTTGGAGGGAACAGTGGTAACATAAAATAGAGAAAAACACTTAAAAAACACAACAGAAATGGTTGCCATGGCGCCATCTTGAATTTTGAAAAAAACATATTGAACGTGCAACATCCCATTACAACCCTCTATCCAAGTGCCAGATATAAAAAGTGTAGCTTGAACCATGTTGGAGTGAGGGGTGGTAACATAAATTAGAGAAAAAAGCTTAAAAACAACACAACAAAAATGGCCGCCATGCCGACATCTTGGATTTTGAAGAAAAAATATTGAACGTGCATCATCCCCTCCCAACCCTCTATCCATGTGCCAAATATGCAAAGTGTAGCTTGAACCATGTTGGTGGGAGGGGTGGTAACATGAAAATAGAGAAAAAAAGCTTACAAAACACAACAAAAATGGCCGCCTTTCCGCCATCTTAGATTTTAAAAAAAAATATGAAAAGTGTAGCTTAAAGCATGTTGGAGGGAGAGGTGGTATCATAAAAAACAAACGGACAGACGGACAGACAGAAGGACAGGCAGACGGACGGACGACAGACGGACGGATTGCAATCCTATAGTCCCCTTACGGTTCCCGTAGGGGACTAATAAGAAAACGGCATTTTCACCATCTTTTGATGTTCTGTTATTTTTTTTTTGTTCAGTATATCAACAATGTGCGCAAAGTTACATATAATACAGACACTGTCCTTTCCATAACTATAAATGTCCAGGAGGTGAGATTTACGAACTGTTTTCCTGGGAAGAATAAACATTTGAAAATTACTGAATGAACACATTCGCTAAACAAAGAGCCAAAGTGGACAATCATTGTTGGTAATTGGCAGATATTCTTAATGACAGATTATCTGTGAACCAGTTGTTCCTAATTAGTTTGTCATAAAACACTAAGTTTTCCTTTTGTTACTTTTAATAGACGAAAACAACAGACAGCTCCGAGAGCTGTCTGTTGTTTTCGTTTATTAAAAGTAGCAAAAGAACCTTAACTTTATTGACAACTGATGTCATAGGTGTTTTTTTAACAATTACTTGCTTGTTAATTGGACGTTTGTCTAATTATTTATTTGGTTCATTTATTTATTTATTTATTTATTTATTTAATTATTGGGGTTTAAGGCCACATACTTATGCACAATAGCTAATCGTGACAGTTTTACGGGTGGAGGAAGTCGGAGTACCGGGAGAGAACCACCGAGCATCGACGAGCAATTGTCAGTTCCTCGACATTCTAACTCTGTTCAAGCTCCGCTCAAGCAGGGTTACAGCGGTTGAAGACATGTGCGCCATCGACGTGCAGTACGCCTTAGTACACGGCGTCATCGTACCCCCATGTAGGCAACCGGGATAAAGTGCCTTGCCCAAGGACACAGAGCGGGTCGTCCCGGACGGGGATCGAACTCGGGACCTCTAGCATAGAAGTCCAACACTCTACCACGGAGCCACCGCGCCCCCTTTCGTCTAATAATTTCAAGGGAAATAAATTGATCGAAAGACGATTTTCATGACGATATTTGTAAGGGATGGTGGTTTGAAATAATTGTTTCGCTATAGTCCACACACTGAACGGAATGAGTGTCTACATAAAACCAGTTAATTAATAAATATTTACCATTCACCCTAACGAATCGGCCACATCCGCCCGCGTAATTTACATACCGAGCAATTGAAAATAAAACATTACTATGCAAAAGATTAACTATAACCATATCATGTTACCCTTCATTGTAACGATCACGCCGAGCTCGTTCTAATGAAGGGTCACATGATTCTGTTTTGGACTGGGGGTGTTTCCTATGTCAGAGAGTGGACGGTAACAAACTTTTCTGATAAAACCGAGGTGATATACTTTGGAATGCTCGTCCAGTAAGCAAAATGTGACAAATTGTATCTCAAGGTAGGGGCGGTATGATCCAACCATAGGTTCCGGTTCCCAACCCTGTGTATTTATAAGTAAGATAAGCATATCACACAGGTCTCCGGGTCAGCGTGTCGCCACCTACAAAATATCACCAGGGTGAGATCAGTGATCGTCGAGGTGACCACCAAGCAACTGATGCATGCCTTCATCATCGCCAGACTAGACTATTCGTCGCCTGAGTGCTAGAATGTTCTATGTCCCATAGGGGAGATAATACATAGTCCCATAGGGGACATAGAACATTCTAGCACTCAGGCGACGTATTGTAACCGTCTTTTGCATAGTTGCAATCTTCGTTGACTAAATTTTAGTCTACCCAGAACTGTGCTGCCAGAGTAGTAACCAGGAACAAAAAAATACTGTCATATTTGTCTAATATTATTTCAGCTCCATTGGTTACCACTTGAGCACGTGCTTGTTTTCAAGATCCTCGTGTTTACGTTCAAATCCCCGAACGCACCGAAATATCTGTCTGATTCTGTTAATCATTTTGTGGCAAGGTATAAAGGGTTAAGATCAGCCAAATCCAACTACTTGGCTCGAAGTTCAGGAAACGTGGTTATTGCGGGCGATCGGGCTTTTCCTGTCGCCGGTCTGGCCTTGTGAAACGATCTACATGTTCACCTTAGGGTTCCACAAAGGGTGTCTTGCATCCGAAGGTCCCCGAAAACTCACCTCTTTCAATCGGCTCATCCTGAATTGATCAGGATTTCTCCATCCGCGAAACTGACCGACACGAGGTGACCCTGGATGACGAAAGTGTCGTTAAATCCCAATAAATAAATTGATCAGGAGTGCATCCCCATGAAGGTAACAAAGAAGACATGGGGCATGTATCAGTGTATAAATTTTCCAGCATGTTAAGAGTAGATATCTGGTTTACAAATAGTTACTTTCCGATTTATATTGTAATCAAACATTAGCTTTCAATATTCCTTTTCATTTAAAGCCCGTGAGCACGTATTTGTGCAGGCCTGCTGTTTTCAAGATTTTGCGTTACCCATTTATCGTTCACCTGGTCTGAGCTTTGGTAACCTATCGTTCATTCTCCTGTACTTGATTCAGGTAACCTGTTAGCTAACATAAATATATATGTATCACAACTATGATGATTTATGAACTGGTATATCATCTTATCTTATTTTATCTTATCTAGCCAAGTTCTTGCTCGCGTGGCCAATATCCTGATCAACAGAGATTCAATGCTTAGGATCTTAAGATGATCAACAGTTTAATGTGATGTTCAGCATCAACCAAGCATCAGCATACATGCACGTGTTTGCACCTGCCTGAAGTATAGCTGCTCTGTTGGCCAATTACTGGCCAACAGAGCAGCTATGCTTCGGACAGATACTATCACCTGTGCAGCTGATGATTGGTTGATGCTCAACATCATTCCAACATTCATGCGTACCAGATCATTCAACAAGGCGAAAATTTCACCTGACACGACGACAATTTGGCTCGACCCGTCTTTCGTTCACATGTGTTTCATTTTAGGTAACATCTACGCGACCCACACGGCCGTTCATCTCAAATCGACAGGCCTGTTGTGGAGACTTCGGTTCTAACCTACATTATTACTATTACTCTGAATTTCAATGCGTACAGTACGTGAGTGGTGTAGGAAGCCACTACGTCAGGAGATTGGGGTTGGAGTGGCAGAGACTGGAGAGCCTCTAAGGTGGGCCCTGCGAAGATTCGAGATTCGATTCGACTTCGAATATCAAGTTGGTATTCGGTTCGGTTCGAAATCGGCGTCCAGATTCGTTTCCCTTCGAATCCTTTCACTGGAATACAGCTTGGCATCGGTCATATTCGTCGTCTAAGGTGGAAATTGTACATAAATAGTGCTGAAAGTGAAGACTGAGTGTAATTCCCTCTATATTAACATAAATAGCATATCTAACCATGCCGCCAACCATGCTAATTCCAGTCTCAACAATCACGATCACTGTTGGAAGCACAATTATTTAAAGTTTCCAAGCAATCTCGACGATGAGTTGCTGTTTGTGGCTAGTCATTTGCAGAGTATAGTATGGTCAATTCAAGTACTCCTTTCTGTTTTTGAACTGTAACCCTTACTGGGTAATATTCCACCTACATCTTCAAGGCATGCCTTCGACGAAGGCATGCCTTGATGATGTAGTTGGAATATTTTATCAGTCGGGACATGAGCCGTCACTGTCACAACAAATCAGGTTTGCAGCACCCCCTTCCCCAATCGGTCACCTTCTCGACACACCTGAATGGATTCGAGATTGAATTCGATTTCAAATAGACCTGATTCGATTCGAGGTTCGATTCGAGGTTCAATTCGAATCGAAAATGTCTGATTCGCAGGGCTCCACTCTGAAACACACGAATAACTCAAAGGGACAATAAGACACGAATTTGAAAAAGATAAGATGACCATTTGACAAAACCACAATTTTTGTTACGCAGTCGTGCTATTTATTTATTTATTTATTGGTGTTTAAGGTCACATACTTATGCACAATGGCTAATCGTGACCGTGACAGTTTTACGGGTGGAGGAAGCCGGAGTACCCGGAGAGAACCATCGAGCATCGACGAGCAACTGTCGGCTCCTCAACATTCTAACTCTGTTCAACCTCCGCTCAAGCAGGGTTTCAGCGGTTGAAGACATGTGCACCATCGACGTGCAGTACGCCTTAGTATACGGCGTCATCGTGCCCTCATGTAGGCAACCGGGATAAAGTGCCTTGCCCAAGGACACAACGTGGGTCGATCCGGACGAGGATCGAACTCCGGACCTCTAGCATAACAGTCTACCACTGAGCCACCGTGCTCCCTACGCAGGCGCGCTCTTGTGTTTCATATATCATTCGTATGAACGCGCTCGCATAATTTAAATAAATTAACCCGAAGGCGAGAACTCAGGCGTATTTTTTTCAAAACGGCATGCTGCGTTTTTTATTCCGATCTGGTTAGCCGATCAGTGACGGAAAATTTCGGGATAACACAAACTGCAATGTCATTTTCCATATTGCTTTCTGAAAAAGAAAAGGTGAAGTTTGTGTCCACGTATTCTATTTATTGCATATGCGTCCATCCAGTTTGATCTGGATTGTCATTGGCGATACAAATTCAATTTCATAACTTTCATTCACCAATGAATAAATACACCGTGGGTAATAATGGGCGTTGGTGGGAACGA
The DNA here is from genome assembly GCA_031216915.1 of Pictodentalium vernedei. Taxonomy (NCBI): domain Eukaryota; kingdom Metazoa; phylum Mollusca; class Scaphopoda; order Dentaliida; family Dentaliidae; genus Pictodentalium; species Pictodentalium vernedei. The sequence continues at coordinate 42,507,941 of CM062288.1, forward strand.
AACATTGACATCAAGTATATTTGTGTTGTGCATATCGGCATATAGAGAGAGAATTATTATATTCAACCAGTCTTGCTCTACCAAAAAATATCTTCTATCAGTGTTCATAAATAAAAAATATGTGGGAGACCCCTTTTCCATTATTTATTAGGCTTTCCCAAACCCAGTTTGGGAAAGACTATTGTTATTCTTCTTTTTCAAAATTTTTCTTCTCTATTTTTTTTTTTTTTTTTTTTTTTTTTTCCTCCCTGAATTTTGTCTGTTGAACTGCTCGAAAACAAGTTGTACGATTTTGACCAAATTTGGCACATTTATGTAATGCCATAAAAACTAGTGAAATGCGGTATCGTCATATCTGTGAAAACGCGTGTTTTCAAAATATTCTGCCAAAACCTTCAAAATTTCACCATTTTTCGAATGTCTCAAAATTGTTTACAGTTATTTAGCTCAAATTTTCCACACATTTAGAGCATAAAATGATACACCACAATCACCACTCAGATCTTTCAACTTTAACCCCCACAGGCCAAAAATGACATGAATATAGAATTTTTCTTTAAAATTGACCAACTTCAAGGGCAAATTTCTCTAATAACAAGGTTGTTGTAACAATTATTTTGGTTTGGATAGATGCAACAATGATTGCGGAAGAAAGTTACTGTTTACTTTTTAATCTCAGATTTAACCCACAAGCACAATGAGGGTGAGAATAAGAGTACCGTTTGAAAATGCCAAAATTAGCCAACTTTTGGTTGCTTTTTCCATCATTTTGGAAACTGGTTAATTTCAAACACTTTTCGTGTACGTATTCACAATTGACTATCGAGCATATTTGCTGTTATAAGTTTGGTTGAAAAGTTTAACCCTATCTCATTCTGGTTGCACAAAAGTAGGTACCGTCCAAAAAAACTCCAATTTTTTCAGAATTTGGTAAGTTTAGGTGACGATTTACTCCATTTTTAATTGCTTGAGCTCTGAATCTTTTCAATAGCTGCTTGCAGCGGTCAAAGTATGACAAATTTTGTTCTATATGTTATTATTAAAAGTGTAACCCTTGGCAGATTTGAGACTTCCCATAAGGGTACTGTCGGAATTTTTGTTATTTTCGCCAACTTCAAGAGCATTTTTTTCTAATTACAAGGTAGTTGTAATAATTATTTTGGTATGGCTAGATGCAACAATGATTGTGGAAGAAAGTTACTGTTTACTTCTTAATCTCAGATTTAACCCTCTAGCACAATGAGGGCGAGAATAAGAGTACCGTTTGAAAATGCCAAAGTTAGCCATTTTTGGTTGCCTTTTCGATCATTTTGGAAGGGGTTAATTTCAAACACTTTTCATGTACGTATTCACAATTGACTACCGGGCATATTTGCTGTTGTTAGTTTGTTTGTAAAGTTTAATCCTATCCCATTCTGGTTGCATAAAAGTAGGTACCGTCCAAAAAAATTCCAATTTTTTCAGAATTTGATAAATTTAGGTGGCGATTTACTCCATTTTTAATTGCTTGAGCTCTGAATCTTTTCAATAGCTGCTTGCAGCCGTCAAAGTATGACAAATTTTGTTCTATATGTTATTGTTAAAAGTTTAACCCTTGACAGATTTGAGACTTCCCATAAGGGTACTGTCAGAATAATTGTTATTTTCGCCAACGTTTGCATGCACTTTCTCAGCACTGGAGCCATATTGTATCAAAACCTTTTCCTTGAGAGGATTGGGCCTTCATCCAAGAACGATTTTGCTGTTATATATTTTATTCAAAGTTTTAACCTTCACCCAGTTTTCGGGCCTTGAATTTGAAGGCCCTAAAATTTTTCATAAAATTGGCTAATTTGGAGCTCACTTTTCTTCCATTTTCGAAAGGAATATCGAAAAATGATTTACATGTTCGTATTTACAATTGCCTACCGAGCATATTTGCTGTTGTAGGTTTGGTTGTAAAGTTTAACCCTATGCTCGTTCTGTTTGCATAAAGATAGGTGCAGTCCAAAAAAACTCTCGTTTTCAGAATTTGGTAAGTTTAAGTGACGATTTACTCCATTCCTAATTGATTGAGTGCTGAACGTTTTCTATGGCTGTATGCAGCAGTCATAGTATGACAACTTTTGTTTTATATGTCATTATTAAAAGTTTAACCGTTGGCAGATCGAGACTGCCCATATGGGTATGGTCGGAATAATTTTAATTTTCATAAAATCACTGAATATTGATAAGCGTGCAGTGGTAGTTTGGAATAGAATATCCGAAAATGCTTTCGAAATTCGGATTCACAGTTCAATTCCAAGAATATTTTCTGTTATAAGGTTGCTGTAAAGTTTAACGTAATCCCTGTCTCAGATGCATAATGGTAGATGCCGTCGAAAAAAACTCATTTTTTCAGAATTTCGCAGGTTTTAGTGACAATTTACTCCATTCCTAATTCATTGAGCGCTGAATGTTTTCTATGCCTGCCTGCATGCAGCAAGCATAGCATGACAACTTCTGTTTTATACGTGATTATCAAAAGTTTAACCCTTGGCATATTTAGGAGTTCCCATGTGGGTATAGTCGGAATAATTGTTATTTTCGTAAAATCAATCCCTGAATATATTGGTAGCCGTGCAGTGGCCTTTCAGTGGTGCTACATGAAGCCGCAAATAGTTAAGGTTGAAAAGTTCATCAAATAGACAAATATAATACCTAACTCAGCCGATGACAGGTAAATAATGAATGGAAAAGTCGTTGAGTTGAGAATAAATTAGGGACGAATCGTGCCCTCGGTTTCCACCTGGTCCACGGTATTTCCACGCGGTCTCGGCACTTCACAAAGATACTAAACTGTCAGGCAGGGACAGTAGGAAACATTCTGAGAATTTCAAGTTGCTGCCTTGCATGATCGGGACATAATGGGAATATATCCGTCATTGTTTCTGTCGGATATATTGCAATTATGTCCCGATCACTTCACCCTGACTGTCCGCATGGGGGCACCATGACGCCGTGTACTAAGGCATACTGCACGTCGACGGTGCGCATGTCTTCAACCAATCTAACACTGCCTGTGCTACAGTGCGGAGACACTATGCTGGGGAGCTGGCAGCTGCTCGTCATTGCTCGGTGGTTCTCTCTGGGTACTCTGGCTTCCTCCACCCATACAACTGTCACCGACATAATATGACCTTGGCTGTCAATGTGTCGTTAAAACCTAATAAATAAATAAATCCAGTACCAGTTTTGCACGTACAAATATTAGTACCGTCAGACAAAATTCATTTTCTGATTAATTTCGTACTTTTCTGTACTCACCTTCCCTGAGTAAGATTGGTATACCTTTTCAATCTCAGATTTAGCCCTCAAGCACAATGAGAGTGAGAATCAGTGTACCATTTGGAAATACCTAAATTATCCAACTTTGGTTACTCTCTACTATCATTTTGGAATGGGTTAATTTGAGACACTTTGCTTTGCTATATGCAGGGATGTTTAACAAATAAATCCGGCTTTAGTTATGTTCTGGGACTTAATGAAACATGTGCTTTGGCCACTTAAAAATAGCACTGTCTGCAAAAAATGACTTTGAGTGAATACTCACTTGTCCAAAAACAAAAAGGTAAGAGCTCTTTGTGCTTTTCATAACTGCTTTCAAAAATCAATGGGGAACAAATTTTGTGTTATATGTTTTGGTGTTCCGTGTTATCCAACACCAGTTTGGTCGTACAAATATGAATACCGCCAGGAAAGAAAGCTCATTTTCTCAGTGGTAGACTGTTTGACTTCTATGATAGAAGTCCCGAGTTTGATCCCTATCTGGGACGACCCACGTAATGTCCTTGGGCAAGGCACTTTATCCCGGTTGCCAACATGGGGCCACAATGATGCCATGTACTAAGGAGTACTGCATGTCAATGGTGCACATGTCTTTAACCACTGGTACCCTGCTTCAGCGGAGCTTGAACATAATTAGAATGTTGAGCTGACAGTTGCTCGTCGATGCTCGGTGGTTCTCTCTGGGTCACGATTAGCCATTGTGGATAAGTATGTGACCGTAAACACCAATAAATAAATACCGTCAGGGAAACCCTCAGTGAAATCCTTCTGTCAATAAATAGCAAAGTAGTAACGTAATGCAAGAAATATTAACAAGCTGTTCAACATCCCTTTAATCAACTCATTTTGACTTGAACTGTACCCACCACTGTGTATACTAGCTCTCTAGATGGTTTAAACCATATCAAATAAACAAGAAATTTGTGTATGATAGTAACTCATATTACATGTATTTCATTGTATCTGAAACAGATATGTTGGAAAAATTGTGAAATCATGGAGTAGGAAGCTTACCCTCATTTATTGACAAATCCCACACATTCACAAACAGACAAAATGATTGAGAATAAATTAATTATTGATATTTAAGGTCACTTTCAGCGTCTACTGCTATATCATGACCATAATATAGGTATTTATTCAAGTCCAGGTATTCATTGCATAGGCGTACAGGGCTATTTTTCAGGGGGGGGGGGGGGGGGATGAACCCTTTTAGCCCGAAAAAGTTGAATCTCAGGAGGAAATGCCAAATGTGGGTATGGGAGGGAGGGAGGGAGGAGGGTCTCCCTCCCATTGAGTACCTGGAGAGAACCACCGAGCAATGGCAAGCGACTCAGACTCCCCAACATACTAACTCCACAAAAGCAGGGTTAGCATTGGTTGAAGACAAGTGCACCCTCAAAGTACCCTTAGTACACATCGCCATCATGCCCCCCCCCCCCCCTCCCCACCGTCCACGTGGGAAATTAAATTGGGATGAAGTGTCTTGCTCAAGGACACAATGTGGTTGCCACAGGCGGGATTCGAACCGAGGACTTCTTGGATTGCAACAATCATCTCTACCTTCTGAGCCACCGTGCTCCCTCCCGCAATATGCAGTAATAGAGCTCTTTATGTGTACTTGTGTGATTGTAAATGAATAATATTAACGTGGATACGGTTCCACTGAATCAACTTGTACAGTATAATGGTCAGTTTACTTGCGACTTCTAAGTGATGAGATAGGAAAACAACATTTTGTGTGGAAAACCAAAATGTTTTGTGGTCTTTTCTGGCAACTAAATTGTCCGAAATTTTCTGGCATATTGGCCGAAAAATCGGCTCCTTCCTGACTCAAGGGTGGGTTGGGGCACAGTCCTTCATGAAACCCTGGCCCGTACGTCCATAATTCATATGTACTATTTTTTTCCAAAGCACAAATGACATCGCTTGTTTTGCTTTCTATGAGAATATTCTGTAATTATTGCAGAGCAAATTTTGTGTTAAATGTTTTGGTGTCCTGCTGTATCTCAAATATCTGTTTTGGCTGCATTAAAACTAGTAACATCACAAAAACTTTGATTTCCACTAAATTTTCTGTTTTCAAAACTGATCGATAGTTTTGTGTATAATACAGTTTGCCTTTTCACATTAAAAAGTTGGGAAAGCCCGTAATTTGCCCAACAAATTACAATTCTCTAGTTTATTTATTGGGGTTTAATGACATGACACTTTCGACAGCCAGGGTCACCTCGTAACAGTTTTTCGACTGCAGGAAGCCGGAGTACCCGGAGATAACCACCAAGCAACGGCGAGCAACAGTGAAATAACTTTGTATCCCCAAATACCCCCCCCCCCCTCCCCCTCCACACTGTGGTGTTTAACAATAAAACAATTCGAGTTACCCAGTAGTCTCAACATATCAACAGTGGACAGCGCGAGCACTCTCTCATGAGTTGCAGAGCAATATATCTTTTGATTTCTTGCATCACTTATTGAGTCGGGTCAATTCAATTTCATCCATCAGAATTAGCCCACTACACATCGGCGTGTGCCTAAAGTACTACCCAAAACGTATAACGAGACGACCCACTTGGTCAAATGGCTTCTTTTGAGAACCACTTTCCGTTCAGTAGCCGTCCTTGACCAATTAACCCTTTACCTAGCATGAAACGCAGACGGCACTTGCAAACAAAGTTATTGAATAACTATTTTTTTCATTTTCTGTTTCAAAACCATAGCGTATGACTCCTAATTGGAACGAGCTCAACGGTCATAAGCTATATATTTTAGGCAAAAAATGAAAAAATAATGAAAATTGAATGGCAATTTTTGTGAATGGCGCTGGGTGTTACGCTGGGTGTTAACACAGTCGATTAAGCGCCATCACTTGTAAAACCCGGAAAAGTTTTAACTCAAATAATATAATCACAGTTTCAAATGGCTGTTATCCTAACAATATGAGCATGTGGTTTGAGTTTTACTGGATGAATAACTATGTTTTATTTAAAATAATACAAAGTTGTGGATCTAATAATTCACAATTATTGCTAAAATAATCCACAACTGTTGTTCATGGTGTCATTCATTCGGATAGCAGCGAAGGTAAAATTATTTCCATGTATGCTCTAATAATTCACAATCGTTGCTAAAATAATCCACAACTATTGTTCGTGGTGTCATTCATTCGGATAGCATCGAAGGTAAAATTATTTTCACGTGTATTCAGAAATCATGACACGCTGTAGTGTTTACTCACGATCACTTTCGGGCAACTTCGTTTATATCTCTACAATGTCTTGTGAAAATTTGTGTGCATTAAAAAAATTTTAATTGCAGATTTAAGTAATCTCGCGTTGCTTCTGGATTATTACACTTTGTATACACTGTTTTTTCACATGTTCTTTCACATATAACCGAAAGATGAGACGCGATATTTTTTTTCAAATTAGCGACTTATTGTACGTGCGATCGATCCAAGTGTTGCAGTAAAGTCATAAATATTTTGCAGTTTCCATTGAATGATACATTTGATGTGATCCTCGTTGTAAATAAACAATAAAACTATCTAGTCGAGTTATAAATCCAACACGCGTGTGATTATTTGTGTTTATTATTATTACTTTAATGACATCGTTACAGTTAAAACTAGAAGTCCTGTCATGAATTGTGCGCTTGTCTAGGCTTAATTGCGCGTAGGAATTGCGCGCAATTGCCATATCGAATGGCATCCAAAGCACGGCAGGTTCTCCTGGTTACTCACAGCAAACACAGGCAATGTTTCTGCCAATGGACCTCCGGGTTACCCGGAGGTCCATTGGCTGAAACATTGCTTGTGCGCAGGGCATATGTACAGAATTTGCTAGCCTTACTATGGCCATAGCGCGTTAATTAACGCGCAGACCAACGTGCTATTTGTGCGCATTTCATGTCAGGACTTCTAGTTTTAACTGTAAGAGGGGTTATGACGTGAACCCACCCCTCCCCCAATAATGTTTCCAGCCGGGATATTTTAGTCAGGATTGGAGTCTTTTAAGATACCGATTCTCTCTTGCTAGTAATAATGTACTTTCTTAACACTTTACCTAACACAAAAGACAGACGACACTTGCAAATAAAATTCCTGAATAATTTTTTTCATTTTTCATTCAAAAGCCTAGCTTATGAGCCTTCATTGGAACGAGCTCACAGAGCTCGTTCCAATGAGGGATCATAAGATAAGCTATGTTTTTGAGACAAAAAATTATGGAAATTAAATGATGATTTTTGTGAATAGCGCTGGTCGGTTTTGGCCGTTGCGTTGGGTAAAGAGTTAAAAGACAAGATTTGATACTCGGACTTACGTCACAATACAACACATACCATAAATACCTGAAATAAACTGATCTTTCATTTTAGAAAATGTTTGAGGCCTCGCCACCATTCTTTGTATATGTATATACAGCCAACAACTCGCCTATAATCTATGCATCTATTGTATGTACCACTTGTGCCACAGATGCGATTTTATGAGCAAATACAGAAAGTTCAAAGTCACTCACACAGTCGATCATTCACATGGAGATATGGGGGTACCCTATTCTGGCTGTTGGGGGCTCAGCAGAACCAATTTCGAATACCGATGCGGTACGTGTTCATTAAATAAGAAATTGCGTAACGACTAATACATGAATATATTATTTATTCACTAATACATTTCCAAGAAGTCTTGAATTTTTATATGCCCGTCTGAAAAAAACGATCGTATTATGTAATTAGTCTGTCCGTCCGTCTATCCGTCTCTTAATATTGTTGGTTTCCGACCGATAACTCCAGTTTGAATTATTTGATCTCAATCATAGTTGGCGTGTGTATTACCCAGTTGGTAATACGGGATAAGTCGAATATTGGTTCCGTCCAATTAATTTTACATGAGTGACGGCCCTTTTCCAACTTAGAATTCGACCGTCTATTAACAGTTTTTTTTGTATGTTGCGGTAGCACAATTCAAAATGGATAACGGGCGTATTTAGCCACGCCTGGCGGTGCTCTTGTTAATAATAATATATCACATGAAACGTCGCTAATTTCGACGCAACAATCCATGTCTTATTTCCTGATTATCAACTAGTGTCTAATCGACGCGTGGTCCCATAGCAGCAGCATTGTATTCTTGTGCGTAGTTCACATGACGTCAATTACGACAACAGGTGCAAGTAAAGCACATTCATGACGTCATGGAGTGAAGCGTCTGAGCCAACGAACTGATTGTCGGTTGTTTTGGGAGAATTTGGCGACAATGAATTAAATAAAAAGTGTAAAAAAACATTCGAAAATTCCTGTGATATACAGAATCTTTAACTCGTGATGTTTGGATATAAGATTTTTTGAAACTCGTTTGATGAATTCGATTCACAACTCACCTGAAGGCTCGTTGTGAATCAAATTCATCAAACTCGTTTCAAAAAATCTTATATCCAAACATCACTCGTTTGAGATCCTCTATACAATCCCGATTAACTAATATTTCAACTGCATCATCAAGGCATGCCTTCGTCGAAGGCATGCATTGATGGTGCAGTTGGGATATTATTCAGTCGGAATTATAGTCAGCTTTGCATTCCCCAGTCGATCATCTTTGCTGCATCTCTGAAATTTATTTGAGACGATACTTTTAAAGTACTTTGCGCCGAAAAAGGTTAAAGAAGCTTGACATCTCCCGGCAGACGAAAAGCAGCAGACTGATTCAAACGGGGCCCGCGATATGAACGTCTATCGTGACATAAACACAATACCATGCAAGTATTATTCCACTTCATCAACTCCTTTCAGATGACATTTATGTAATGGTCTGCAGCACATTGGAGATGTTATCGAGTTTTGTACGTTGACAGCCAATTAGTCCTAAAGTGTGCATGCTCATTAGTCACATGTTCGTTTTGGAAAATTGTCTTTATGCTTGCTTCACCGATGCACGTTTCTCACTAAAACACTTGTTTTATTCTGTTATGGGTCGATTCTCATAGGTTTAATTATGCACACAAAAGAGGAGGAAAAAAAGAGAAAATTGTCTGCGTCGAATATAAAATGTTAATGAAGCAACGGTACAATGTTGGTGGTCTTTGTTGCTAAAACCGATCACACAGTAGAACTTTCGGGTTTCACTTTGAAGAAAGCAAAACTTTTCTCACAAGTCGTTTTTTCAGTTTGTTGTGTGTGACGGTCAGTTGTCAGTTGTAGATTTTTCAGTAGCAATTGTCATTCCCTTATATTACGAGATTTAAGCGAAAATTTAACGCACTCTACGCTAATGTCGAAAGATCGAAGCTCCATGCTGTAAGTTTTTCTCATAATGCAACGAGGAATTTTACCAAACTCTTCTTGTTTGACAGAGCTCAGTGAGGTTAAATTCCTAGTAGCCAGGAAGCTTGTTGTGAAGGCGCGCTAATGAACGATGGTTCAGCCCGGCTGAAATTTTTTTCATAAAATAGGGTATTGAATGGAAAATCTGTGGCAGCATCTGGGAAAATATTATATAAAGTTTAGGATGTAAAATCTAAGAACTTTTTCACTATTGTATACGAAAAATAACATCCAAAATACATCGATAAAGTTGATAGGTATATTTTATTTTCAAGATACTATAGTTACCCCGTATCTGAACACGTGGTACGGGTTTTTTGCCGAAGGCCTCATGGGATACGGCTGGCTTCGGGTAGGTAAAAACCCATACCACGTGATCAGACACGGGGTAACGAATTTATCTATTGACTTTCCGTTTTAGAAGTACAATCTATTTCATGTGTGAACACACACAGCATGAGATCTTTTATCTTCCATTGTTGAGCCATACAGGTTTTTGTGAAATTTTTGTGCAAAAGAGTTTTTGTGAAAATATGCCGATATGACTAGTATAAAAAAAATTATTGAATTTCTTTTTTGTCTCAAAAACATAGCTTATGAACCCCACATTGGAGGGTACTCGACAAGCTCATTCCAAAAAGGGGTCATGAGCTATATTTTGGAGATAAAAAATTAAAATATAATACATGTACACTATAAAACTGGAATGACGCGTCTTCTACGGGGTATGGACAATTTGTAGATTTCGGAACGAGGCTTCCACTGGGTATGGGAAATTTGTCAGTGGCTGGGCGGACGTATCGTGGGTTTCAATGAATATGGTCTCATACCACGTATCTATCAACCAATCAAATAAAAAAATTCACTTTAGTCAAAAGATAAATATTATTCCTACACAATTATATGTAATGCTGTTAATATGAGATTCTGACAGAAATTAAATAGCGACAAGTTCGGAGTAACATATACAGACTGTTACTGAACAGACATGCATCCAGGGTTTTTTATGAAACGCCTAGGGGCTATGATAAAGTGTCAAAGTACAGTCTAGGCGTTTCGCAGAAACTACACGCAAATGTGAACATTTATGTTTTAAAACAACTTACCCCCGGCAGATCGAACTCTCTGTAGCTGAGCCACAGATTACGATGTATCGGTGTAAGTGAGGTGTCACCCCTATTTTATCAAACTTTTAAAATCACAAATTGGAGATAATCCCTCACGTGGAATTCCAGTTTTGTGGGGAGGTGCCTCCATCCCGTCTCACCTGGCTACATGTCGGAGTTGCACTATGGGCAAATTTCGTAACAAGAGATTCTAGTATTTTCACAACAGTGTTGAGAGTGTTAAGAATGTTGGTTGTTCACTCAAATTATCCCCGGGATTCATTTGTCCTCTCTTCCAGAAGGGAGTGCGGTGGCTCAGTGGTGAAAGCATTGGACCTCAAACCAAAAGGTCTACAATTCGATCCTGACCTGTGGTAACTGCGTTGTGTCCTTAACCCTTTTACTACCACACCTACTTCGTGCTCCCGCGTTGTGTCCTTGGGCAAGGCACTTAACCTCGATTGCCTACATGGGGGCACGATGACGCTGTGTACTAAGGCGTACTGCACGTCGATGGTGCGCATGTCTTCAACCAATCTAACCCTGCCTGTGCCGCTGTGCAGAGTTCAGAGTTACGATGTTGGAGAGCTGGCAGCTGCTCGTCGTTGCTCGGTGGTTCTCTCCGGGTACTCCGGCTTCCTCCACCCGTAAAACTGTCACCGATATGATATGACCCTGGCTGTTAATGTGTCGTTAAACACTAAAAAAATCCAAAAAAATATGCCTACTTTAGCCATATATGGAGGACCTCTATGTACGCCTGAATGCGAGGAAGTTTAATAAAATTTATGACATACTTGAAACTCTATCATCTGATTCATTGTTGGAAAGGGCTCTCTGAGCCCTTTCCAACAATTAATTAGATGGTAGGTTTGATCTGCGCAAACCAGAACGTACAGATAATCATCATAATAAAGGTGACAGTAGTCGCTTTCGGCAGCGCAAGCTTTAATCCCAATTGCCCACGTAAAAGCACGGTGGCGCAATGTATAAAAAGGCAAACTGCACGTCGATGGTGGACCTTGCCTTCAACCACTACTAACTCTGCATGTGCAGAGTTAATAAGTTGGAGAGTCTGGCAGTTGCATCGGGGTACTTCGGCTTTTTCCACCCTTAAACCTGTCCGACACGAAGTGATACTGCCTGTTGAAAGTGTTGAACCACAATAAACAAACCAACTATCTCTTCTGGAAGTTTCAGTTTGTATTTTTAGACAGGCCTGAAAATAAGCAGTCTGCTATTTGAAGAAAGAAGTCCCCAGAGGGTGCATTTGATCATTCTATCCCATACAGTTGGCCAATTTATCCTCTAGGAACCTCTTTCTGTTTAGTTTTGAGACCCTAATTCAGATTCAGGTTCACAGAGGGTAAATTTAGTGATGCTACCCTGCTATGCAGGGTAGCATCACTAAATTCACCCTCTAGGGACCTCATTTAGCAGATGACAGTCTGCTTATTTTCTGGCTTGTTGTCAGAAATGTTTTTTTTTTCAGTTCTCCACTTTTCTGGATCAACTGAATTCATACATAAAAGCGGTAGCAACATTATCGTAACAACCGAATTACATAAACATTACTGAAAATGAAAAAGATGAAAAAAACGAGGTTCCTGTATGCGAGTTCCGGAGAGGATTCCAATAATGATGGTTTGCTTCTCTTGTTTAGCAAGAGAGTATTAAATCCCAACTGCAATTGTTCTTCGCCAATTTTAGAGTCTCGATATAGTTTGATGAGCTGTCTTGCTGGTCATTGACGTGATTTCAGCCCTCCCAATGCAATACTCATGGATGATATGCTTAGCACATATATTGCCCAAAGTGCTATGTCAAAATGAGTAAGATTTGTTGAAGTTCGAGTTCGGAATGCCCATAATCGCATGAAGTGAAAGGACGATTCTGAATCGAATCGCTATTCAAACTCTTAACTGGTAGAGTGTTGGAAGCCCATATTTGGGCTTTATTCTGAAGTATAGGTACCACACCTTGAAGGCTCATATTCACTGGATGTGCTTTGTATTATCTTTGAAGTGATATTATTTAGTCTGTAAGGGTTTGCCTTGTTACAATTTATGGGAGAGTGCCCACTGGCACTCTCCCATAAATTGTTACAAGGCAAAGACACGTGTACACGATTTGATGTCTGAAAATAATTTAGTACTCTACCAGTTAAAAGAGCCTGACCTTCGCTGCTATCCGAATGAATGACACCACGAACAACAGTTGTGGATTATTTTAGCACTTAAAAAATTCATTGTCTATTTTTGTTCAGCTTTTCTGTCCAACTGAAATATTTCTTCCGATTGCATTTAAAAATACCATAAACATCCCATTTTCTTTGAAATAGCGCAAGACATGTTTCTCAGTAGAGACTTGATTTAACTGAATATTTGGTGACATAACCACTACTTGTCCTCAGAGGCGTAGCTAGGATTTCCTATTTAGGGGGAGGCATAATTTTTCACGGGTGCCAGGTCAATATATACCACAGGCAAATCCGAAGGCCGTACGTCTGAGGTAGGGTAGGTATGGAACTCCTCATTGATGGAGGTTTGGGAGGTTACCCCCCCCCCCCCTCCCCCTCCCCTTTCGCTACGCCACTGCTTGTCCTGCAATAAACAGGTGTCACTACTTTTCCGGCAATAAATGAAGACTCAGCACAGATTTTATGGTTTCATGATTACGTCACGTAGTTCACCTGATTGTGTTGATATACTTACGTTTTTAAAGTGAATTAAATACTTATTTATTGGTATATCTATAACTGGAGCATGCAAGAATATATGTATATTTTTGTGATTTGGGCTTCGAGTCGTTTGAGCAATGACTTGTCAGTAACTACTGGATAGCTAATTGGCTTTGGGAATGATATAGGCTTTTGCTATACGGAGGGGAGATAACTCTGCATATAGATTATGGGAAATCAAGCAATCTGATTGATTAGTTACCCGCAGTAAAGTGGACTGATTGGATTATCTGAAAAACAAGAACAAGAGTACTTGGAATGGGTTTAGAAGTAGCCTGAACAAACCAGAAAATCTAAATATAGTAACAAAACTGTTCCACTCGATATGCTGTTCTACTCTTCTGGAGTATACTCCGATTCAATTGAACAAAAAATGTACCGTATGGGGGTCCAAAAAAGGATTCTGGGGGAAATCCATACCAAATTAAGTCGTTTGGTGATTTGGAGGTATTTTCGAGTTTAGTTGGGTAATTCTGTGAAACGGGAAATTACTCTTGTACAAGGGAACATACCCTCCGAACATACCCCTATCCTGTTGTAAACCTTTGGGTAACATAGCAACCACGTGCTACCATAGAAACCAAGATGGTTGCCTCCAGTATACAAAATGGACGACGGAAGCACGTTTCACCCTAACAACACACGCTGCACATGCGTACTAACACCACATATCACTATGGGGATGACTTCACAAGATGGCCGCTTACACGGGTTACCATGTCAGCACAACATGGAGACACTGGATCACGTGACAATAACGTCACATGAGATCCGACATCAGATCCGGCAACCTGTACCTGTCTGGGTACATGACATTCTACTGACATCGCATTATATCAACGCTAGGCTACGTGCAAACATTACGAAAAATGTGTTAACAAACAACCAATAGCTTCGTCGAATTCCTTACACAATTTCACAATATTTGAATTTCACCTGTCAAGCAGCAATAACACAGACGAGTCTGGACATATTGCTTCTAGATAACTACAAGAATGTGATGCCAATATCAGGACATACACCTAATGCTTATAATACATTTATCAAACAATCAACTAATCTGACATTTTATAAATTTTCACGCTGAAATAATAGGTAAATACAGGCGAGGAAATAAATAGCTTACATCTTACTCCGTTAACATGTGATGTGCTGGTAACTTATAGGGTAAAAGAGTTGCCGTCTTTCCTGATTTAACAACGCAAGACACGCTGTTTACGTTTTAACAACATTTCCGCCAAAACGAATAGCAACAACAAACGCTCGATCTCGCTTTGCGTTAGTTGTTGATATTTATTTGTGCAGGAATCGCGGTGGCTCAGTGGTTACGGTATAGAACTTCAAACCGAAAGGTCCGCGGTTCGGTCCCCGCCAGAGGTAACTTCGTTGTGTCCGTGGGCAAGGCACTTGATCCCGATTGCCCACGTGGGGGTACGGTGGCGCTGTGTACTAAAGACGTCGACGTGGCATTTGTCTTCAACCAATGCAAACCATGTTTGTGCTAACCCTGATGTTAGTACGTTGGGGTGTCTGGCAGTTGCTCGCCGTTGCTCAGTGGTTCTCTACGCCTGGAATTTCAACCTAAGGGCCACGCGTCCCAATGGGGGTCCTAGAACGACATGCATGTCCCGAGTGCCATAGGCCAGAGAAGGGGGGTAGTTTCAGAGCGGTACCGCAATCTGAAGGGTGGGGGACTGAGGGTGCCTACCCGGATTTTTTTTTCGATATTTACACCCCCGAGCTTCAAACTGAAACCTTATGCGCACACAAATTGAGTTAATTTATCACAAAAGAAACACAATTTTTGTGACAAGCGACGAGTTTTACCTTGAGTTTTGCGCTTCGCCAACGAGGAAACTACCACGTATCACGTGATCGATGGATTCTTTGAGGGATTGAATATTTTTAAGACCCTATGTTTATGAGATCGATTCAGACAGAAGTTTACAGTTTAGGTCAGATTCCGGTAAACATTTTCTCAAGGAAAATTTTGTTGGTTTTGTTTTGGTTTTGGTTTTTTTTTTATCGATCCTGCGATAAAACAGCAAGGCCACCAAAACTGAATGATTCTTGAACAGCACTTGGCGTGAAAAAAATACGCCGTACTCGTGACAAAAATGGCACGTGAAATTCCGTGCTCAATGGGGCTTTCAGCGAGATCATGATCAGAAAATTGGGGGAGGAGGCACAGCCTACAATTGGGGGTCCAGCCCCCACCTTCCATGGCTACACCACTGATTTGTGTTGTATTATTCTGCCGTAATCCGTAGAGTGTTGGCGTATTTTACGGTCGACGTAACCCCAACGTAACTTAAACAACCGTGCTCGGGTTATTTCCAGACCTGTAAATACAGTTTTAAAGGGTAACCCCAAATTATGACGTAATTGAAAAAGGGAAAGGCGACGATTTGCTGTCCTTACCTACACGAGCGACGCACAGCGGAGTGCACACAAAATTATTGGTTATCTGCAATAATTCATCGATATTAATCTTTTGTAAAATCTGTGTTCATTCAATTGTCCAGATCAACAAATATTGTTAGCGACTGGAAAAATGATACACCGTATGTTTATGAACAGAACCGTATGTTTATGAACAGAACCCAATAGTTTTTCTACCCGGTGGTAATTAGGCTTCTCTTCTATAACCTTCTCTTCTAAAAGGCATTACTACAATGGCGTGTAACCGTAAACATACTCCAGTGTCAACCGCAAGAACGCCTTGAGACAGTGCGAGTATATACTAGGCTTGTGACGACAAAAAAGGGCTTAGCAACAGACCACGTCTCAGGCGAGCCATAGTGTATATGTGGGTGTATACTGGGAAGCGATTGTGTGTGTGTGGGTGATGAGCGAAAGGGTGTGTGTGTGAGGGTTTAGGTGTGTGAGGGTTTAGGCGTGTGTAAGGGGCGACTGGTGTATGGGTGTGACAGGGTGTATGTGTGAAATTATTCCCTGTGCAATCCGTCGATGGTAAGTTGGGGAGTTAAAGTTCGAAGCAAGATTGTACTATTAGGAAGGGATAGAACCGATAAAGAATCCAACAGGCCACATCTATCCTGGCAATTTTAACACTAAATCATCCGGAAAGTGTATTGAATTTTCTTTGAAATTCAAATTCAGTCAAACTGTTGCATGGGGCGAACACTATAAAACTTTTACTATTGTATTTTCTTGACCTGTATTTTCTAGTTGTGACTTTAAGTGGGTTAAAATGAACCATTATCATTTTCAAAGATCTGGCAAAAATGCTAAAGTGTTGGCTTCTGGTTGCAGGTCTGCATCATATCTCACACAGTCTAAGTTTTGGACAATTCCTGCCAGATAAACGAGTACCAGTTGGCTCGTATCTGTCAATCAATTCGTTCTCATAAACTGATTTCATCTTGTGTATTCTGTATTGTAATATTGATTACATCAGGCTTTGCAGACCAATTCGGACAGCTGCAATACTTTCGAGCAATAAAATGAAATATGTTAGTATCAGTTGGGAAATGAAGAGATTATACCACATCCGGGAGCATTACTTTACTGGATTTTATAGAAAAGCTTACGATAAAGCGACTTTAATGTCACATCTCTGGGTGATTGTGTAGGGGCAATGTTGTTATCATTATTGTAGAATTAACTCCGCGTTATTATCAATATTTAAAGTGATAGTGTCTAATGTTGGTGTAATTACTCCCGCGGGATTTCTTGTCATAGTGTGTGTTCCAAGTCGTTATCTAATTGCACCAGGAGATCAGGAATCACTCCTCGTTTGGAAGATCGTGGAAAAAACATTTTTGACACGATAGGGTTATAAGCACAAAAATACTTCATGGTGCGAGTAGTTCATTCAACACTTTTGGGCTGGGACGTCGTGAAATGGCCGATTGGGGGTGTGATCTTAATTTGCCCCGACTGTCGCGGTTCATGTCCCGACTGATAAAATATTCCAGCTGCGCCATCAAGGCATGCCTTCGTCGAAGGCATACCTTGATGCCGTAGCTGGAGTATTAGTTAATAACGATTATAATTAAAAAACTCAAGACTTTCGGAAATTTTTTATGGATAAATAAAATATACATGTAACAGTCCTGACGTAACTTCGTATTTAATTAACAAGTACCGTTACTCCGAGTTGACCATACTGAGCCCCCAGCAGCCCGAACGAATCAGGTAGTACAGACCTCCCCTTGTATGAGCGACTGTGCGTGCAGTATATGTCCAACTATCAAATCCTCAGATAAGTATCCTTCAAAAGGTATCCCCAAAAGGTATCCTCAAATGATACATTACCATGCCATAAGTATTCTCAAATACCCGTAAGTGCATATGTGTTGCATATGTTGTGCGCACATTGTGCACTAGCACACAAGCACATATTATCACACCCAAGATGTGCCTATGTGCTGCATGTGTTGTGCGCACATGGTGCAATAGCTACAGGCACGTATTGACACACCAAGCATGTGCTCATGTGCTACGTGCGATGTATACACATTGTGACACACTGTGCACTAGCACACAAGCTCATTCCATCAACAGCCTGCCTCACGTTCCGTGGAACCGCATTCTGGTGTTCGACTGTGCTTCTAGAATCCTTTTTCACCGTATGTGCCTATATCTTACCTCCTACAAGTATCTGGGAATTTCATTGGTTCAAAGACGTCACATGCAGATTGCATATAAAACCATATCCTGCATGTCAACATCAATATACGCTGACAGCTATGGGTAATCTCCCATTCGTTCATTGATTATTCAAAATGGCGGCAGCCGATAAAGCTTCAAGTTGAAAGATTGAGTGTTGGAAGCCAAGTTGGAAGCCCATATTTGGTCTGAAGTGCAGGTTAGGCAACTTAAAAGGCTTCATATTCTGTGGATGTGTGTCATCTTACCTTCGAAATGAAACTGTTTGGTATGTATGAATTTGCCTTGTTACAATTTATGGGAGAGTGCCCGAAGGCACTCTCCCATAAATTGTAACAAGGCAAAGATACGTGAACACATTGTGAGAATTCTCTCATCTAATTTTGATCGCTGTTGTTATTAGTTCTGCGCATCGATGCAGCAGTCGGTAAGATATATTCGTTACACAGTTTGTTGATGGCCTAATATGGTATATATGGTGTCAGTTAATTCCATATTGGACTCGAGCTTCGCTCTCGTCCAATATGAAATTAACTGACACAATAGAGCCCGTGGAAGTCATAACATACACAGCGCAGGCCAAGGGACAGAAAGAATAAGCTATAGGTTAGACCAGGATAGGAAGAAGCAATGAATTCTAAAGGAATCCGAGCCAGTAAAATTAGTTATCGGGTTGTTTGTGGTAATTCTAACCGAGGATTTGAGGAAAAGGCGCGCGGTGGCTCAGTGGTTACGCAATTGGACTTCAAACCTAAAGGTCCACGGTTCGATCCCCGCCAGGTATCTTCATTTGAGGATATTTGAGGATACTCAAACTGCTTTGTGTCCATGGGCAAGGCACTACATCCCGACTGCCCACACGAGGGCACGTTGGCGCTGTGTACTAAGGCGTACTGCACGTCGACGGTTCACTTGTTTTCAAGTAATGCTAACCCTGCTTGTGTGGAGTTAGTACGTTGGGGAGTCTGGCAGTTGCTGGCCTTGCCCGGTGGTTCTCTCCGGGTACTCCGGCTTCCCCCACCCGTAAAACTGCCTGACACGAGATGACCCTGGCTGTCGAAAGTGTTGTTAAACCCCAATAAATAAATAACACTATGTGCTACTCTTATAAGCCCAGAATGATGGCTTCGCCCAGTCCGTTTCGGTAATTTTGGATTTTTTTTGGTGATTTGGAGTGAATGTCCGGCTGTTTGTGATAATTCATACGAAGTAAACGGAGATTTGGCGGTAAGGCCGAGCCCGAAAAGTACTCCTATTCAATCGAAGACACCCTACGAACACACACCTTTCCTATTAGAGGATGTTTGGTCAAATAGCAAAAACGTGCCACCATAGAAACCAAGATGGCGGTCTGAAGTATGCAAAATAGACAACGGAAACACGTATCACCATAACAACACGCGCTGTGCATGCACAATGGTACCATGTATCACTATGGAAATGACTTCACAACATGGCCGCTCACGCGGGGAAACGAGGCCACCCAACATGACGTACCTAGAGCACGTGACTATTACTTCACACTGGGCACCCATGGGGGTGGGGGCGTCCAGCCTCTGACATACTACTGATATGAACCAAGCTACAGTTTCTCCCTGGTGCAACAAATTTGTTTATATCAAAAACATTTACAACATGGCCGCACATTTACAGTTACTTGTCAAATGCAATCGTCGTTACCAGGCATGACGGAGTTGTTTGAAGCCGACAATAAGTAAGGATTCGGTAGATGAAGAGAAGAAAGAAGAGAGCTGTACAGAAAATACAACGTACACTGATATTCGGAGTTGTTAGCAAAGATTTGTCAAAGTGGAAGAAGAGATACTTCGATTAACCCTTCACTTAACATGAAAAGCAGACGACACTTGCAAACAAAATTTTTGAATAACAAATTTTTTTCATTTTTTGTCTCAAAAACATAGGTTATGACCCCTCTTTGGAACGAGCTCGTCGAGCTCGTTCCAAGGAAGGGTCATAACCTATGTTTTTGAGACAAAAATAAAAAAAATAATGAAAATTAATTGGCGATTTTTGTGAATAGCGCTGGCCGGTTTCGGCCGTTATGTTTGGTAAAGGGTTAACTGAACGCCGTGGATTCCCCATCGGGGAAGGCGAGTCATTCCGACAGCCGAACCTGGAAAAGTGGAAACTTTGGACTTTGTGAAAAGAAAGTGAAACAAAAACGCTGTCTGAAATCTGTAACAGATCTGAGAACATTTTGTAATTATTTGATTCAGTTTGATAAATAAAGAGGTTATTACTTGATTAGTTTCATATCAGCCGAGATATCGGGGGCGCGGTGGCGTCGCGGTAGCAGGTTCTCGTCAGATCACCGAAGTTAAGCAACGTCGAGCGCGGTTAGTAGTTGGATGGGTGACCATTTCAGCGACTTATTCGTGCTCCCGCGTTGTGTCCTTGGGCAAGGCACTTAACCCCGATTGCCTACATGGGGGCACGATGACGCTGTGTACTAAGGCGTACTGCACGTCGATGGTGCGCATGTCTTCAACCAATCTAGCCCTGCCTGTGCCGCGATGCAGAGTTCAGAGTTACGATGTTGGAGAGCTGACAGCTGCTCGTCGTTGCTCGGTGGTTCTCTCCGGGTACCCCGGCTTCCTCCACCCGTAAAACTCTCACCGACATGGTATGACCCTGGCTGTTAATGTGTCGTTAAACCCTAATAAAAAAAAATCAGCCGAGATATCAACCTTCGGTAACTACACATCAGCTTGTGATCTTTGGTATCAGGCTGATACGAAGTTACCGCGAGCTGATATGACCATCGATATGAAACCAGTGGCGTGGCTAGGGAGTTGGGGGGGGGGGGGGGGTATTGCCCCCCTCTAAAAATTACAGCGCCCCTCCCCTCTCTAAATAGAATTATTAAGGAAATATACCGGGCCAGACAAAATAACAACGGTAACTAGATCTCCGTAGCTTACAAAATTATGTTGATAGTGGCAAAAAAAAATCAGTTTCGACGTCAATAATTCGATGTGTAGAAAGTTGTTGGTACCTTTAAGTATGATGTAGTATAACAATCCCGGTTGTGAATGGGTTAATAACATCGTAACTTACTTTAAGACAAAGGTGCGAAAATACGGCTGATACTCCCATACCAACCCCCACCTCAGGCCTGCGGACTTCGGATATGCCTGTGGCATATATCGACCTGGCACTCCCAAAAAATTATGCATCCCCTCCTCAGTAGGAAATCCTAGCTGCGCACCTGTATGACACTAACTTAGTAATAACCTTCAAATATATTAATATATAATACACGAGTAGCTTATTACCTAATTGGTTTTCTCCCTGGGGGAATAACGGGCAATTTATAGCAATTTATGCCAATCTCTGCTCTAGTAAACATGTAATAATAATAATTCTACGATGGATTTTTGTTTATAAATTGCAAGGTAAAATGCTGAAGTTGTTCGAATGGCAATTTATTAATAATTGTCGGATGGTAAATCCACCCGGCGATATTTTAGTCGCAATGATTACAGGAACTACCAAATAATTCTCTTTCCGACATCGTCGTTTAAAAGACTAATAACGAGAAAATCTAAACATTGATTTGTGAAGGTTCTTTTTTCTTCACTTTATAATGTTAGATGCTAGCGGGTACGAAAACGTTTTGGTACATGTATTCACAACTTCAACACACGTATAGATCTGATTATGCACTGCACATTCGAGCAAATGGGCCATGGGTGGGCGAGGTCTGTTGGGGACTCGTAAGCATTCAATTAAAACGAGCCAACCAGGGCGATTATATGGTTCGAACCGGTCGGAAAATCCAACTTCCAGAACGCCGCCTCCTCAGTAGTAAGGGGAGGGACTATGGGGACGTGCTTTAACACTGAAAATTCCCATAGGGTTTTGAAAAGTTTTGAAAATTCACGTCTAGAAGGAATATGGGGACCTGATTTAACACTGAAAATTCTCATAGACATTTTTACGCCAGAGTGCCGTCGACACTAAAAATTTCTATAGACATTTTTACGCCAGAGTGCCATGGCGTAAAAATGTCTATGGGAACTTTTAGTGTTAAATCAGGTCCCTATTTTCCTTCTAGACGTGAATTTTCAAAAACTTGCCACTCTGGCGTAAAAATGTTTATGTGAATTTTCAGTGTTAAATCATCTCCCCATATTCCTTCTAGACGTGAATTTTCAAAAACTTCAAAACCCTGTGGGAATTTTCAGTGTGAAATAAGGTCCCATATTCCTTCTAGACGTGACTTTTCAAAAACTTCAAAACTTTAATGGAATTTTCAGTGTTAAATCACGTCCACATAGTCCCTTCCATTACTACTCCCCTCGCAATTGATAGCAAAATTAAATCTCTACACTGTAAACAAACGCAGGTAAAATCAGAGTACTTCTACCGTATAGTTTACGGTAATGATTGTTACTGTTTGAAGTTTTTTGATATAAAAACTTAAAGAGGCGTGTTCATGTACAGTAGGGTAAGTTTTTTTTCAGAATGAACATATCCATCACTTCAATTGGTATCACAGCAGCAAATATTTTCCCATAGGCGACCATTATAACGTTCAAGCTAAAAACGTTATGATCACATCACTTTAATGTTGGCATTCAAATATCTTTGTCAAGTATAGCCCGTCAGACAACTTTTTCTGACCCGAAAACAGGGGGTCGTGCAACAAATAAGAGAGAAAGCCTGACCGGAAGGGAAGTACCGATCACGTGCACCTATTTTTCAGGGAATTCCCAACAAAACCACACCAAAAGTCAACTGTTTTCTTTAGGTCCAAAAGTCATCAAATCACCTTCTTTATTCATCTGGAATATTCAAGAATAATGCAAGATGTCATGAGAATGTTTCAAATGTTTATTGAAACAATATATTTTCCCACGTCTGTTTATTTTTAGAGATTGCATTATTTCAAGGCGGGTAACTCTAATTCAAATATTTACTGCAGCGATACCAATTACTGCCATCATGTTCCATGGCTGATAATTCGTCGCCTGAGTGCTAGAATGTCCTATGTCCCATAGGGGACATAGGACATTCTAGCACTCAGGCGACGAATTTTCGTCCTTGGAAGAGATTTACAGAAAGTTAGCCCCATCCTTCCCCTCCACTCTTTTATTTTCAAAAGTTGTCAGTAAGTTTTACACTAACGGTATGAGAATTATATATAAAAATTGAAATTTTGAAATGTTACCGAAGTTGTATCTTCAATATGGGCATGCTTTCATAAAATTCAGGCATTGTCCTGAAGAGTAGCTTAAAAATACAGAAGATGGCTTTTTTAAAAATTTGTTTCCCAATTAGTTTCAATGTTTGTCTCTTTTTCTCTGTCTAAACCCATTTAAAGATAAAAAAAACGGCGCTTTCCACATCTTTTGATGTTCTGTAACTTTTTTCTGTTCATTATATCAACACTGCGCATCGTGACAAATAATACAGACATATTCCTTTCCATTAATATAAAAGGCTGGGAGGTAAGATTTACTCATTTTTTCTTGGGAAGAATAAAAACTTGCAAATTAATGTAAAAACACATTCGCTAAACTACTAGACAAAGTTGACAGTTAAGTAGTTGTTTTTTAATTAGCTTGCCATAAAAAGCCAAGTTTCGTTTTGTAAATTACTGGAAAAATAACTTCGTTAAACAAAGAGACAAAGAGAATACTTGGGGCGCGGTGGCGTTGCGGTAACCGGTTCTCGTCAGACCACAAAAATTAAGCAAGCAACGTCGAGCCCGCTTAATCATTGGATGGGTGGCCGTCTGAGCGATCAATTCGGACTCCCGCGTTGTGTCCTTGGGCAAGGCACTTAACCCTGATTGTCCATATGGGGGCACGATGACGCCGCGTACTAAGGCGTACTGCACGTCGATGGTACGCACGTCTTCAACTAATCTAACCCTGCCTGTGCTGCAGTGCGGAGTTACAATGTTGGGGAGCTGGTAGCTGCTCGTCGTTGCTCGGTGGTTCTCTCAGGGTACTCCGGATTCCTCCACCCGTAAAACTGTCACGGTCATGATTAGCCATTGTGCATAAGTATATGACCTTAAACGCCAATAAATAAATAAACATAAATAGTCGATACTTAGGGTTTGGTAGGTGTGATAATGACAGATAGTTTTAATGGCGTATTATCTGGGTACTAGTTGCTTCTAATTAGCTTTCCTAAGAAGCCAAGCTTCCCTTTGTAATTTTTAATAAACGAAGCAACAGACAGCTCCGAGAGCTGTCTGTTGTTTTCGTTCATTAAAAGTAACTGAAGGAAACTTCGCTTGTTAATGATGCCATGGGCGTTTTCTCAACAATTACATGATTCTTAATTGGACATGCCTCGCCCATCTAATAAATTCAAGGGGGATAACTTTATCGGAAATCGATTTTCATGACAAAATAAGTCAGGGATGTTTGCAAAATGGCATGCCCATGTTGAAAGTCGCCCTGTTTTGGGAGAGTCAGTTTTAAGGTAGACTAATTGATATATTTCACCTGGAGCCACACGGCGCCATAGGCTGCATGTTAACGATATTAATTGTTCTATACTCTGCAGGACACACGAACAGCTTTCTCGTGTAATGAAGAGAAAACAAAAAGTGGTTACTCGGTTTTACTTAAAGAACAAACACAAAATAGGTCGGCATTGCCAATAGTATAATAGTATTGTATTTTCATCGTAATATTTTACGTTAGAAGTTCAGACATCTGGTTTCCAGTACTTTTACCGTATTTTAACGGTATTTGATTACAGTATACAACCATTTTTTTTCCTTCGCATTCACGCCAGTTCATAGCTCTTGAGCGGAGGTCGCGGACGCAAAAAGTGAATATTTTCGTTGTGCAAATACACAGTCACTGCAGATGCAGGCCAAAATAAAAAAAAGAAGAAAGAGTTCATATGCAAGGACTGCGGAGAGATTTTGAATGGGGAAAGGCTAATGAAGTGTAAGCGGGCGTCCCGTGACCAAATCCGAGAACATCATGCAAACAGGAGTGACCTGCGAATTGATCTGAGCGAGGTTAACTCAGAAAAAACTATTGAGTACAGCGAGACGAATGGGAACTGGAGATGTCCGAATTGCCCATATATATCATTCCCTTACGGAGAACATATAAGCATAATTAGAAAGGTACTGGACCTAAAAAATTAATTGTTTAGTACAAGTAAATAAATTATTTTTGTCTATCTATCAGTATCATACTTACGAACACTAATAAAAATTTTTACTCTTTCTTCGGCGATTTTATTTTCCAGTAATTTGCAAGTTTTTATACTTCCCAGGAGAAACATGTGCACAACTCACCTCCCCGATTTTTATATTGATGGAAAGGACAGCTTTTCTATTATACCTGAAGATGTACACATTGTTGATATAATAATTCTTTTTAATAAATTATAATTAACTGCTCTGGAATGTAACTTACGCGGGCGGATGAGGCCGATTCGTTAGGTGAATAGCCAATATTTACCAATTAACTTCTTTTATGTGGACACTTATTCAGTTCAGTGTGTGGACTATAGTGAATCAGTTATTTCAATCCACCAACTCTGAGTAATATCGTAAAGAAAATGGACTTTGCATAAATTATTTACCTTGAAATTATTTGACGAACGTGGAAGGTCCTATTAAGAAGCAAGTAATTGTTAAAAAAAACATGTCATCAGTTGCTGCTTTTTTGCTACTTTTAATGAACGAAAACAACAGACAGCTCTCGGAGCTGTCTGTTGTTTTCGTTTATTAAAAGTAACAAAAGGAAGACTTGGCATTTTATGGCAAACTAATTAGGAACAATTGGTTAATCTGTCATTAAGAATATCTGTCAGTATTTCACCTAACAACAATGGCTTTTGCTTTTTGTTTAGCGAATGTGCTCTTTCAGTAATTTTCAATTTTTTATTCTTCCCAGGAAAACAGTTAGCAAATCTCACCTCCTAGACTTTTTATATTAAATGAAAGGACACTGTCTGCATTATATGTCACGATGCGCATTGTTGATATACTGAACATTTTTAATTGGGTTTCCGCAGAGAAAAATAGTCAACATTCAAATTGATTGGGGAAAAAATTGTAAAAAGTCAGCTTCTTACACTACTCTGCAGGAAAGTGCCCGAATGTATGTGGGAAATGGTGCGCACTCCGGTGATACAACGTCACTAACATCTCGAGAATTCTATTTTCATGTGAAATTCCTTGTGTTAAATTTACTAACAGTTGAGGGAAATTAAGGGGAGCTAGCTTTCCTGTAAATCCTGCCCATTTGACGGAAATGGTCAGTTATGCGCATCGTGACAATGTTTGGAGTACAATTTATTTATTTATTTATTTATTTATTTATTTATTTATTTATTTATTTATTTATTATGGTTTAACGACACTTTAACAGCCAAGGTCATGTCGTGTCCGTGACAGTTTTACGAGTGGAGGAAGCCGGAGAATCCGGAGAGAACCACCGAGCAACGACGAGCAGCTGCCAGCTCTCTAACATCGTAACACCTCACTGCAGCACAGGCAGGGTTAGATTGGTTGAAGACATGCTCACCATCGACGTGCAGTATGCCTTAGTACAAGGGGTCATCGTGTCCACATGTGGACAATCGGGGTTAAGTGCCTTGTCCAACGATACAACGCGGGAGTCCTAATCGATCGCTCAGACGGTCACCCATCCAAGGACTAACCGGTCTCGACGTTGCTTCACTTCGGTAATCTGACGAGAGCCTTAGAGTACAATACACTGAGTAAGAAATTGGGCAAATCGATACCAGATCACTTAATTGTAAAATATTGGGCTTTTTTAGACAAACTGTTTATGCCAACAGTACTGACAAAATAAATTTTGCTTGCGGGATGAACTTGATGGACACGAGTAAACTCTCACCTCAAAATGGGATTTAACCCTTTACCTAACATGAAAAGCAGACGACACTTGCAAAAAAATTCTTGAATAACTCATTTTTTTCATTTTTTGTCTCAAAAACATAGGTTATTACCCCTCATTGGAACGAGCTCGACGAGCTCGTTCCAAAGAGGGGTCATAACCTATGTTTTGAGACAAAAAATGAAAAAAATAATGAAAATTAATTGACGATTTTTGTGAATAGCGCTGACCGGTTTTGGCATTTACGTTAGGTTAAGGATTAATATGATAACAGAAACTTGTTGAACTTGATGTGACAAGTCTATAATGCGTCATATTCCTTTCATTTTATGAAGTTTTCACCTTCCATTCATTTATTTTAATGCCTCCTAAATGTGTATTATGGTCGTGAAGTAATTCCATTCTATTCCAATTTCTGCCTATCCTGGCTTTTCTAACAACGTCAAGCCACATCAGACTGCTGTTATCAATGGCCGGATGAACTGAAAACGTCCAAATAGCTTTCTCTGTGTGTTGTTAAATTAGTAATGAATTAATGCACCAGGTAGTCGTATTACCGTAATCCTATTCTTTATCGGAAGTAATTACTATGCACGTGCTGAAAAACAGCGGCAAATTAAAGGACTAAATGTAAAATACAGATATATTGATTAACTTAAAATAAGTTACCAACTCATGCATTTTAATGATGAAGGAAAGGCCATAACGTACAACACCATATGTCAAAGTAAACCATTTCATAACTTTCTAGAATGTCTCGTCCAATGCGTTATCCTCGAAGCTTTTGAGGACCAATGTTGGCGTCAAATCCAGGGACGTAACGGCTCGAGTTGGGGGCAAAGGGGATCACGTACCCAACAAAAGAGACACAAATATATGTATATAATTATATACCACTCAAAGTTTGCTAAGCACCAAATATTTGACACATCATTGTGAAATTTGCTTGTGACATATTTTCGATATTTTTGGTGAATATGATTGAGGAAAGTATTGAGATGGTCCCTAGTGTTTACATTAGCTCTCTTGAGAGGCAGACTTTCCGAGACTGTCATGGAAAGCATGTACCCCTTGATTTTCATGATGTTTTCGTGTACTGTCTACATGTACATGACATGTGTAGGGTATTCAGTCTTCATTTCAACACAAACCCTTGTGATTTAATGATTGAATATGGCAAATGCAAATGTATGAAGACATTTGTCTAAAGCAGAAATGTGGCGGGCTGTAGGGAAGATGGAGCAAGGGGCTACCCATCGTCAGCTTGGTGAAGCCCTTGGTGTGCACCATATCGTGATCAACAGAGCCTGGGCAAGATTTCAGCAGTATTGCACAAGAGTAAGACGGCATGGTGGTGGCAGAGACAAGGCAACATTCAGGCCCGCAGGAACTGCTTTGCCACAGCAACCCAGCTGCGCAGTGACCTTCAGAATGCATCTGGGGTAAATGTTTTGACGCAGACTATCCGGCCAGTGTTGCACGAAGGTGGTCTCCGATCGAAAATACTATGTATTCGCATTCCGCAGTCCCAGAACCACCGCTAGGCACGATATGAATGGGTCATTGACCACGTTGGATGGACCAGAGAAGATTGGCGACCTGTCCTTTTTACAGATGAGTCAAGGTATTGCCTAGACCACACAGATGGGCGTTCTAAGGTATGGAGAAGACCAGGAGAGCTATTCCATGTAGCCAACATTGCTGAGTATGACCGCTGTGTTGGAGGGTCAATCATGGTCTGGGGCGGCATAAGCAGGGATGGGCGTACAGAGCTCTGTGTCCTTGAACGTGGCACATTGACTGCACAGCAGTATATTGATGAGATCTTGGATGTCCACGTGAGATTGTATGCAGGTGCAGTGGGTGATAGATTCATTCTGATGGACGATAATGCCCGTCCTCGTGTTTCCCATGCTGTCGGGAGTACTGACAGAGGGAGAGGATTGAGCATATGGACTGGCCAGCAAGATCCCCTGACCTCAATCCAATCGAACATGTCTGGAATGAGTTGCAGCTTGCAATTTCAGCCCGTCCAGTCCAGCCAAGAAGTGTTCAGGAGCGTGGTGCCATGCTGGTCCGAGAATGGAACACCATCCCACAAAAAAACACCAGGAGCCTGATTGGGAGCATGAGAAGGCGTTGTCAAGCTGTTATTAACGTTAATGGGTCTCATACTCGATATTGAAAGCATACCAGTTCGCTCCGTCAAGATTTTGGTGAATTGAAAAATTTCCTGTTTTACCAATAATGTCCATTTTCCATGGTTAATGTGTTCAAAAGCTAAAAAATAATGTCAAACACAAATAAAATCTTAATTTCTGTACTTTAATCATTCAAGATATAATTAAATAAAATATATATACACTTTTCATTACAATATTTCAAGTAAAACGTAAAACAGGTAGCTGGATATATTTGGTGCTTAGCAAACTTTGAGTATACACACTAAAAACTAAAGTGTTAAAACTGACACTTTCAATGTGTTAAACCCATTCTAACTCTTAGGGTTTGATTTTAACACTCAAAGTGCAATGCTTTAAGTACTTAGACATTACAATCGTCAGACATCTGAAACTTGAATGGATGGCACTTCCCATGTGTCTAGCATTGGTGGTTCTTCCAGAATCGTCCATAATTTGATTTGCGCTTGGTGGGTACATAATTAAAAGGACACAACGCAGATGACGCGGATCAGGCTCGAGAGTTCGAGCCTGATCCGCGTCATCTGCGTTGTTTCCTTTTAAGTGTCGCGACATTGCACTTGTCAAGTGGTATTATTGTAACACTTGTCAAGTTCTGGGATATCTACACTTGAACAAAGTGCTAGTTCAGCACGTAGTAAGTGTTAAATACAGCACTTCAAGTGTAGTTTTTAACACTTTAGTTTTTAGCCTGTAGTATATATTGTTTCTTTCGTAAATACGATTAGTTTGGTGCTAGAGACAGCTTGTTAGAGCGACATCTCACTACTGGGTCATACGGGGGTGGGTGGGTGGGATGGGTGCCTAGCGACATAATTATTTGGTTGTCGGGTTTTCTGGGTCTGGTGAACCACGGAATAAATATTTCATAAATTTTATTTCGTCGCGACGAGGAAATTGTTAAATTTAGTGCCAAAAATGTATATTTTTCTCGAATTTAAAGACTGTAGTGGAGACAGATGAAAACAGGGGAATCTTTGGTTATAGCTTAAAAGTAAAGAGTCGATGCAACCCTTCCTGCTTTTTCTCAATACGATTGCAATGACAAGTTACTAAAGACAATGTTGGGCTAATCTCTCTCTCTCTCTCTCTCTCTCTCTCTCTCTCTCTCTCTCTCTCTCTCTCTCTCTCTCTCTCTCTCTCACTCTCTCTTTCTCTCTCTCTCTCTCTCTCTCTCTCTCTCTAGAGAGAGAGAGAGAGAGACCGAACGAGAGAGATGAGAGAGGGGAGGGAAAGAATTTCTGAAAATGTTGAGCTGGTATGTATCCTCTCTGTCCTTCCCGGTTCCTACGTCCTTGGCTACTCGGTATGTAACTTTATCTCTTTACTTTTACTCTCTTCTTCAGCTGTCTTGTTGGGTATTTTTCTACACAGCGTTATGTCATACCGGGTTACCAATGGCGCGGATCTCTGATCTTAATAGCAGTTTGGAGGATTTTTTCTATTTATGTGTGGCTGAATGCTTTTGATGTTTTATCTCTTGAGTATACTCTGCTCCCTGTTTTGATTTTCTTGGGTACAATATGATTTATTACACCCCTTCGTTATAGAAGTGTAGAATCTACTGTTATGACAGTTCGATGTTTAGCTGTCAACGTGTAAAGTAAAGTTCAGACAGCATCAGGTAGTTCACTATCCTATTTCTACAACCAATCGAATCCAAACTAACTGACCAGATCTGAAATATTTCAAACTATTGAATCTAAAACATAGGCGATGGACTATTTAAGGGCTAGACTGGTTCCAGGCCATAATAATGTCGAATTTCTCACATAATTTGCCTGGTGGCCTGAGAGCTTGCGTTGGTGCAGATAAATTCACAAGCACACACTATTACTAGGGATTTTAACATATAGTTTGATGATACCATCTAACCCTTTACCCAACGCAGACGATATCAAAATTTATTATTTTAAATATCATTTTTTCAAATTTTTCAAACAAATTCAACAAAACCATATCATGTGACCCCCCGTTGGAACGAGCTCGACGAGCTCGTTCCAACGAGGAGTCACATGATATGGTTTTGCTGAAATGGTTTGAAAAATAATATTTTTTCAACTGCTGAA
Source organism: Pictodentalium vernedei (assembly GCA_031216915.1). Lineage (NCBI taxonomy): Eukaryota > Metazoa > Mollusca > Scaphopoda > Dentaliida > Dentaliidae > Pictodentalium > Pictodentalium vernedei. The sequence continues at coordinate 42,539,189 of CM062288.1, forward strand.
TTTGCAGATTACGCGGGCGGATGCGGGAGATTTGTTAGGTAAAGGGCTAAGCCCTTAAGGTTACTCATGTTTACAAGCTTCACCACTTCAAGATATATACGCGATTCCTAGCGCATAATATTGTAATTGGTACGTGCCCTCTTGCTCTATAGTTGAGATTACAATATTCATGCTCGGTGACGTTCGTGTGCGATCGAAGAGGTGTTTAGTGTATTATACCTATACCATAGACCAGTCGTGAAAGGTTGTGAGTTCGCGTGACATTATCCATTTAATGTCATCGTTCCATCCTACATAAAGGAGAAATTAATTTAATGAGCAGATAATACTACGCCACATCTTAACAATTAATATAAGTATACACTCTCCCGATAGGAGATCGATTCAATTTTCAGCACCGTTGGGTGTTTATTGGCCGTAAAAGGACACTTCCGTACACATTTTCATTATATGTCTGCTCTTTCTTCTATGGAATGCGATTTTACGTGTGAAGCAAGGACGTCGCAAGTGTCGATTTGTAATACAGTTAAAACTAGAAGTCCTGTCACGAACTGTGCACTTATCTAGGCTTAATTACGCGTAGAAATTGCGCGCAATTGCCATATCGAATGACATCCAAAACCACGGCAGGTTCTCCAGGTTACTCATGGCAAACACAGGCAATGTTTCAGCCAATGGACCTCCGGGTTACCCGGAGGTTCATTGGCTGAAACATTGCGTGTGCCCAGGTCATATAAACAGAATTTGATAGCCTTACTGTGGTCATAACGCGTAGATTAACACGCGGAACGACGTGCTATTTGTGCACATTTCATGACAGGACTTATAGTTTTAACTGCATCACAAGGTCATTTAAGTTCATTTAAAATTCTGTATTTAAAAACATTCCGTAATTTTCTGTTACGATAGACCATTAATTTGAAAAATGTCTGAAATGAATGGGACCTGAAAGCATTGCTATTTCAAGTAAGGGCAAAGAATTGTATAGACCACGGAGATGTTAAACTGGTCATTTTTGTTTGGTACATTAGGGCTCATTTTAAAAGTTATTTCCAAAATCCAAGGCTTCGTTGAGTTAAAAGTTGGATAATATACCCTATTGATACTTTGTATTTTTATAATAATTGTAGCAGAAAGTTTTCTTCAAGTTATAATGTGATACACTCTAAAACAGTTGGGTTAAACATTAACCCAGTTCAACTGGGTTGGGTGAATATGAACCCAATTGGGTTCACATTCACCCAATCCAGTTGATGTGGATTCATTGTTAACCCAACTAGTTTTAGAGTGTACACGTGCCTGATAATCGTTTCGTCCCCACAGTAGACAGAGAGGTGACTGTTTTTGACGTAACCCGAGGAACGTAAGAGCCGTAGGGGCTCAGGGATGGGCATATGCCCCCAACATTTTCAGAAATTGCTGGGGGAGAGTGAGAGATAGAGAAAGAGAGAGTTTCCAACATTATTTTCACCAATATATTCTCTCACCATCATGCGACCTGAAACATGTAGTTATACCGTTATTACCCTTTCTACTATATAAGAGAGACCTATGACATAAATTTTAGCTTTACACACCATCCGTGGTGAACATGTCAGCAATGGAATTTGAGTACTTAAAATGTACAACTACAGTGGAACTACATCCATGTTGACCTTTGGTGACCTCGACCTGAGTGCGAACTTGTCTAAATGTATCGCTCTTCGCCTCGCGAAGAGTGAAATGAAAGCCGCACTTATTTATTACGTTTTTAAATGCGTGTTTACATCATAAGATACCAAACATTAACAAACATGCAGTGTCTCATGTTAATAAAGCATCCATAGCCCGAAATATGTTATTAAAATGAAAAATGCCCCGTGACTTGCGCTTTTCTTTTTCCATTTCGTTTCGGTGATAAAATTGACAGCGGAAGAACCGCCCACCGGTGCTCATGCAAACAAAAACAGATTCGCACGTGCGAACGTCTGCTGCTCAGTAAAATCAAGAAGAAATAATAGCGACTCTTAATAATCTGACGATCACGGTATACATAAATTTTATTACACGCCTGTTCTATGTAATCCCCATCTGTAGAAATACTAAACTATGCGGAAAATGAAAATCTGTTCCGCATATACGTGCGGAACGGAAATCGTTGACGGACTATTTTTAAATACGAAATAGTAACACGGGTTCCCCTTGCAAATTTGGTTGACGATGAAATGTGTTCTTTTTGTTGATAGCTGTCAAATGAATTTCTGAATGTCCTTCTAATAATTGTTTTTTTATAGACGTGAAGGCGTGTAACAAACACAGAACAACACACGCATCTGAATGGGTTAATCGATATGGCACTTATGCCATCGCGGAAGGATAAAACGAGAGGCCTGCGGCCTCTCGTTTTATCCTTCCGTGCTGGTACTCGTGCCATTTCGATTAACCCATTCACACGCGTGTGTCGTTCTGTGTATTTTCTTAAAGTAGCTTGGTGTACCAAATGTACACAACTCGTGGTGAAGTAGCGTTAACCACGAGCCTTTGGCTTTCCGGCATTGTAATCTTATTGTGAATTTGTGGGAAGCGGGTGCATGCACTGACTCTTTATTCTTAAGATGTGACCGAAGATTCTCTCGTGTGATTTGTGTCTTCAACGAGGCCTTTAGAGTTGAGGGAAAATGTGTACTTACAGCTCCATGTTCTGTACATTTACAACTCCTGCATGTTCTGCATATTTACAGATATATGTTTAATACTTTTTATTAAATATGAAGGGGGCGATGTGGCGTTGCGGTAACCGGTTCTCGTCAGATCACCGAAGTTAAGCAACGTCGAGCCCGGTTAATCCTTGGATGGGTGGCCGTCTGAGCGATCGATTCGGACACCCGGTTTGTGTCCTTGGGCAAGGCACTTAACCCCGATTGTTCACATGGGGGCACGATGACGCCGTGTACTAAGGCGTTCTGCGCATCGATGGTGCGCATGTCTTCAACCAATGTAACCCTGTCTGTGCTGCAGTTCGGAGTTGCGATGTTGGGGAGCTGTCAGCTGCTCGTCGTTGCTCGGTGGTTCTCTCCGGGTACTTCGGTTTCCTACACTCGTAAAACTGTCACCGACACGATATGACCTTGGTTGTTAATGTGTCGTTAAACCTTAATAAATAAATAAATAAATAAATAAATAAATAAATAAATAAATATGAAGCCCAAATTGTGCAATGCTTTGAGGTGCGTTACTCCAAAGCTTCGTCTGTTGTATTCCGGCAATGCCACCAAGGCACATGGGCCACTCCTAGGACTGGCATGATTTTGAAATTTCGTGATCGACTTTTGAAGAAGAATATTCGATTAAAGTCGACCTTTGTATCACCGGCGAGTCACGTGCGTGCGTGCGTTCGTGCGTGCGTTCGTGCGTGCGTGCGTGCGTGCGTGCGTGCGTGCGTGCGTGCGTGCGTGCGTAAAAGAGGGAGAGAGATTTTAGGCCAACATTATTTTACTGTTTCAGCATTTCTGTACAACGGACGTTTAGGTCGAGAAAAATGCACAGTTTTCGCCCCGAATTTAACAATTTTCTACGTTTTGCAGAAATTTATGTATATGTATCGGATGTGATAGAAAACACCACATCGTTTAAACCAGTGTGTTTTGACTTTTCATTTCTTCATTTGGGTTTGGGTATGTGTTTGTTTTTCATAAGATTGGAGAAAATAACATAAACGTGTATGGAAAAGAAACGCTATGGAAATAAACAGATTGAACTGGCACGAAAAGGATATACCAAATCTCAGAATCCTTTTTACGGATTCACACTTGTGGAGTTGTTTTCAAGGATATGTCAGTAGTAATGGAGTCCCTTTTTTCTGAGATGAGTGGACGGGTCGTACGTGGAGTCACTCTTTCAAGCAATTGCACATGAGCACATACCGGCACATAGAGCATGTTCCCATGTACTACATGTGATGTGTACACACCGTTACACATTGTGTACTAGCATACACGCACATTTCATAAAACACCTTACCACATTGCGTGCAATCCCCTCTATGGTCTGTGTATGTCCACGGAATCACTCTTCCGTCATATGTACCTATGCGATGCATAGGTTGTGCACAAGTTGTGCACTAGTGCTCAAGCGCAATGCACCAGTCCCACGTTCCGTTGCCCTCCACATACAACACCATATCTTGCAACCAACTGAATGTCGGCACACCTTGTTTCGGCAACCCACTCACAACACCCATATCTTACAACCGATTGGACTTCGGCAGCCCTTTTCCGAGATGAGTCGCAAGAGCAAGGAGTCTGTATTCATTTAGTAGTTGAAGCCGAGTATGATAGTCAGGCCTGGCATTTTTGGGGAGTGCAGGAGTGCTGCACGCCTACCGCACGCCTAGAAAAAATTGAGGACGGCAATTTTTTGCACCCCTTGATTTTCTGGAATGTCAGACCTGTTTGGACTGCCTTTAAAGTCTATCATATAGACCCCCGAGTTCCAATGTGTTCTCTGTGCCTACAGGCACAGAGAACACATTGGAACTCGGGGGCCGATTTGTCAATGTTGTATTGATTCGCATTAATTCTTGACCCATTCTGTGTTGTTTTTCGATAGATTTTGAGTGTAGAAGACAGTCACATAAAAAATGAATGCAACATTTTGAATAATGAGAAAAGCATGCCAATTATTCCACTATGTAGTTAAATGTAGTACAATTTTTCAGTCACAATATTAATACCTTGAATTGAATATAACCAAAATAGCATACAAGGTTTTGGATTGAAAATTTCATGTGCAACAGCACTCCCAATCAATCTGAGAAGGGCAACTGTTTTGCACTCCTGGATTTTCTTGCCAGGCCTGGATAGTGATATGAACTTGGACCCGTGCCGGTAGTTGTGTAATGTAGAAATAGGCACTTGGAGCCATTCACGGAATTGGTAGTGGTTGAGTACTGGACACAGAGTCCATCGCCTTAATATGAGCCAAGAGAATACTGCTTGCAGAAGTTTTCAAGGTTGATTCGTTTCGGAAACTCTAATTTTGGATATCTCATATTTTTTGATTGACTGGCCAAAACTGAAAACAAGTCACCAATTGAAATCTATACCGTCAATACCCGAATGGAGACTGAGACAATTTGCCACATATCAACTCTTAAGAAGGAAGAATTTGCAAATGTTTGATTATTTAAGAATCGATGAGATGAGATTAGATACGATTTGAACTCCTGTAAATGATTCGATTCGAGATTTGATTCGACACGGAAGTATAGATTCGCAGATCCATATCATTTAGAGAAACTCAGTATTTGCTATATCACCATGTGTTTCTAGCGACAAAGGTTTCTTCTCTTAGTTGGTAGAAATAATTATGCTTCAAACCAGGCATGTTAAAGTACCGCCGGTACCATAGTAACCGGAACCGGTACCAGGACAAGTCAACAAATGGGTGACATCACAATCAGATGGGAGAAATTCGCATTTAAACCTACCCAGTCCCCAAGATCGCAGAGACAAACATGGCATCGTACCAATTATTCTGTGGCGAAATCAAAGTAATCATAAAGCACGATTTTTACATCAAAGTAATCATAAAGTACGAAAATCGTGCTTTTATGATTACTTTGATTTCGCCAAAGAATAATTGCTTTGAAGTAGCCGATGACGGTGCTTTCATTGTCTTTGATGCAACATTTGGAAAGTTAAAATGATCGGCCTTATCGAGGTGGTAGTGCAGACAGAACATGCCCCTTTGGAGTGTTTTCATATGTCCATTCACAAATAAGCTGAAAGTATGTCGTGTAAGTGTGCCATACACAATTCGTCCCCCGAGTTCCAATGTGTTCTATGTGCCAATAGGCACATAGAACACAATGGAACTCAGGGGGCGAACTAATAGCCTGTTTACCCTCGTTCAGTTAGGAATTTCCCCATAAAATAATTTTGCCCCGGTACCGGTGCTGATTTGAGCATGAGGGAACCGGCGGTACCTGTATCGGTACAGGTACCGGTTGACATACCTGCTTCAAACACTATGTATCGTGAGATTCCCCAATAATGGCTTTTTTGGCTTTCCTCGTTCAGTGATTTCAACATTTATTCATTAAATTATTGGAATTTGAAGAGAAGTTTACCCTTAGATATTTACGAATAGATAATTCGTCCGATTAACCCTAACACAAGACGTGACATCATTAAGCATTTCCGCCATGTGTCCTCATATGAGAACATATGTCCAACAGTGTGATTGAACTGAAGTTATCACTGTTGACCAAGCGCAAGTGCTGCCTATTTTTGTATACATTTAGCCCCGCAGAGAGACCCCTTTAACTAAATATAAGCCTGTATATACTCTTAGGTTGAAGGGCACGCCCACATTCGACTTTCCGATCCATGGTAACGTATTTTCATGATGAGGGGGCTTTGGGGAATTCTTTGTCGTACTCCCCTTCGTCTGGGACTGTAAATTTGGCGGCTTCGCGGATGATGCACAAAAAGTTTAAGTCTCGGCGACTTTTAAAGAGAGAATTAAACCTGCCTTTAAAAAACGATCTGGAGAGTTTTAATAGACAGTGAGAATCTGGAGCGGCCCCATCTCTAACAAAAATAAAGATTCAGAGAATCACAAAACGACTTCTCCGCGAAGAAAACTGTGATGGAAGAGAAGCCGATAAATTGAGTTACACAGAGGAGAGATGAACTCGAAAATGCCACAGGGAATGAATTCATGAAAATGAAACATATTTCCGTGACATGAATTATTAATTGTCAACGTCGATGGTAATGTGTTACAAAAGAATTAGTTTTCATATGCGTAGTAATTTTTCGCAGTGGTACTTAGTTTCACTGTTCGCTGTCTGGCTTATTTCCAAGACGGAAAATAAGCAGACTGTCATCTGCAAAATGAGGTCCCCAGAGGGTGAATTTAGTGATGCTACCCTGCATATGCAGGGTAGCATTACTAAATTTACCCTCTGTGAACCTCAATCTGAATCAGGGTCTCAAAACTAAACAGAAAGAGGTACCCAGAGGATAAATTGGCCCACTGTATGGGATCGCACCATCAAATTCACCCTCTGGGGACCTCATTCTGCAAATGTCAGGCTGCTTATTTTCAGGCCTGCTTCTTTCCCTGCAAAATTGTTCAAATACTTCTTATTAGATTTCCAACATCACATTGAACGGTCCCTTCGTTCCTTTCGCTCCCCGAATCAATACTTTCCTAGGAATTTATAAACCTACTGCTGTTTTGATCGGAAAATGAAAATGCAAAAACAAAAAAGAAAATATTTCGAATTTTGTGTGAGTCATTTTTCGAGATTTTGATTGACAATCTGAGGCATTGAGAAAGAGAACTTGAAATGTTGTGCCATCATGCTCACAGCATTCATCAGACGGGGAGCCACGCTGACTTTCTTACCGACTTCCAACATCTTGCGCTCGTGTCGGGAAGGTAATACATTTGTAACAGTATTTATTTATTTATTTATTTATTTATTTATTTATTTATTTATTTATTTATTTATTTATTTATTTGGTTTAACGACACTTTCGACAACCAGAGTCACCTCGTGTCGGACATTTTTACGTGTGGGGGAAGCCGGAGTACCCGGAGAGAACCAGTGAGCAACTGCCAGACATCCCAACGTGCTAACTCCGCACAAGCAGGGTTAGCACTGGCTGTAGACAAGTGCACCGTCGATGTACTGTACGCCTTAGTACACAGTGCCACGGTTCCCCACATAGGCAATCGAGTTGAAGTGCCTTGCGCTATGACACAACGCATTAACCCCTAGCGGAGATCGTACGGTGGACCTTTCGGTTTGAAGTCCAAACCGTAACCACTGAGCCACCGAACTCCCACTTCTGTATCACACTGCTGTGTAATTGTGCCCTCACTAGCAGTGTATCACATATTATCATGTCACCTGTTTAATTTGACCAATAGCCTAATACTCTAATAGCATCGGTAGAAAAAGCGAGAGTACAGTTAAAACTGGAAGTCCTGTCGCGAATAGTGCGCTTATCTAGGCTTAATTGTGCTTGGAATTGCGCGCAATTGCCATATCGAATGGCATCCAAAGCACGGCAGGCTCTCTTGGTTACTCATAGCTAACACATGCAATGTTTCTGCCAATGGACCTCCGGGTTTCCCGGAGGTCCATTGGCTGAAACATTGCTTGTGCACTGGCCATATGTACAGAATTTGATAGCTTTACTTGGGCCATAACGCGTACATTAACGCGCATATCAACGTGCTATTTTTGCGCATTTCATGACAGGACTTCTACTTTTAACTGTACAAGGAAGGAACCACAGAGGAACGGAGACCAGCTGACAGACTCCCCAAAATACTAACTCCACACAAGCAAGGTTAGCACTGGTTGAAAACTACAGCACCATCGATGTGCAGACGCCTCAGAACATAGCGTCGGGTTGTACCCGGTGCTTCATACAATTAAATTGCTGATGATTATTCCTAAAATAAGCGTTTCGAATCTAATATTATTGCGTCTGTGGAAATATTGCCGACGGGTGGACAGTGATTGGTCCTTGACGGCCGTACTGTATCTTCAAACACTCAGTAGAAATTTATAATCTGATTCCACAATATGCTAGGATATATTGTCTGCTAATAATAGTTATGAACACTATTGTCATTATTTTAGATTTGTTTCGATTCGGTCTTGTGGGTTTAGGCTGAATGTCAGCTTCATAAATCGAAAACATATATTTTGGTGGTGAGTTATCATTTGTCTTGTATCATTATTTCTCTCATAGTATCATTCTATCACAATTTTAGCTGCCACGTGATTCATTGCTTGGAAATAAAATATATTTAGCCTCTTAGGAAATTCCCATATATTTTTTAACACAAACAAACTTTGGGCATCTTTGGTCATGTAACCATCACATTAAGGGGTTGTTTAACCCTTTAACCAACGTAACGGCCAAAGAAGGCTTGCGCTATTCACAAAAATCGCCAATTAATTTTCATTATATTTTCATTTTTCGTCTCAAAAACATAGGTTATGACCCCTCTTTGGAACGAGCTCATCGAGCTCGTTCCAATGAGGGGTCATAACCTATGTTTTTGAGACAAAAAATGAAAAAAAGATAGTTATTCAAGAACTTTTTGCAAGTGTCGTCTGCTTTTCATGTTAGGTAAAGGGTTATGAAAGGAAAATTAGCTTATTTTGAGATTCCTTCCTCTGATATTCCATAACTTAAAAACAAATATACACAAACTATACATCAAAATGAAGGATAAGACGTATAGAACACTAAAAATCTGTGTATTCAACACACATGCTGACAACGGGCATCAACGGTTCCTGAAAATCCGATACCATACTCGTACCGGAACTGTTAATAAGATAATATTTCAGGAGAACAGGAGGCCAAAGGTTTTTCAGATAACCAAGAAAAAGTTAGGCATTCAAAGCACTTTACGATGCAGCAACAGGACTACATCTGGGGAAAGGCAAACACTATCTGCATTTTTTATTGAAAAAGGGAACCATTGTCAACGTACATTTGTATGTCACGTGATACCACAAATTTTAATCGCAAACTAAACGCGCAATTCTAGGGAAAAGTCAAGCAGGTGTCATGATACTTTGTAAATAATATGGCAACTGTGCAGTCTCCATCTAATAACAGTCTGTAGTGTGATGGCGATCGGTTCCGTTGTTGGATTTACGTGGCATTGTATATCGATATTTTATTCAGCCTTGTTAACCTTGACCGAAGCGTAAACAAATAGAAAGCAAAGAAAAGCTGAGAGTTTTTTGGAATTTATCCCCACGCAGCTCTTTCGTTGCGTTTTGAAGGATTCTGATTTTCTAGCCCTGTTAGTTTAAACATATTTTATTGTCATTAGATTAAAAACTGACAAAAGGATTGGAACACAAGTTATTAAACTTATATAAGTTCCTCTCCTAAAACATTCAATGGCAGCTAACAAAAATATGCGAAAACAAACCAAACAAAAAAAAAAACAAAAAAAAAAAACATTTTATATCTACAATACAATAAACATGCTTCAAACCAATTCATAGTAGCTGGAGAGAAGTGAAAGACACGACATGCAGGTACGGGATAAGATGGTATAAAGCAAAAGAAAGCAGAGGATAGTTGAGTGTTGTGTCCTTATCGTACGGATGGGGCCATCGCAAGTCATCATCGAGCCTTAACTTGATGTTGGAGAGAAGGCACACCAAAAAGGGGTAAGGTTGAGAGTTAACTAAAACGATTGCTACCTGAAATAAAGGACCGTACTAACTTAAAAATCAGATTGTTTTCATTTTGTGATAGATTAGGTTTTCCGAAAAGAACATCGTCTGTGGAGGTAATGTTAAATTGAGAAAGTCGTCTGAAGAGGATTTCACGCTGGACTACGTAGTGAGGACATTCGAAGAAGTAATGAAAACTGTTTTCAAGTACGTGTCATCAACTACACCTGGATGTATCAGATATATAATTTGCATATTTATCACCGTTCAGTTCGCTGCAGCTATTCCTTAACCAACAATGTAGAATGTTCAGTTTCCTTGTTCCGGGGAGAAATAAAGCGGAGATTTCACGACAGGATTTAATTTTAATAGCTTAATTTTAGTTTTAAACTCATTTACAGTTTCAGCTGATGACACGTATTGAGGTAAATTGTTCCAAGCCACTACCATGGATGGCAAGAAGGATCTTTTAAAATGTTCGGTTCGGGATTGATACATGGTAAAATGATCTGCGTTGCGTAGGTTGTAGGTCCCTCAGTCCCCAACACGGGGAGGTAATAAGTTAAATGAATAATCAGGGACTTTTTTATTTACTATTTTATACATTGTGCAGTGTTTGTGTATGTCACGACGCTGTGCTAGACTACACCGGCCTAACTCCAAAAGAATATTCTCTGTAGAAGTTGATCTTGTTAGACCTGTGACAATGCGTCCTGCTTCCACATGTAATCTATCGAGTCGTTTGAGAAGGTAATTAGGCGCACAGTCCCAAATAGCATCCCCATAGTCCATAAGAGGTAATATGTATGATAGGTACAACTTTTCCAAGGTTTTACGAGAAAGTTTTAATTTAAGTTTCCTTAACAGTGATAATCTGGGTGCAACTTTTTTACAAGTTTCGTTAATTTGAACATCCCATTTTAAATTGCTTTGGATAAATATTCCTAAATGTTTGTGAGAGTTACATGGGCGAATATTAGTATTATTAAAAGTAATATATGGAAGCCCTGTTCTCAGATGCAATACATGAAGCATAGATGGCCACAAGTTGGTCTCTTGAGTTCCAATGTGTTATATGTGCCTACTGGCACATAGAACACATTGGAACTCAGGGGACGAGTTGTTCTCGTGAAATATTATTTGATTGATTGTTCTGGTACGAATATGATAGCAGACTTTTAGGAACCTTTAATATTAGTTTGCTATCAACTCAGTGAATTAATTGTAGAAAATGTTTCGTGTTCTAACCTTTATAGCCTTCATTTTGATGTATAATATGGTGTGTATTTAATATACATTGATGGAATATCAGACTTGGGAATTTCAAAGTAAACCAATTTTCCTTGCACATATAGCACCATAAGAGGTATCATCTGTTTATTATTTTCGTAACAATTTAGGGGTATCATTTGTTTATTTCCAAATTAAACAAAATACTGCATTTTGATTGGCTGAGAGGTACGGTGTAACTTGCAATCCACAGCGGCTTTTTTTTACACCGTGTTTAACCACGGTGTAAAAACAAGAATATATAAGAGCAGCTGTATGGCTAAAAAGTACCTATTTTTAATTATTAATTCATACCTTCTGCTCGGTTATGTTCGAACAAAAATAAAAATACAGGAAATTTAATATTTATGTGCAATAAAATATTACAGTTATGGATGTCATTGGAACTGTCTCTTTGAGCCAGTTCCATCGACATCCATATTTGTCTGGTTTTATTTAAGAAACTTGCAAAGTACAAATTTTCTGTCAGTTGTTGCACACAATGTAGGTTAAAGTATTAAGTACACCAAAATTCTTGGAAATAAATCCGTTATTCTTGTGTTTTTCAGGGTGTATGGGAATTTACACCGGATTGGGAACTCATACACTCTTCGGCTTCGCCTCAGGGTGTATGAGTTCCCAAACCGGTGTAAATTCCCATACACTGGAAAACACAAGGATAACTAAAGTTATTATTTTAATAATAATACAAATCCAGGAGGTATGAAATTTTGCTTACTTATATCCATTTTTGATGTTGGGGATCCATCCGATTTGAGGAATGGCCAAATGAACTCAATTCCGATTTTGGTCCATACTCTAGGAGGCAATGTTATCGATGTCATGTGGCTGACGGTACTCACAGTCATTTCATTCACACATTGACGCTCAGCGCAACTTTGTATAAATTTCTTAACTTCATCCACTATTGAGACCCACTAAAATCTGGATTTGAGAATATCATATGAATTATCCCGTCCCAAGTGGCAGGCTGTTCGGTGTGACATTGTCCTTTTTTGACCAATGAATTTTTTTTTTATTTTTTGAAACATAAAATAAATCATCTTCTTCCAGCACAAAATTCTTGGCTTTTGTCTTTAGTGCTCTCTTTTTATTATCTGAAAAGAAGCTGTTGGGGTATTTGTGCCTGGAAATAAAATCCCAGAGTGATTTGTATTGTTCAATGTTAAATGGTGGAATTGACGTATATAATTGCGGTCAGCGATTCAAATTCTTACCAGGCGGTAAAGTGTCCTCGTCTTTTTTTCGATTTAAGACCTTTGACCAAGATTCGGCAAAATTATGGACTAGCGATTGATTGTGCAATCGACAAAAAGACACTTCATCGCCTCGCAAACATTTTCATCGATGACCGCAACTTTACATGCCAGTTGCACCATTTAGTAAATTCCGCACGAGAAAGTCACTTCGCTTGAGTGTTAGGCACTCAATTTCCCCGCACCTGTACAAAAGAGTGCCTTTGAACACAATATGTAAACCTACCCGCTCATTTTGTTTTCTCGCAGTTGTGGATTGTCCGTTCCTAAACGCGTATCCGACAGCTTATATATAGAATATACCCATAGTAGCTTGGTGTACTAAATGTTCACCACGAGTGGTGAACATTTGGTACACCAAGCTATTTTGGGTATATTTTATTTATACCATGATCGTCAGATTATTTAGAGTCGTTATTATTTTTTCTCGCTTTTATTGAGCAGCAGACGTACATACGTGTGAATCTGTTTTTGTTTACGTGAGCATCGGTGGGCGGTACTTCAGCTATCAATTTTATCTCCGAAACGAAATGGAAAAAGACATTGACCCTTTTTCATTTTAATAACAGAATAACATACTATTTTGTGTTATGGATGCTTTATTAACACGAGACAGGGCGTGTTTGTTAATTTTTTGTGTCTTTTTAAAAACGTAATAAATAACTGCCATTTTCATTTCACTCTACGCGAGGCAACTTGCGATAAATTTAGACAAGTTCGTATTCAGGTCGACGTCACCAAAGGCCAACTTGGATGTAGTTCCACTGTAGGTGTAAAATTTAACTAATGAAATTCCATTGTAGGCTTGTTCACTACGGTTGATATGTAAAGCTAAAATTTATGTCATAGGCTTTTCATATATATAGTAGAATAGGTAATCATGGTTAAATAAATATATTTATTTTTGTTTTCAGCGACCCCATCAACACCTCAGATAGACTACGATATATTAGTTGTGGAACACAACGAGACCTTTCCATTGAAGTGCACAGGAAATGTGGGATTCCCTGCAGTTAACTTAGAATGGTATTACCGAGTACCCGGACAGAGGAAATTTCGTGTAGTCAAGACAAAGCAACATAAAGTTTTGACTGCGGACGATGAGTGTACTATGAAAGAAACGCGATCTATCAATATAACTGTAAATGAACTTACAAATGGAACTGTTTACCGATGTAAGGTGATTCACTGGTTACCCGCCGATTCAGGATTTGTTGACTTTGATGAAGTCACAGTAAAGCTTCCAGGTAAGATAAACTATCGCTAATTTTGCGCGAAAAATCTCTTAACACTGTGGCCATGCGAAATTCTATTCAATTTGAAATCTTCAAAATGATGCCACTCGATTCGATTTGAGTCGCGCCAATTCGAAAATATATGACGGAACGACAGGAACGCCAAAGTTGAATATCATACTTTATCGGTAATCTTGGGGTTATAGGGCGGGGGGCGGGGGGGGGGGGGTATTTCGGCTGACCACCCAATGATATGCGATCACAACACCGTACCAGCGGAGCCGGCTATAGGTCTCCATATTTAACCCTTCACCCCACGTAACGTCCTAAACTGGCCAGCTCTATTCTCAAAAATCACCATTCAAATCATTATTTTTTTTTCATTTGTTGTCTCAAAAACATAGCTTATGACCCCTCATTGGAACGAGCTCGTTGAGCTCGTTCCAATGAGGGATCATAAGCTATGTTTTTACGCAAAAAATGGAAATAATTAGCGATTCAAAAATTTTGTTTGCACATGTCGTCTGCCTTTCATGCTAGGTGAAGGGTTAAAGGTTAAGCGTCACCCATTTTGTATGGAATTGTCTTCTCGAAGCCTACCACTCGACTGTCGATTCTGGCTTGGCCAGGGGTATGTACGCCTAGGCAAAATGGCGACGGGTGGTTTGTTACCCAAGTTCGACTTCATCCCCATGATGTTGGGATGGTTGTTCTCGACGTAGGCCTGGTCATGGCGACAAAGGATACAATGATAAAGCAAGGTATCATGCCAGTCGATACTAGTATTGGTATAAATGGATTCGCTTGCGATGATGGTAAAGGGCGCCCTAGTGAACGCAGTTGCCTTCTGTGTATGAAACTACCTCTTATCAACATTACGAAGCTCAGCTATCGACGGCGAGCGGAAGAGACTCCAAACCACCCAAGCCCAATGGTCTCCAAAAACTCAACTGGATCAACGAAAAACTCCTGGAGCAAGCTAGTTTCAATGGTGGTGACGAGGCACTGGGCGAGCACGCACTGGTCGCTAGTGGTGGTCGTCCCGTCCGCAAACTACACCTCCCTCCTCGGCCCCGAGCTGAACTTTCGGATTTTCATACGCCATTGGATTAGCAGTAGAACCACGAACTTGCCTTTATCGGTCTAGAATGGGCACGAGTGCCCTTGTCGTCTATAAACTTACCAACTAGCTGTTTCTGTTATGTGGACGAGATTTTTGTGCACCATCTATAAGTATGGGTTTACTAGAGGAGCTGCATGATGTCATGCTGTGGGTGTGTTTCTGCGCGAAACGGAATAAAATCCCTTAACCTCTTGCCCATTCTACGATTGATACCGCACATCGTTTGCTGGAGTTGTGGCGTCACTGGAGTGAGGGCCCCATAGCCATGCGTCATCGCAACTATGGCCTTATCAGGTCCAATTAATCATAGACTTGCGACTTGAAGCTGGATGTTATGACGCGTGAGTTGGAATCTTATCATGGAATGCATCGCTTCCTCAGATGAAGATGCAACAAAAGGTTGCAATCAAACATTCACGCATATACTACAACCCCAGGTGCTACTGGAAAGGGGTCGCAACCATCAAGAAACTTGATGAAATGTTCAAGGTCTCTGAAAATGTAGCCAGAGTGTGATTAAAAAGCAGGTAATCTGTCAGATCCACTCGGTAGTCCCACGACATATTCCGAGACCTCCATTCGACATCTCTGTGTCAAATAAGATGAGGTCCACCAAGCTAACCTACTCCTTCCACCTCGCGATTGCCTACCCCGAAGTCGAAATGTGTTCAAGTATGGCCTGTCTGTGGTCGTTGTGGTCAGCCGCTACACATGGGCCAAGCCTCTGACCACCTCAAAGATTCAGATGAGGTAGCTCTCTCTCTCTCTCTCTCTCTCTCTCTCTCTCTCTCTCTCTCTCTCTCTCTCTCTCTCTCTCTCTCTCTCTCACGCATCTATAGTTTTGCGCTTCAGCGATGAGCTAAACACCTTCAGATAGATCCTGGACGAGAGTTGATGGGCACTATGTCCTAGCTGCTGATCCAAGTACGGTGTCTCAAACCGACGAAGTGAGCAGGAAGCCCATAAAGGTACTGTACAAGGGTTTAACCGCACGCTAGCAGAGTGGTTGTTTGGGCATCAGGACGCCCGGAAGATGAAGTGGCGGGTCAAATCGCGTCTTACTAAAAAAACATCACGGATGCCATTGGGGCTAAGGGGTTACAGAAAAGCCCTCTGTTATTGCAGATCTTCCTGTTGGTGTGTAGGGGCAAAATATTCCCTATGATGTGAATGTGCAATACCAGGTGAGCTGGAGGAAGGAGGACCACATGCTATTGATCCCGTCTGCTCCTTCTGACTGACTGGGGAGACTGGGGAGATCAGGGACAAAGATCTGTGTGTCTGTCATGTATTATTTTCAAGATGGGCTTTGTTTGTCCGGAAGAGCTTAAAGGCCGTGAACTTCTTTTGGATGACCTTTAGGATTTCATGAGCACCAGCCATATCTCTTGACAGCTTGTTCTGTGGTCTCAAATGAGACATTTACGACTTCCGAACCGCGTGTGTTGGAAATAGTCATATGATTTTCTGTTTTCGGCTGTCGTTTAGGCGGTAGAGGAGAGAGACGGGGTGTCTGCGAAGTGCCCCCTGTGTTTCTGGAAAAGTGACTCGTGGGCTTTTTCTCGGTCTTTATGGGCCTGGTAAGGATCTGGTCACCCGATTTCCACTGCTCCACCAACCGATCCCATTCAATACAACTGGAGAGGGATTTACTGGCACCTAACCCTGCGTAGTTTGATGCGAATTGGTCGCGGGACATACATCTGGCCCCTTCCCTGGCACACAGTCGCTCTGTCCACTCCACTGGAAGAAGCTGTGGTAGGTGTTGGTCCCGACACCCATGCCCCGCATTTCTTTTGCACGCTGATGAAGCGGGTGGACACCAAAGGATCTCTGATCCTGAAGACCTCGCTTGTTCTAGTCGTTTTCCCGTAGACGCCGCCGCCGTTTAGGAAAGAGAGCTGGGATGGTGAGAAGGTCGTCTTGTCGTCGAGCTGTAGAATCCCTTTTTTCTGGTACTTTGGATATGTGACATGATCCTGAGGCAGACATGCAGGGAGTTTCTTCCTCGCCATGCCATTAGGTTGAGGCTACAGGTCTGTGTTCTGTACCCAGGGACGTGGCGACGGGGGGGGGGGGGGGGGGGGGGGGGTACCACCCCCTCCCTCCCAATCCTGGCCAAAATGTCCTACAGTTGGAAATTCGGAGGGCAACTCATGAGTAGTTGGAAATTTAACCCCTTTACCCAACGCAGACGATATCAAAATTTATTATTTTAAATATCATTTTTTTTCATTTTTTTCAAAACATTTCAACTAAACCATATCATGTGAACCCTCGTTGGAACGAGCTCGACGAGCTCGTTCCAACGAAGGGTCACATGATATGGTTTTGTTGAAATTTTATGAAAAATAATATTTTTTCAACTGCTGAATTTGCATATTACGCGGGTGGACGCGGGCGATTCGTTGGGTAAAGGGGGTAATCTATCTGGTATCTGAATTTTAGAGCTTCTTTGGTGATGTCACCTTTACTTCCCAAAATCCCAACTCGGTTTCAAATCGACAAAGATTCTAACTGTTACTATTTACAACTATAGTGTACGTAATATCGAGCTTCATAGGTATGCATGATGTCAGTCGGTACGAGATTTCTACAGTACGTTTACTTATCGTAATAAAAACAAATCCTCGAAATGCACTTCAAGAAAATCACATTATGTAAAATCGTTATCCTGAGTTAATTCCATCATTTACAGTTACGAAATGATGAAACATCAAAAATTTATCATTCCTGCGTAAGATCTGATTTAATATTAGGACAGTGGAAACTGCTCAAAGTTCTCAGCTTGAGCATTTGTTTAGCACATATTCAATTCCCAGAATAATACCAAATAATAATAACCTGATAATTCTATCATAAATGTGTTGGCATTTCAGTTACTAGAATCATTTTTATGCCCCCTTTCATGGCTTCATTTTCTAAATTTTTCTCGGTAGTGAATTTTCCGTTAGGGGGCGAACCGGGAGGGGGAACCGCCCTCCCGATCTCTCCCACTAGTTGGAAATTCACTATCCTACACCGCCCCCCCCCCCCCAATCGGAAGACTCTAGCCACGTCCCTGTCTGTTCCATCAGAGTGACATGAGATACAAGGCCTCCGCCTTGTTTCAGCTGCACACTACTCCCCGGAATGCCTCTCGAAGCATGCAGGGATTACAGGGCGTACACTTAGGTCGAACACCCACTTGCGTATTTGAACAAAGCGCCATTGACCACTACTTGAGCCATCCTGGTTGTGTGATGATCGAAATGCTTGAAATGGGGTTGTGCCTCGTCTAGGCTCTGGAAACTAGCGGGAAAGCAAGCATCCATGTCGATACTGACGATGTTATTGGCGTGATATCATTGGCCAACATGGACATGTTCCAAACAGGCTTTTTTGGTGTCGTCCAGAAAGGAGGCTGAGTCAGCTTCCAAGCATTCCTTTCTCAAGCCATGACTGCTCAGGCATTATTTATCCCGAACACTCTTTCAGCACGAGCTTCATCCCCCACGTCTGCGCAGGCTTTGATTAATGTGTCATGCTTTTCTTGTGTTCTGTTGATCCGCCCCTCTTGGAGCACGAACTGGTCGGCGTTGATCCGTCTGTTCTGTTCACTCAAAAGCCAGACTGTGGTTGGCTCGTTTTGGCTGCCTAATCTTATGGTTTTCCACACGTCAGCCTCGAAGATGAGAACCTGTCTCATTTGCGGGAAGTGAAGGTCTTAAGGCTAGACGTGACCATTGCATAGCTCTGTAGTGCCTCCACGGACTGATATTGCGGCTGCTGTAGATATCCTCATCGGTGATATCTTTCTGGATGGTCGTTCGCTTGAAAATCTATTCGAGACCCAACACTTCCTCAACTGTGGCACCGTTTAGATGAACCCTCTCTACCCACTCCTGTGTTTTCTGGCGCCTGATAAGGGTGAGATCTTTCCCGGCCCAAACCCCACCTTCAAAATTCTCAACCACTCCCCGGGCGACGCAGGTGTTATGGACTATGCTAGTCTGGTGAGCCTTAGAGCTGAAACGGTTAAGGGGTTTTCTTGATCGATTAACCACGTGGATTAACCTTGGTTAACTGGTTAATCTCTTGTCCAAATAGATATCTGAATAACTGCCATACCGTTGATGATTTACAGCATGAACCCTTTACCCAACGTAACAAACAAAACCGACTAGGCCTATATACAAAAATCTCCATTCAAATTTATTATGTTTTCAATTTTTGTCTCAAAAACGTAGCTTATGACTCCTCATTGGAGCGAGCTCCAATGGGGGGTCATAAGCTATGTTTTTGAGACAAAAATTGAAAAAAATTAGTATTTCATGAATTTATTTTGCAAGTATCGCCAGCTACCCGCGATTGGTAAAGGGTTAAGAATGACCATTTCCAGCTACTGATACAGTATGATGATCATGCAAGTAAACAAGTATGTCAGCAAGTAACTTGCATGCTTTACTCCGTCTCAAAAAATTGATGTGAGTCAGTGTGACAATGTTTACCTGTTTTGGTGCAAGTTTGTTCCTTTGTTGACCCACATAATACAGTAGTTCAAATGTAACGGTGATCGAACAATTACTTTTTGGATCGATCAAGATGTTGATCATTGATTAATCGATTAATCCGTTAACCGTTTCAGCTCTAGTGAGCCTGCATAAAGAGTCTATTCGTCCCAAACAGTCCCCACCACAACCGTCCACACAAACTTCACATCCATCACCGCCACATGTTGACTTATGTGTATTACCTTCAGTGTATCGGAAGTGCACTTTATCACACCTTGGAAATTGTTTTATGACCCACTCAGGCAAGAACATCGTTGAAATGGATCATACTGTAGCAGGAATTTCTCGAAAAAAAATAAAATATAACTTTTTTTGGAGTCAACTTGGCCGGCTTATTTTTGTTGAAAGCAAAAATCTATATTTAATTCTATTAGCGCAACTGCTGACTTTATCGGTTTTCCGACACAAATTCAAACTTCACAGTAATGAATGTTACTGACACAGCGTGTGGGGCAGACAAACTAATGTCATTTTCTTGCAGGGCAAAATTAATAAATTAACCCTTTTCAGACGAACTGCATTATACGACATTATCCGACCAGAACTATTCATAAGAAATCTTTATTCAAATTTTTTTTTAAATATTTGCCTCAAAAAACATAGTTTTTCCCCCACACTGGATAACGTTCGTCAAGCTCTTTCGGGGACGTGGCTAGAGGCTTCCAATTGGGGGTGTAGTGTAGTGAACTTCTAACTAGTGAACTTCTCACGGTCCCTCCCCTAGTTGGAAATTCACTACCGAGAAAAATTTAGAAAATGAAGCCATGAAAGGGGGCATAAAATTGATTATAGTAACTAAAATGCCAACACATTTATGATAGAATTATCAGGTTATTATTATTTGGTATTATTCTGGGAATTGAATATGTGCTAAACAAATGCTCAAGCTGAGAATCTTGAGCAGTTCACACTGTCCTAACATTAAATCAGATCTTTATGCAGGAATGGTCAATTTTTGATGTTTCATCATTTTGTAACTTTGAATGATGGAATTAACACAGGATAACGATTTTACATGATGTGATTTTCTTGAAGTGCATTTTGAGGATTTTTTTATTATGATAAGTAAACGTACTATAGAAATCTCGTACCGATTGACATAATACATACTTATGAAGCTCAATATTACGTACACTATAGTTGTAGATAGTTTTTGCCGATTTGAAACCGAGTTGGAATTTTGGGAAGTAAAGGAGACATCACCAAAGAAGCTCTAAAATCCAGATACCAGATAGATTAAATTTCCAACTACTCATGACTTGTCTTCGAATCTCCAACTAAAGGAAATGTTTGCCAGTATGGGGGGGGGGGGTAACACACCCCTCACACCACCCCTGTCGCCACGTCCCTGTGCTCTTTCCACTGACGGGTAATAGGCTATGCTTTTGGGGCAAAACATTTTAATGATTAATGATTCAATAATTCGTTTTGCATGTGACTTCTTCTACTTGTACACTGTTAATCAGTTGGGTTGAAAATCAACCCAAATTGACTGGGTGGAGTGAATGTGAGCCCGATTGGGTTCATATTCACTCAACCCGGTTGATGTTAGTGTGTTTGGTAAAGGGTTAATTAACAGCCTTCCCACATGTTGACAATGAGCTTGGGATGTGCAATTGTGTAAATTCTTTTATTCGATCAGAGTTTACGGTAAAAATTAGGAGACCTTTCACTCTCCTGTGTCTTTCCGTTCATTACGAAAGAAGCAATAGTTATTGTCGCTCACCTTTTTCACGATTTCCTTTCATAATGTTGATCTGATAAAAGCCTTTTTCAATGGTGATAGGTCTTTCCCACGGAGGTGCAGACTACTACTTTAAATTCTT